>CM069909.1:2436876-2613259 GCA_036172215.1 Camellia granthamiana
GTGAAGCCATTAGTTCCTACACATGTTGATTGTCAGGGCGTTTTACATCCTAAGTTTCTTATGTCAGGTTGGAGGCCTATGGGCCCAGCTAGAACACAATTAAGAAGGGAACAAAGGAAGTTCCATGCCAGATTTTCAACAGTTAAGAGGGATAATCCAAAGAGAGATAAGCAGAATAATTTAATTTGGGTAAGGAAACAGAAAGATGTTGGTGAAACAAGTAAGACAGAAAAGGTAGTGGTTAAAACTCCTAAGAAGATCCTTATTAGGAAGCAGCTTGAAGAGATTACTAAGGCTCTCCTTTCTGATAAGGAGAGTGAAGGAGATGAAGAAATTGTTGACAAGGATAAGAAAATGACAGAAAGTAGAATAAGCTCCAGTTAATAGTAATGAGGATGCAAAGTCAAAGAGTTCAGGAGACTTTAGGGAGAAATTGGCTATAATATGATTTGCTTCTTTACCTCCAAATGTAAAGTGTAATATGATTTTTGCTTTGCCAAAGAAATTTGAAGAAAAGCCTAGACAGTTGGAGGAATTTGAGGGTGATGTGGAGGACTTATCTAAACCTGTAGTAATGGTGGTAGAAGTTAGTCAGCCAATAGAGGAAGCTGGTAAGTCCATCTAGGAGGGTGAAGATTTGTAATGGTTAGAAAGTAGTGTTTCAGTGACCCAAGCCCTAGGTGGTAAGGCATTTGAGGCCATTATATGTTAGTGTCCACCTAAATGGGTGCCTTTTAATAAAGGTGTTGATTGATAATGGGATGATCGGTCATTTTTCAATCAAAAATAAAGAACTAAACAAAGCACTAATTCAGTAAAAATAATGGATTGTCCACGTATCGTGCCACGATGACTTCGGGCTGAGTTGTATCAATTCTTGTAGTCAGTTTTAATTTAATTTGAAGAAGAGAGAATGATTTGACTTTTGCTAATGAGAATTAAAATTAAAATTAAAATAATTGTGCAAATAAAGAGAATAATCTGACTATGAATAGAAACTTAGGATTTCAGATCCACAACTAATATCATATTATGTAATTAAAATATCCAATTCCAGTAAATCAACGGCCCAGATAATAATGATGTACATGGCTACAAGCCCCAATATCATCATCAAGAAGATGAGTATTTTCAAAATGTAGGCACGAATCATCTTTGTTCAGCACGAATCGTCAACACTAAACTAAGGTTGCAGCACAATTCGTCTCCCCTGAGCAAGACTTGTATCACAACTTTGTATATGCAAGAAAGTAAAACAGTGGTATGATCATGCATTCTCAATCACAAAAATTGAATACATGAATTGAATGAAATGATTATTTGAATAAAAGATATAAAAAATGATCATACAACGATTATCCAACTCGAAAGGCATACTAGAATTAAAATACAAACATGATACTTGATTAGAGTTTCATCTCAATCCTTAGAAGAAGGCCTAGCCACTCATGGAGTGGTTGAACACTTCGAATGTTGAAGAGAAAGTCATGGATTGATAGTTGTTCTTCTTCTCTAGCTTCTAACCATCTTCTCTAGGGTTACAGATCCCAAAATAGCTCCCCAAAATATCATTTTATAACTTCCAGTCAATTATGAGTCAAAAACACGTGCATAAATATTGAGGCAAATCTGCTCGTACGGGTCAATTTAAAGGCAAAACATGGCTAAGGAAATCTGCTCGTGCGGATTTGTGAATTTCGATTGTGTGGATTCACTCAGTCATGGATTTTTTGCTCTTTTTGCCTCTTTTTGCGATCATTTTGTCTCTAGAGTGATATTAACCTGAAAAGGAAGAAAAATACTTTATTGTATCAAATATCATAAGCTAAAGACAAAAAAACATAAGATAGGGAGCCTCAAAGTATAACATTTCAGCTCAAATCACACCTCTCAACTTACACTTTACTAGTCATTGAGTAAACCCAAACAAAACAAAATCTATCTAAGCCACTTTTTTAGGGATCACAATTACATTTAGCATATGCAACAAACCTTTTAAACCATAAGGTTACCCAAGTGGATGAGTGAAGTCTCGTGAGGGTTTCCAGAGATGATACCTATAGACACACCATTTTTGACCGACCTTAAGACTCAGATGTCATCAATTGAGCGCTCGATGATAGTGCATGTTGTGCTCGTTTTGAGGTTTCAGAGTTTTCGGCTAAGTGCCTTGCCTCCGGGCTTCTGAACTCTTTGTGTTTTGGCTCAATTTGCGGACCAAGCCTTGTTTCCCTTCCCTGGAGAGAGGGAGAGGTCTTGTAGACCACCCTTTTGTGGTCGTAGACCACTTTTCCTGCTTGGAGACTAGTTTTCAATTTTTGGAGCCTTTGGCCGCGCGCCTTGTCTCGGGACCGCTTAACGTTCTCCGTTTGGCTTGGTTTTTGAACCATGCCTTGTTGACCTTGCCTAGAGGGACACTGTTTTCTTGTAGACCACTTTTTTTTGTAGTCATAGACTGCTTTTCCCTCGTAGACCGTTTCGGTGCTTGTAGACTAGTTTTCAAGGCTTTCGGCTGCGCGCCTTGCCTCCGGGACTTTCGTCTTGCATCCTTTTTTGGTTTGTTTTTGGTACAAACCTTCTTTTCCCTGCTTGGAGGGTGGAATAAGGGTGGGAGACCAGTTCTTCCCCTGGGAGACCACTTTTCCTGCCTGCCAGCCAGTTTTCTGGTTGGCCAACTGGTTTTCTTGGTCTTTGGACCACCAATAGTGGTTGACCACCACATCACCACCTTGGTTTCATGTTGCAGACCACTCCTCCCCTGTGGCCAACCACTTTCTTCCCTGGCCGACCACTTGCACTGGTCGACTGACCAGTGTAAGTAGCTGGCCGACCACTTTAAGTGGTCGGCAGCTTTCCAGCTCATTCCTGGAGATATTTTCTTTCCAGCTGTAACAGCTGAAGGGCTCAAAAACCATCCTCCATGTATGGAGGGATGGCTTTAGACCTTAAGCTTGTTCAACAAGCTTACACTTTGGTTCTCTATATAAGAGAACCTCCCCCCCTCCTTCTCCAGGTTCAAAATTTTGTGCTTGAGAGATATAGATACCTATTTGTCTCTATCTTGCTCTTTGCTTCACATTTGTGCTTCAAAAGTGCCTTTTTATCACACTTTAACACACAAACACATAGTGAAACACCATACTCTTGGAGCTGAGGTCCCTTGAAGTTGTTTTTGAAGTTTTTGGACTGCCTTTGGTCAGAAAAAGCTACTGGAGTTATTGCTCTAGAGTGGTTCTTCAAGGGTGAGTCAACTAGCCCTTTAACCTTTGTTTTGATTAAGCCCTTGGCCCTACTGGCATGTTGTTTTAGGCTTGACTTTCTACTACAAAAAGTTTTGTTTTTCAGTCCTTAACATGTTTGCTTGAGGCCTTTTTGGTGTTTGGGATAGTCTACCCCCCTCTTGTGCCTTGTTAGGCCTTGTTTTGAACCTTCCTTTTAAGCTATTGGGACCACTACTTTTTGGCCTTCTTATCACTGAAATCCAGAGGATTTTCAGTGGTGGAAAGGTGGTTTTGAGGTCCCAAATAGGACTGGGTCATCCCCTCTCCTTGTATCTTGTATGCTTGCTTTGAATGCCTCATGCTTGAGCATGTTTGTTAAGCTTATGTTGGCCATATCTTAGCATGTATTTGGGATTATTTTGGCATGGCATGCCACTGTTTTGATTTGGTTTTGTCATCCCTTGCATGCCTTATGCACTTGTAGTGTAAATTTTGCAAACTAGCTTTATATGCTTCATGAAGTAGCATGTCTTTGTAGCTTGTTTTGGAGCCATCTCAGTAGGTTTTTGGTGTTGTTTTAACATGCCTTAGATCTATTTTAGGTTGGTTTGCTAGCCCCTTGCATGCTCCTTGCACTTGTAGTGCAATTCCATGAACTAGCCTAATGTGTATCATGCTTTGGACCATCATTCTAACATGATTTTGGCTTAAGTCTAAGAAGATTTTGTCCATGTTTTAGCATTATTAAGCACTGATTTGTGTTGTTTTGGTCATGCATGCATTGTTTTGTATAGCCATGGTTCAATCTAGCTTGTTAGCTTTGTGTATCAAGTCCACTAGCATGCATTGCTTGGACTATTTTCATGATTTGGCATCATTTGAAATGTTATTTCAGTCCATATAGTGTGGTCATACACTTGCATTTATCACTCTTTCAATGCTTTGAAGAGTTTGTGCTTTATGCCCTTAACATGAGCCATTGTGTATGCCTTCATGCCTAAGCTTGCGAGCTATCATTTCAGTGTGTTTTGGGGGTTATTTTTCCATGATATAACTCTGATTTTTGTTGGCGAAGCCATCTCATGCTTGGTCTTAGTAGGTGTAGTGTAATCCTCCCATTTGGCCTTGCATATTTCATGCTTCATGCTCACCATGCTAGCTTATTTTGGCTTCCTTCCATACATGTTTTAGCATCATTTTGGCATGATCTAGGACTGTTTTGGGTTGTATTGGCCATATGCTTCATGTATTGCATAGCTATAGTGCAATTGGCCTTGCTACCTTTGAGTTTTGAGCACCATAGCATGCTTCATTTGTGTTGTTTGGATGATTTGGCATCATTTAAAATGACATTTCAGAGCATATAGAATTTCCATGTTCTTACTTCTTTCACTCTTTAAGTGCCTTTGAGTGTTATGCATTGTTGCCTTGTTTATGGCCTAGCATGTATGCCATCTTGCCTAGGTCCTCGAGCTCCCATCTCAGCATGTTTTGGTCTTTATTTAGACCTATTTGAGCTCTTTCCATGATTGGTTCATGTATTTGTGCCACGTATTGCATGTCTCTAGAGTAGTCCTCTTTGCTAGCTTTAATGCCTAAGGACCTTTGCATGCTATACTTGTGTTGATTGAATGATTTGGCATCATTTTCACACTTGATTTCAGAGCTTATAGTGTTGTCACACTCCCATGTTTATCACTTCTTGAGCACTCTTGAGAGTTGTGCTCTTAGGCCTAGTTGATGAGCCAATGCACGTGCATGCTTTGTTTTGCATTTCATGCCATAATTTTAGCATCATGGCCACTGTTTTGGGCATGGCTGAGGTCTGTCCACATTTGGTTTAAGTCCATTTAGCATGTTTATTTGCATGTTGCTTGCATGCTTATGTTACATTGCATTGAGCATGCCGTGTTGTTCTTAGCATTTAGCATTGTGTATGCCATGTTGTTCTTAGCATTTAGCATTGTGTATGCCATGTTGTTTGCATGCTTACGTCACATTGCATTGTGTGTGCCATGTTGTTGTTTGCATTGTGTATGCCATGTTGTTGTTTGCACTGTGCATGCCATGT
Organism: Camellia granthamiana; assembly: GCA_036172215.1. Lineage (NCBI taxonomy): Eukaryota > Viridiplantae > Streptophyta > Magnoliopsida > Ericales > Theaceae > Camellia > Camellia granthamiana. Next base: position 2,442,169 of record CM069909.1, read on the forward strand.
TGTTGCTTGGATTGTGTTTGGATTAGGTGTTAATCTGAACACGAGAAACGAGGGACGTTTCATACTCGAAGTGATGAAACGTGCCTCAATTCTCGGTCGCCAACGCTCTTGATCATACGTGATAGAGTTTAAGGCATTTATGTGTTATTTGTGCATTCATTTTACATTGAATTGTGCAATCTGGCTTCTCGGCTATCATGCATCGAGATGCGTGATTGGTGGCCCGAGGGTCGAAAACCGCACTCCCTTGAGCTTATGAAATGATAGGGAGGGTGGTTGTGCACACATACCTTGCAAATACATTGGCATGCCCTTTCTTGCTCTCTGTTGCAACAAACTGGAGAAGTGCAGCAACAAGTGGTCGGCAGACTAGAAAAACTAGCTGGCCGACCACTTTTTCTTGTCTGCAGCAATGGTAACTGGTTGGCAGGTGGTTGGTACCCCCAAAAACTAGTCGGCCATGCTCCTATATGTCCCCAAGGTGAGTTAGAAGCTTTCTGGAGCTTGGTGCAAGGTTCTGAGAACAGTTGTAAACAGAGGCAAATCGGGGCATCACGATGGACTTCCAAATGAGGTGATTGGGCATGCATACACTTCTCGCCTCAAGGCTCCTGTTTTAATGCTTTCCTTAGCTAGCTTATGCTTTGGGTTCTATACTTAAATAGTTAATGCATTTAGCTATTTGTTTGTGTTTAATTAGCTAGTGTAGTTAGTAATGAAATTGTTTTGTAATAGTTAGTTAACTAGGATTAGTTAATTAGCTTCGTTGTGTAATAATTAGCTTAATTAGCTTAGATTAGCTAGTTAGCTTCTTATTCGGACTCTCCGTCGAGAGGGCCAACTGTTGTAATAAGCGCGTGTGTGTGTGATGCATGTCTTCCAACCCCCATTTCTTTCTCCCTTTTACTTAACCGCTTACGATGGTTAGTTTCAGGACATATTTCAATTAGCATCCTTATGTTTCGCATGCGTGCATCCATTCATCTGTCTTGCATGCACCGGGCTTGGCGCATCATACAAACTGCATTGTATTTCAATACATTTACTTGAATACGTGTTCAATACCATGTTATTAAGTTGTATTTCACATGCCATTTTAGAATAGCCGAGCCTATTTTAGCTTCATTTTTGCATGTGTTGCATTAGCCATCTTAACATGAACTGGGATCATGCATGATTTCTAACTAGTTCTCTGTTTTGGCTCGGAGTACACTGTGAGTGTTTATGCTTTAGCATCCTTGCATGTATATAAGTGCTGCTATGATAACATGCTTACCATGAGGCTAACTGCTTAAGTGTTTAACTACCTGAATGCCTGTGGGTGAAGGCTTCATTACTTGAATTGGAACAATTCATCAAAATCCTCATTTTTGCCTACCTGCGAGTAACAAACTTTAAACCGTTTTCAAACAAACGAACATGCAATGTTTTGTTCCAACTTAGGCGATCTAGTCTATACTTGTATGTTGTGTGCATCACATAGTAATTCTAGGTTAATAACCGAAATATGAACACATGTGTTTTCAAAAACAAAATATCATACTTAGTAAAGGTCGATCTTTTGATCGGGCGAGCGGGGTTGCTCATTGCATGACCTTCCCCTCTTGTACCCAAGTTTCCGAGCCGAGGCAACTTTGGTGATGACGGACACGTGGCCTTAGGCACGAGTCAGGGTTTTCTAAATTTTTCCAAAACAAAACATTTAGCTAGTGACTCTGTATCTGGCAAAGCAGTCCATGTTTGGCACTTCTTTATAAAAATCAGTTTTCCAAAACGATTTGCCAGATTTGGACTCTTTGATGATTTATCGGTCTCACATTGTACTTTGTGAGATTAGATTCAGAATCATGACACGAGCCCGAACTGTAGTAGCTAAGAACAAAACGATTCGCGCCCTCGCAGCGCAGAGAGCGGACTTCTCGGGGCATTCTACAATACCCACAAACATCAACTTGATCGAAGGAATTGAAACTTAGGATATATTTATACACAAATACTCAACACCACCCCCTTTTCATGAAAACCAGCCTCTCTCACTTATGACAAATTTCAAGTAAGTAAGTCACATAAATCTTCAAGCTATCCATGAGCCCATAAATATGCAAACAAACAGCATCGAATCATAATAAGATAGAAGGTATCAATTGTTGCTTTCGTGTAAAGTGAGATTCGTTGCAGAAGGAAAGGCAACATCGCTTACTCATGTATTAACTTCCAACAACTAAGTGTCTTGAATCTTTGAAATTAAACATGGATCCAATTTTTTTTTTTTTTTTTGAATAGATCTTTTAAGCTTTCTAATTAATCCATGTAACAAGCGTTATGCCATTGACTCCCAATCCAGATGGACTTAGGACACTAGGTGTAGCGACACCCCTAACGAGCTTAATAGCTCGAGTTAAAAAGGCTACAGACCAAACATTTTATTTATTTATTTATTGACTATGTAATGTTTGAGTCCCTTAAGCTCTGTAATTAACTCATGTAGCAAGTGTTAGGCCAATGACACCCAATCCAAACGGACTTAGGGCACTAGGTGTAAAGACACCCCAACGGGCTTAATAACTCAAGTTAAAAAGGCTATGAAATCAAACTAGTCAATTGTGGTTTTTCACAAGAACCCATGCTAATATTTCAAATCCCAATTCATCGTAAGTAGTTGGAAGCAACACATGATCAAAAATATCAACTTTAACTACTACAACCAAATGTGAACATGTAAGTGTACAAAGTGACAAGTGATACCAACAATCCTCATGCAATGATATTGAAATGAATTCATATTTCATAAGTCATGAATAATCCAAAAATATCTAACTAACCCTCAACCTAAGACAGAAGCAAACTAGCATAGTTAATATGATAAAGAGTGTAGCACAACCAGATTCACATATAAATTCTATACCGACATAAATTCGATTAATCAAACCTGATTGGCAACAAGCCAACATCTCCCCTCAACTACACATGGTAGTGCCCTCACTGGCAAATACAAAGAAATAAAGCAACTGAGTAAAAAAAAGAAAGGGAAAGAATAGCACCAAAATAGTCATCAACGATAGAAGAGGAGGCAAGAGAAACACCCCCAAAATGTGAGTTCAATGACATGCAATGGAGGACTTCATATTCCAAGACATAATGTGGAAGAAAAAAAAAAACTATACAAGAAATTAGGAAGTCCATAGTTAGGAGAGTTAGTCACACACACACACATATATATATACAGACCTGAAAAGAGAGAGAGAGAGAGAGAGAGAGAGAGAGAGAGAGAGAGAGAGAAACGGCAGTGAGAGAGAAAGAGAAACGGCAGTGAGAGAGAGGGAGAGATAGAAAGTGAGGGATTGGTGTGGTCCTAGGGTTTTGGGGTCAAAATTATTATTATTATTATTATTTTTTTTTTTTTTTGACAACCTTGCGTGGAAATCAGCATGGGCTGAATAGAGCAAAACGCTCTGGCAGATAGAGACAAAGACAACCCAGATGATCAAGGAAAAATTGCATGTGCGGCCCTATAATCCGCCCGTGCGGTTTTTTTTTTTTTTTACAACAACAAAAATTCAAAAATAAAACCATCGAAGTTCTACCTTTATTTTGCATTTGAAATAAAGAAAGACACTAATAATTCCCCCGCAATGGTGCAAAAAATTGATCAGTCATTTTTCAATCAAAAATAAAGAACTAAACAAAGCACTAATTTAGTAGAACAGTGGACTATCCAGGTATCGTACCACAAAGACTTTCAGCTGAGTTATATCAAGTCGAGTTGTAATTTTTAATTTAATTTAAAGAAGACAAGATGATTTGATTTTTGCAAATGAGAATTTAAGTTAAAACTAAAATAATTGTGCAAATAAAGAGAATAATCTCAATATGATGAGAGACTTAGGATTTCAAATCCACTACTAATCTCATATCATGTAATCAAAATATCCAATTCTAGTAAATCAATGGCCCAGATAATAATAATACAACATGTTTACAAGCCCCAATATCATCGTTAACAAGATGAGTATGTTCCAAACGTAGGCACGAATCGTCTTCGGTCACCATGAATGATCTACACTAAACTAAGGTTGCAGCACGATTCGGCTCCCCTAAGCATGACTCATCTCACGATTTGTATATACAGGAAAATGAAACAATTGTATGATCATGCATTCTCAATCACGGAAATCGAATGAAAATATTATTTTGAATAAAATATCTAAAAAATGATCATACAACAATTACCCAATTTCAAAGGAAAACTAGAATTGAAATACAAAATTACATGATACTTGATTAGAGTTTCACCTCAATCCTAAGAGAAAAGCTTAGCCACTCATAGAGAGGTGGAACACTTTAAATGTTGAAGAAAAAGCCATTGATTGATGACTGTTCTTCTTCTAAAGCTTCTAGCCGTCTTCTCCAGGGTTTTAGATCCCAAAACAGGTCCCCAAAATCTCCTTTTATAACCTTCAATCAATTCTAAATCAAAAGCACATGCACATATATCGAGCCAAATCCGCTCATGTAGATCAACTCAGAGGTAGAACATAGTCAAGGAAATCTGCTCTTGCAGATTTGTGAATTTCACTCATACAGATTCACTTAGTAAGTGAATTTTTTCTTTTTTGACTCTTTTTGCAATCATTTTGTCTCCAGAGTGATATTAACCTAAAAAGGAATAAAAACAGCTTATTGTATCAAACATCATAAGCTAAAAGACTAAAAACATAAGATAGGGAGCCTCAAAGTGTAACATTTCGGCTCAGATCATGGGCCAACTATGAATCTTTTGCCAACAAAAACTTTGAGTGTGTGTAGACACCTCATTTTTTACCGTCCTTAAGACTTGGACGCCACCGATTGATCACTCGATGATGAAAGTTGTGCTATGCAAAGGTTCGATTTTTTCGGCAAGATGAGCTCCAAATCGCAACCTTACACCCCTTTTTTGGACCAAAACTATTTTGACCAAAACATTTTTTAGACCTCAAAACCCTCTCTTTCAAAATATTTTTGAAAAGTTTCTACGATGTTCCGAGGCTTGCATTTCGTTAAATGTTGCACTTTTCGATAAACGGAGTAAGGACGAAGCAGAAATAAATGGAAGAGATGTGAACTCTTTCAAAAATCTTTTAAAAAATCTTATTTATAGGTTTGGAGTTGAAGAAAATTGGAGGAGAGGGAAGAAACCTAGTTGGAGAAGAAGTTGGGCATGAACCATTAAGAGAGAACCAGGTAGCCTTCACTAAATCAGGTCTATCCTTTTGTACACTTGGACTTAAGTTGTGAGGCCACCACCATTAGAAAGTGGACTTCCGAGGCTTCATTTTACACTCACTAATCTCCTAAAGCCGAGTCCGAATGAAGGAGATATGGCTGGTTGAAGTTAGCCATCAATCCAGTTAAGCCAAAACTAAGCAACCTTTGCTAAAATACGAATATATCTTAGCACAGTTATAATTTAGATGTGATGCCACTTCCATTAGAAAGTAGACTTCCGAGGTTTCAATTTAGGTTTAAGAATGACCTAAAAAGGAGTCCAGATGAAGGAGATATGCCCATTTGAAGTCGGGTCTAGAAGTAGATTTTTCTGTGGCTGACAGGTGGCCGACAATTACCATCTGTGGACGACCGGCCACCACTGGTGGACGGTCGGCCAGTGGTGTAAATCCCAAATATTTGGGCGAATTGTCCTCCAAATGCTCCACCGGTCCTAATTCAGATATTTTCGACCCAAGGCTCATATTTTCTATATATAGGGGACCTCCCACTCATCTTTCAATATTAGAAAAACATTAGGAGTGAAGAAATATTTTGGAAAATATAGTCTCTCTCTACAATTCTCTCTCTCTCTCTCTACAATTCTCTCTCCCTTTTGCGACTTGCATAGCTAATGCCCAAACCCACCAAACCAAGCCTAGAGAGCTTCTTGCTGAGGTGATTTGAGCTTGGATTTGAGCTCTTGAGCCACTTGAGAGTATGAAATTTGTTGGTTATGACTTAAGGGCTCATTCCTCTCCAAGCGGTATAATTCTCTTGCTTTTGCACCATCTCTACAACACTTGTTTTCCATGTTTTCTTGCTGTTTTTAAGTTATTTAAAACCTATTTTTATGGGCTGAAACTTGTGTTTTAAAGCTACCAAAGGTGGAGGGGTTAACCACCCTTCCTTGAACCTTATTCTCCAAGCTTTTGCCCTTGTGTTTCCCCATTTTTTTCTCAAATTCTTTTGAGCTTTTAAACACTATTTTTCAGAGTATTTTTACTGGTAGAAATCATGTTTTGAAGTCCAAAATTGGGGGGGTTAGCCTCCCCTCCTTGTATCTTGTTTACAATTCTTGCATGCTCCTTATTTTAGCCTATTAATCTAGCCTTTTCCAGCTTAATTACAGCATGTTTTAGGACCTGTTTTGGACTAATTTAGGACTATTTTGAGCTGTTGGCTACATTTGAGCATTATTTTGTATGCCTCTAGTGTAATAGTCCTCATAAGTTTGGTGTTTTAGGCCTTAGACACCTTCTTGTTTGAGTTGATAGCTTTTATTTATGGTTATATCACTCATTTCCAGCACTTAATCATGTCTGCAACCTCCCTTCTTTCTTGGTTTTATTTTTTCTTTAAAAGTGGTTCAAACCATTTGTTTGTTTAAAGCATGAAATTGAGGTGTTTGTGCTGAATGGTTTAATCCCTTTTGGGGTTCATTACCAACGACATGAGGTCTCTTTCATGCCTAAAACAACCATTGGTTTAAGCCCTCTTTCCATTAGAGGACACTCACCAATAGAATTAATGGATTAAGGAATGATTTGGTAATTAAAATAAGTAAACAAAATTGACAAGTAAAAGAGACAAGATAAGCATCTCTTTGTGTTGCATTGCATGTGTTCAAATTGGACGTTAATTTGAACACAAGGTAAATGGGACATTTCATAGTCAAAAGTGATGAAATGTGCCATTTTCCTAGGTCTCCATTGCCTTTGATCATGTATGATAGGGTGGTGGTCATTTTGGTCTCATTTTACATTTATTAAACTTGCACAATTGGTTTCACAAGCCATTATGCAATGAAATTGCTTGATTGATGGTTTATGAACCAAATTTTATCCCCCCTTTGATTTCCCCATGAAAAGGAGAGGCAAAGTGTGCAAACAATCCTTGAGAAATACACTGTTTTGCTCGGTTTTGCTCACTATTGCAGCAAGGAAGCTCAGGATAGCAGTGACCGACAGCCACCACCAGTGGCCGACCAATCACCACCAGTAGCCGACCAGCCACCCTTGGCAGCCGACCGGCCCCTTGTTAGCCACCAATGAAATTGGCACAGTTTGCTGGTAAGGTGGAGCAAAGGTGTTCTGGAAGTGGGCAGAATTTTCAGTGATCAAACGTGCAAACAGAGGCTTGCAGCAGCAAAATAGCGGCTTTTCAAGTGGAAACCGAGCACGTGCATGAGCCTTCCTTGCATTTCAAGCTTATTTAATGCTTAAATATCTAGCTTAAATACGTGTTGTAATTAATTAGTTGTTGCCAATTAAGAGTTGTAAATAATGAGTTAGTTTAACTCGTTATTCGATTTCGGTTTGTAATAATTAGTTAACTAGAATAGTTAATTAGTTTTGGTTTGTAATAATTAGTTAGCTTAATTAGCATAGCTAGTTGGTTAGCTTATTCATTCAGACCCTCCTTCATGAGGGCGTAATGTTGTAATAAGTGTGCGTGCGTGTGTGTATGTCTTCCAACCCCACGTCTTTCTCCTTTTTATTTAATCGCTTTCGATGGTTAGATTAGGGACATATTCCAATTAGCATACCTTATGCCTTATTCTTGCATCCATTCATCTTGTATTGCATGCGCCAAGGCTCGGCGCATCATTCAAACTGCATCGTCATTTGAAGTACCTTCTTTGAATACATGTTTAACCACATGTTGTCAAATTGCTTCATATGTCATATTAGTAGCCGAGTCTATTAATTGCATATTGCATGTGTTGCATTAGGTACTTAACATAGTTATGAATCATGCATCTTTCTAACTCATCTCTTCTTAGCACAGAGTACTAGGTGAGTTTTATGCTTTAGCATACTTGCATAAGTGTGAATGTTGCCATGTCTACCATGCTTGCCATGAGGCTATGTGCTTAAATGCTAAACTGCTTGAATGCCTGTGGATGAAGACTTATTGTTTGAATTGGAATGATTCAACAAATGTGCATTTTAAGCCCACTTTGTTGAGTTGCAAACTTGTTTTAAGCCCACTATGTTTGATGGCAAATTCTCATCTTTAAGCCGACTTGAGGTGGTAACTTCAAACCATTTTCACAAATAAATATGAGTAGCATTGTTCCAAATTGAGCAAACTAGTCTGTACTTGCTTGTGCGCATCACATAGTAAAGCTAGTTTAATAACCGGAATAAGAATACATAATGTTTATAAAAAATCATATCACGATTAGTAAAGGCTGATCTTTGATCGGGCGAGCGGGGGTGCTTAATTCATGACCTTCCCCTCTCGTACCTAAGTTCCCAAGCTGAGGCAACTTTGGTGATGATGGACACATGACATTTAGCATGAGTCATGGGTTTCCTAAACTTTTCCAAAAATAAAATATTTAGGTGGCGACTCTGTATCTAGCAAAGCAGTCCAATTTTGGCACTTTTTGATTCAAAATCAATTTTTCAAAATGATTTGCCGGATTTGGACTCTTTGGTTTTTATCAATTTCATATTGCACTTGTCAGATTAGATTCAGACCCGCGGGAGTCCGAGCTATGAGGCCTTTCTTTCAAACCTTCCAAAATGGGGCATGAAAAAGGCGAGCCACAGTTTCTGGCGACTCCACTGGGGACTTAGAGAACTTGACTCGAACTCATGATATGACTTTTTATCTACAGTTATGTGTTTCTTTGCATTTACATTTGCATCAGTGCGCCTAAGTCACAGTGTTTGCCATCTGCTATTCCTGAACGGTTTGTCAGAGGCTTGCTTGGAAAAGCTTACCAAAACGCTGGCCGGTTGCAGGCTCTGGCCCGATGGGAATACAACCCTCGGATCTGGACTACCGTTGTACCATTTGATCCTCCTTTCACTTCTTGGTGTTAGGTGTGAGAGGTATATTAGATAGTCTTGCTGAGGTACCCTTTTTGACCAATCGGCCTAGTTACATATCAAAAAGCCATAGAGATTGTTCCAAACTAGGACAGGATGCTTACCCGAATGTAGGGTAGTGGTGAAACCACTTTGTTTGAATAGTGAACCCTAGCTCCTGACGAAACTAGGACGGGGTAACCTTACCCCCTCATAGGGGTGTTTTGGCTCTCAATTAACTAGTATGTGCTTTACAGTGAAACTGTACAAGAATGTGCATATTAGTTGTGAGTTTGGTATCTGATTTTAGGGCAGAATTCAGTAAAGAGTACAGTCATTCAGCTATACTCATATCTGTTCTAGTGAAATCAGGCTGAGGTGCTGTCTGTTTTCTCTTTTTCCAGGTAGTCTTGGAACTATAGCTTCAGAAGGCTCTGATATCCCCCAGGTACTCTGGACTAGTATTGATAGACTTTGTCAAATCAAGAGCAACTAGTGTTTCCTTCGCCGATGGCAAGGCAAAAGAGGACCAAACAGGGCTCACTGGTTCCACTGATCTGGCAGTCACCAGTTAGATCACCTTTGCCAACTCAACAAATCCGTGATGACACAGAGCCCAGAAGAAGTTTTCGCCATGACAGCGGCGTTAAACTAGGGAATTGCCATGCAGGATGAGACCAATGTTGGACTGCAATGCCCATCTGGAGCATCTACTACACATCCCGCCCTGGGCCCCTAGCCAAACTTTGATCCATCTTCGCCAACTGAAGATTTACAGGATCCAGATCCTCGAGAAGGCTTGGCTCAAGCTCGAGTTTTTAGACCACTGGTGCAACCTAATGAGAGGCTTTATCCCCTTAATGTTAATGATCTCGACCCGACCTCATTAAAAATTGCTAACCTTGAGAAGCAATTCAAAAAAGCACAGGGCCATAACTCCATTCTTGACATTGAGGATGAGTACACCGAGGCAATCGTAAGGCTCCCAAATAGATTCAAAATGCCACACATTAACCATTTCGTCAGGTTTGCAGATCATATGGTACATATCCGCCTTTTCTTGGACGTCCTAAAACTGATGGGTCTAACTAAGCCTCAAAAACTCTCTCTGTACGGAAGAACTCTGTCGGGTATAGCAGCCACTTGGTACGCCAAGTTGGAGGATACAGTGAAATAGAATTGAGAAGAATTGGCTGAGGCCTTTGTCAATTAGTATTCTTATAATACCCAAATTGAAATAAACACTCAAGACCTTGAAGCAACCCACCAAAATCCTGAATAGCCTTTTGTGGAATTTGTTGCAAGGTGGAGAGCAAAGGCAGCATAGTTGACAAATCACCCTTCTGAAATGGACCAAGTGCAGATAATGGTGCAGAACCTTGGGCATGATATGCTACAAAAGTTAATAGTTGCTCCACTATTCACTTTCAAAAGTTTACAGGAATTGGGGGTTCAGATCGACAGTGCGTTTAACAGAGGGATTATTCCCAAAACAAGTGAACCAATAAGGAGGGTTTTTCCAGGAGTACCAATGCTAGCAATAGCACTATTCCTAAACCCACTGAAATCAACGCCATCGCCACTCCCAAAATTGCCAAGCCATTTGCCAAATCCAACTCACAAATGTGAAACCCCGAGCTTTTCGAAGGCAGTATGTAGTTGAATTTCAGGGACGAAATTGTTTTAAAGGGGATAGATTGTGACACCCCATATTTTTAGTGTCTTTTCGTAATCCAACTAGTCACTTGTCTATTCATATCCAATTAGTAGGCTTTTATGACAAACTTGTTCATTGAATTCCAACTAGTGTTCATTTAATTCCAACTAGAGTCCATTCATATTCCAACTAGTGTTCATTTAATTCCAACTAGTGTTCATTTAATAACTTGTCCTTTCAAATTCCAACTAGTATGTTACACCAAGTTGCCTATAAATTGAGCTCACCTCTCAACTTCTTTCTATGGTTTTCCCATAGCTCTCTCCATTTGTTATACAGATTTTGAGTTTAGATTAAGAGTGGTTAGAGTGAGAGTAAGCATTTTCATAAAGGAGGAGAGTTGTAGATTTTGTGAAACCTTGCATACCTTATGGCTTAGAATTTGGAGATTTATGGAGAAAGTTCGAGATTCAAGTGTTGGAGAAGGAGGAGATTGATTTGAGGTAATTCGGGTGGTATACAATATGTTTCTCTAAATCTCTTTGCAAAGAGTTTATTTTTAATTCCCATAGAGTTGTACTCCTCTTAATTATTCTGATCGTTTGATACATTTTGTGGAATTATTCATTGTTCATTCATTTGATTACTCTAGTCATTTGATGAACTCTGTGTAGTTATTCTGTGTTGGAAATGTTGATTTGTCTAGCTAAATGACGTGGAAATGCTCTGTACATGGATTGAGTAGACTTTTCCAATATGCTCTGTACCAATAACCTGGATAAGCAGTTGTGCTTGGGTGAGGGGGGTGAGGTTGGTCATTGGTCATGTACCGAGTAGGACTCCGTATTTGGTTTTGGATAAATTGTCATATGTCGAGTTGACTTGTTTGTGCAATTTGGTAAATTGCTTGATTATCGAATCTAATCGGTTGTGTAGTTGCTGGATCTCTATTAATTTGTTTTTTTGTCTGAGCCTTGTTATTCCTGTTGTATTGTATACTTCCCGAATTAATTTATTTTTTAGGCGTGGAGCAAATTTAGTGGCGGTTGGAGTTGAAGCATCTAAAGGTTGATTTGAGGTTGATTTGATTTATTAACGACCCGGAAGTCGGGGCGTTACAAATCGTATCAGAGCGTAGGGATTAGGTCTTACATGGGATCTGTTGGGTGATTAATAAATGGGTTCAGTAATTGAGGTAAAAAAAAAAATGATTGATATTTGAGGTAAAAAAAAAAAAAAAAAAATTGGTTGTTTATATCAGAGTGCGTAGCGAAAGCGTATTATCTGAAGAGTTTGTCGTTATTAAACTTTGGAGTATAAGAGATTGTCAATTTCGTGCATGAAATTTGTTTAAGGGGGATAGATTGTGAAACCCCAAGCTTTTCAAAGGCAGTATGTAGTTGAATTTCGAGGACGAAATTGTTTTAAAGGGGATAGATTGTGACACCCTGTATTTTTAGTGTCTTTTCATAATCCAACTAGTGACTTGTCTATTCATATCCAATTAGTAGGCTTTTATGACAAACTTGTTCATTGAATTCCAACTAGTGTTCATTTAATTCCAACTAGAGTCCATTCATATTCCAACTAGTGTTCATTTAATAACGTGTCCTTTCAAATTCCAACTAGTATGTTACACCAAGTTGCCTATAAATTGAGCTCACCTCTCAACTTCTTTCTATGGTTTTCCCATATCTCTCCATTTGTTATACAGATTTTGAGTTTAGATTAAGAGTCGTTAGAGTGAGAGTAAGCATTTTCATAAAGGAGGAGAGTTGTAGATTTTGTGAAACCTTGCATACCTTATGGCTTAGAATTTGGAGATTTATGGAGAAAGTTCAAGATTCAAGTGTTGGAGAATGAGGAGATTGATTTGAGGTAATTCGGGGTGGTATACAATATGTTTCTCTAAATCTCTTTGCAAAGAGTTTATTTTTAATTCCCATAGAGTTGTACTCCTCTTAATTATTCTGATCGTTTGATACATTTTGTGGAATTATTCATTGTTCATTCATTTGATTACTCTAGTCATTTGATGAACTCTGTGTAGTTATTCTGTGTTGGAAATGTTGATTTGTCTAGCTAAATGACGTGGAAATGCTCCGTACATGGATCGAGTAGACTTTTCCAATATGCTATGTACCAATAACCCAGATAAGCAGTTGTGCTTGGGCGAGGGGGGTGAGGTTGGTCATTGGTCATGTACCGAGTAGGACTGGGTATTTGGTTCTGGATAAATTATCATATGTCGAGTTGACTTGTTTGTGCAATTTGGTAAATTGCTTGATTATCGAATCTAATCGGTTATGTAGTTGCTGGATCTCTGTTAATTTATTTTTTTGTCTGAGCCTTGTTATTCCTGTTGTATTGTATATTTCCCGAATTAATTTATTTTTCAGGCGTGGAGCAAATTTAGTGGCGGTTGGAGTTGAAGCATCTAAAGGTTGATTTGATTTATTAACGACCTGGAAGTCGGGGCGTGACAAATAGCTGGCAGAAGTTTCACCCCTCTCTCTATGAGCCTAACTAGCGCACTAAAAATCCTGATCGAAAAAGGGTATCTCAAAGCCCTTGATCCCCAACCTCTTCCTGACCCACTCCCTACCCGACATAACCCCACCAAATACTATGTGTACCATCAACAACATGGTCATGGTACCGATCATTGCTACTGCCTTCGTCATGAGGTCCAAAATCTCATCAACGACCAGACAATAACTCCACCTCAAGACCCCATGACCAAGTACCTTATCCACACATTAACCTCATCCATACACTACTTCCTATCTACAACCCCAGCATATGCATCACCCCGGCCTATCTATCCAAGCCTGAGGTGTTTATTCCAGAAAGCACGTACTTGTGCATGATGGATGCACTTGAACCCCAATCATCTCAAACCCATAAATCCATTACTTCTGAGTTGATGAGCATAATTGAAGATCTTCAGAGAACAGTGGCAGATTTAACCTTTAGGATTTTGGCTCCATCATCGACCACATCACATGCCATAAATTTCATATCGAAAGGCTCCCAATCTTGGGCCAAGCTGCAATTAAAAATGGCCAACCTGAAGCTATTTCAAGTCTAGGTAATGACATGTTAACAAAAACTGGCTCAATTTTGATATAACAACCCAATCCCTTGGCAAAGTGGAGGCAAGGGGCAAGAACAAGGCCAGGGTAAGTATTGATCCTCATGAACAGCTTCAGTGGGCTGTTGTGGCTTTGAAAGCTGAAGGGCTAAACAAACTGCAAGTGCTTGCAGTTATTGCAAAGACTGTGGATGACACTTTTGCCACTCAGGATGAGAGCATTGTAAATCAAGGGGCAAGCCATAAAAAAGGCTGTCGTACCAGAAACACTCCTTTCAGCTCCAATCCTACACTTAGAAGAGATCATCAAACCAAGTCAGCACCTACCAACCCCTCTGTCATTCCCTCTAGGAATGATAACCGTACCTATAATCCCCTCTACATGACCTTATCCAAAGCTCTCCAAATCCTCATAGGACAAGACCATCTCAAACCCCTTGAGCCTCAGCCTCTCCTGGATTCCCTTCCAGCTAGGCATAATGCTGCCAAGTACTGTGCCTTCCATCAACAAACCGGTTATGACATTGACGGTTGTTATCATCTTCCCCATGAAGTTCAAGATCTGATTGACAATGAGGTCCTCATTGTACCAGGTCCTGCGAAGTCTATCGGTACTCGATCGATAAACTGGGAGGATAATGTGACTATGTGATCGGGGAGGAACCACCTACTGATGGCACTCATTTTACTCCAAATATAGCGGATGGCATGCACTGTTTTGAGCAATTTGAAAATGTTGTTTATTGTACTTTCTGACTTTGGTATTGAGTCAGTTATGTTGTGTTGTATTGAGTTTGTCATGTTGTATCAAGTCAGTCTTGTTGTGTTAGAGTCAGGTGATTTCGGGGGTGTTACCTCAAACATCACTTGCTTGTTTTGTGTTTTTCTTTTACATTCTTTCTTTTACGTTTGTTTCTACCATGAAGCCAGCTGAGCTAGAAGTTCTGAATGAGATGGCAGTAATTGACGAAAACTGTGCCTTTTCTGTGCCTTGAAATCGTTGCATTGACCAAAGTTTTTCAAAATTGTTTCCAAAATTGTGTTGCAAACAAAGAGGAAGGAATTCCTCGGGATTTGCAAAAATTTTGATCAATGGAGAGGAAGATAGGCATGCTAAGCCCTTAATGAATGAGATCATGTTTGTTAATGTAAGTACTGAGAAAGATCCTAGTTTGATCCAGACTGGTTCTGCATTGTCTTCAGAGGAGCCTGAGTGACTAGTAACTTTATTAAAAAAAATTTAAAAAAAAAAATTGCGCGGTCCTACTAAGACATGCGTCGAATCACTCTCGAGGTTATACATCATAGGATTGCTCTGGCACAAGACTCAACCGTTTCGCTTTCAAACCTTGAACCTTGACTCAAAATGTTCAATGATCAATCACAATATAAGGCTTGTATGGCCATATTAGAAGCAACACTTGAACTAGGTGCAATAAGGTCAGATGTGATCACAGGAAGCTTGCAAAGTTAGATCAGAAACATCCCTTGAACTAGGGGCAAAAAAGGTCAGATATGCTTGAAGATTCAAAGATGGGTCATTTTGCCAACCAATGAAGACCAGCAAGAAAGCCAAATCCAGAATCTGAGAGAAGAAAATTTTTGTTGAAGGACAATCGAGTTCCTATCCATAACACTAGGGGCAAATTTAGACCCCAATTCGATGGGCTCTTACATCATCAAGACTATTTAGTCAGCAACAACAGCCGTTCTCATGGATTCAGATGGCTAGAGATCCTACAACCATTCAACATGGACAAGTTGAACTTTTCTATCCTTGAGAGGCTCGTTGGGCCGAAAATCTGAAAGGGCAACCCAGGCAAAAGTTAGAGTAAGAAGAAAAAGAAGAAAGAACAAAAATGAAAAAATCGAAACAAAGAAAAAGAGAAAAAGAAAAGAAGAAGAAAGAAAAATAAAAATAAAATATCTCGCAAGGTTGAAAACCCGGAAGGGCGGCTTTGGGAAAAGTTAGAGCGCAAAAGGAGAGTGTCAACACCTAAGTGAACCTTAACCCCGGAACTACATACGGCATGATTCCCATCTTTGGGATATGTAGGCAACTTCACCCTGAAGTTCGGCCCCAACCATTTTCAGCCTGCTTGGCTCATCCATGTTGATTGGCTTATCCTTGTGCAAACTCAGGTATCTTATCCATGTGCAAATTGGCTCGTCTTCGTTCAAATTCGGTTGTCCTATTCTGTTATAGAATTCAGCTGCAAGACAAATTAAGTTCAGATTTGAGATTGTGCATCTCGAGAGTAGATTCCGTGTTGGTTGAGTAATGGCCATTTGCAAAAATAGTTTTGAAGATTTTTAGTAAGGTTGACCAGTTTTCTCAAAAATTATTCCATTTTTTCAAAACTAGACCATTTCTTGGACCCAAAAAATGAAAATTTTCAATGCTCACAACTTGACTTGCATGATTTCAAATCAAAAAATCAAACAAGTATGTTCATCTAACTTTCATATTGGTCAAAATTGTTTTAGTAGAAAGCCAAAACAAAAAAAAAAATGGTCAAAATGATGAACTAGGGGCACAGTCGAGCTAGGTTTTCAGTCTTTTCCCCATTATGAATGTATTCGCCAGAAAAGGGCACAACTGGAGTTAGCAACAGGGGGCTAAGCGCTTTCTCATCCTCCAAGCAGTGAGGTACTAACACAAGTGCAAAGCACATTGGAAATGGAGCAGGATATTCCACTCCCTCATCTGGACAGGTCTGATCACATCCAAATTGGCTAAGGGCATCATCAATCAATGTCAGTTGCAGATCTTGTGCATGTCCAGTCACACCATAACCCCTCTGTGGGAAAGCTCATTAGTTGTGAGCAAAAGAAGGAGAATCTAGTAGAATACCAAGGGCAAGAGCCCACTACTTCCTTTTTACCCATCAAACCACACCTGGGAAGGGATAAAAAATAAGAGAGATTAAAGAATAAAGAGATATGCGCTGAGAGGAAAAGTAAGGAAAGGGATTTTCAGAGAAAAAAGAGATTGAGTGCCAAAGTAATGTGAGAATTACAAATAAGAAAGGGTGGGAAATAATACCCGAAGAAACAGGCTCCTCGTGAACTGAGAGGTCTCTCGCTATTGGAACATATCCGAGTGTTGTGTTTGTTGTTTTTGTTTGTCTCGATTCTTGTTTTAAGTCATTGTGAGTGTAAATATTTGTGTTTAGGTTGTTTTTCTTTGTTTTCCTTTGTTGAGTCGTTTTGACTGTAGTCAGATGTAGGCTCAATACCTGGTTAAGAACTCATTTCCTAATTTCAATTTCAAAAATAAATCGTTTTGTGCTCAGAGTACTATGCCATTCTCCACATTTGTACAAAACAAAATTCCTCCTTTCATAAACTGCAGGGTTCAACCCATGTCAAGAGTGAGAGCAATAGAACCAGGACCTATCTGAAGCTACATGGGTTTCGGACTGCAAAGCAAAAGAAAAGAGGAAAAATTTGGAGCATCTTAGTGTGTTTTAACTTCAGCAAATTCTAAGACTGCATTCGAGGTGCACCTTCTCAGGCCTCACCATTTCTCTGGAGTATGAGTATACCTCGACCTTGAGTTCAAGCCTGCTTCAAGTCAGAATGGCAATCAAAGCGGCTTGCAGATGTTACCCCTTGCCAATATGAGCAGAATGTATTCTTTTTGAGGATGTTGAAAAATCCTCCGAGAGGTACATCGGAGGCATCAAAGTACATATTTGATTCTCTTCTATTGCATAGAATGTGCATTTTCACATATACTCATGTTGCACGCGTGCCTTGCATCGTTTATGATTCATGCATAGAATATGCTTTCAATTTCGCATGGATATGCTCTTGTTTCTTGCTTCTTGCATAAAGCATGCTTTCAATTAACCTCACACATTGGTTGCCTATCTTGCATGGAATATGCATTGTCAATGTATACTCACTCTGTGCATCTATCGCACAATAATCACACTCAGTGCATCTATTGCACAATCATACACTTTATATTGCACTATCTTGTGCACCTGCATCGCACTATTTTGTGCATTTCACTTTGCGTCGCACTATCTTGTGCATTTCACCTTGCATCACACTATTTTGTGCACTTTGTATCACACTATCCTATTCACTTTGTTTGCACTATTTTGTGCATTTTCTTTGTTCGCACTATTTTGTGCATTCACTTTGTTCACACTATTTTGTGCATTGCATCGCACTATCTTGTGCATTTCACCCTACATCACACTATTTTGTGCATTACATAGCACTAGCTTATGCATTTCATCTTACGTTGCACAATTTTGTGAATTGTATTTTGTATAGCACTGTCTTGTGCACCTTGTAATTTTTGCACCTCATCGCATTGTCTTCTGCACTCACTTGGTCTAGAAGACCTTAAATCCTCTGAAGGTGCAATTCCTTTGGTGTTTATCGTGCCCGAACGACTTCTAGCGGTTTGATATAGCCACCTGCTTGTGTTTGCAGTGAGTTCTTAGGAGATCAACTGAGACGGTGGAAACTAGAGTTCGAATGGCCGATGCCTAGAACATAATGGTTCAGGATTTTCGAGACTAAAGTCTGGTTTAAATACCCAGGGGTGTATCCTCGGCTTGAAATCTGTATAGCAGCTCCATAGGTTAAGGTAGCTTGCATGTGCCTCAATTCTGGATACTGACCCAACCTAGTCTGTCAGCCTGTTAGTGAATAGGGAAAGTTGCGAACATAGCCAGGGAGAAATGTAGTACCTGTGGTTCAACCAAAAAAGAAAGCGAAAGATCCCCAATAGCATAAGGTGAGTCATCACCAATTGCCTCTATAAGGTACTTTCACTTCCTAACTGCTACACCGCATTTATTATCTATTACATCACATCTATCATTTCTATTGCATATAGAATTTATTGCATACATCTATTGCATCATACCATTTTATTGTCTGCATCATTTCTATGTTAGGCTTGGTTTGGCATGTGCTCGCCCCCGTTTCAAGTTAAAACATAGCTCTGCATGTGTACGCGCCTATTCTGCAAGAATTGTGGTCTAAGGGTTTCGGCACCTTATCTGTGTTAGACGTGGTTTGTTTTGTGTCCGTACCTTTTCTAGGTAAAATCCGGTTCGACTTATGCCTTATTCACTACATCCATTGCATCATATTTTGTCTTGTTGCATTCAGCATTTAGGATCATTATCTTTCCCTAGCAGATCATTCCTCACTTATATCATACCATCTAATTATTTGTACTCTTTTTCTTTCTACGAAAAACATAGTTCTGCATGTGCATGCACCTACTCCGCAAGAATAGTGGTTAGAGTGCTTCGGCACCTTTTCTATATGAAACGCAGTTTGATTTGTACTGCTAATCCTTTATGATATTTCTGGTTTTGTACTGCTTGCAGTTTGATTATTTCATTACGACTGTGTATCATTTTGTATTCCCTTGAACTATGCTGCTTTGATTCCTTGCAAAAGGATACGTAGGCAACCTTCTGGTTCAATCAATTGCATATGCATTTTGTTTGTTTGCCCAAGTCTTACAGCCTTGTCAAAATGAGTCGTCTTCGGGCTTTGACATTCACTCCCGTCATTTCATGACTTCAAGCTCTGTCAAAGTGGGGCAACTGTAGACACACCATTTTTGACCGCCTTTAAGACCTGGGCGCCACCGATTGATCACTCGATGATGAAAGTTGTGTTATGCAAAGGTTCGATTTCTTCGGCAAGAGGAGCT
This sequence comes from Camellia granthamiana, assembly GCA_036172215.1. NCBI lineage: Eukaryota > Viridiplantae > Streptophyta > Magnoliopsida > Ericales > Theaceae > Camellia > Camellia granthamiana. The sequence goes on from CM069909.1 coordinate 2,461,683, forward strand.
CTAAATCCCAACCTTACACCCCTTTTTTAGACCAAAACTATTTTGACCAAAACTTCTTTTAGACCTTAAAACCCTCTCTTTCAAAATATTTTTGAAAAGTTTCTACGATGTTTTGAGGATCACATTTCGTTAAATGTTGTACTTTTCAAAAAAATCGAGTAAGGACAAAGCGGAAATAAATGGAAGAGATGTGAACTCTTTGAAAAAGCTTTTAAAACATCTTATTTACAGGTTTGGAGTTGAAGAAAATTGGAGGAGAGGGGAGAAACCTAGTTGGAGAAGAAGTTGGGCATAAACTGTTAAGAGAGAACCAGACAGCCTTCACTTAATCAGGTCTATCCTTTTGTACACTTGGAGTCAATCCAGTTAAGCCAAAACTGAGAAACCTTCACTAAAATAGGCATATCTCTTAGTACAATCATAATTTATATTTGAGGCCACTTGCATTGGAAATTAGACTTTCGGGGCTTTAATTTAGGCTTAAGAATGACCTAGAAAGGAGTCCAGATGAGGGAGATATGCCCATTTAAAGTTGGGCCTAGAAGCAAATTTTTTTGTGGCTGACAGGTGGCCGACAATTACCATCTGTGGATGACCGGCCACCACTGGTGGATGGTCAGCCACCACTTCTGACCGGTCGGCCACTAGTGTAAAGCCCAGATATTTTGGCCAGTTGTCCTCCAAATGCTCCAGCTGTCCTAATTTAGATATTTTCGACCCAAGGCTCATATTTTCTATATGCAGAGGACCTCCCTCTCATCTTTCAAGGTTAGAAAACATTAGGAGTGAAGAAATATTTTGGAAAATATCCTCTCTCTCTCTCTCTCTCTCTCTACAATCCTCTCTCTCTACAATTCTCTCTTCCTTTTGCAACTTGCATAACCTATGCTCAAACACACCAAACCACAAACACACCAAACCAAACCTAGAGAGCTTCTTGCTGATGTGGTTTGAGCTTGGATTTGAGCTCTTGAAGAACTTGAGAGTGTGAAATTGGTTGGGTATGACTTAAGGGTTCATTCATCTCTAAGAGGTATACTTTTCATGCTTTTGCACCATCTCTACAACACTTGTTTTCCAAGTTTTCTTATTGTTTTTAAGTTATTCAAAACCTGTTTTTATGGGCTGAAACTTGTGGTTTAAAGCTACCAAAGGTGGAGGGGTTAACCACCCTTCCTTGAACCTTATTCTCTAAGCTTTTGCCCTTGTGTTTCCCATTCTTTTCTCAACTTTTTTTGAGATTTTAAACAATGTTTTTCAGAGTATTTTCAGTTGTAAAAATCATGTTTTTAAGTCCAAAATTGGAGGGGTTAGCCTTCCCTCCTTGTATCTTGCTTATTATTCTAGCATGCTCCTTATTTTAGCCTATTAATCTAGCCTTTTCTAGCTTAAATCCAGCATGTTTTAGGACCTTTTTTGGACTAATTTAGGACTGTTTGGAGCTGTTGGCAAAATTTGAGCTTTATTTTGTATGATTCTAGTGTAATAGTCCTCACAAGTTTGATGTTCTAGGCCTTAAGCACCTTCTTGTTTGAGTTGATAGCATTTATTTATGCTTATATCACTCATTTCCAGCATTTAATCATCTCTGCAAATCTCCTTCCTTTCTTGATTTTATTTTTGCTTTGAAAGTGGTTCAAACCATTTGTTTGTTTAAAGCATGAAATTGAGGTGTTTGTGCTCGATGGTTTAATCCCTTTTTGGGTTTAATCCCTTTTGGGGTTCATTACCAATGGCAGAAGGTCTCTTTCATGCCTAAAACAACCTTTGATTTAAGCCCTCTTTCCATTAGAGGTGTGACAACCCTGTTCCGTGATATGCTAATTGACCTTAATTATGATTGTGATTATATGCTTGATATGGTTCTGGGTGGTAATTATGTGATTATATGTGTCTTTGTATTTCTATATGTTCATCGTGGGAAAATCTATTTGATTTTCAGCTTGAGAATTTAAATTGAAAGCCGTAGAGGCATCGGAAACTGAAATTGACTACGACATTGTGATTAGCGTAATTTTTAAAGCCTATGGTGAAATTTAATTGGAAATTGATTCGGAGCAAAATAATTAGATTCAGAATAATTAAATTAGAGCATTATTACTTAGCCTTAATCAAATTTGATTAGGCAAGCATATATAAGTGTAGACACCACATTTTTGATCGCCCTTAAGACTTGGACGCCACTAAATGTTTACTTGGTGGTGAAAGATGTGCAATGTAAAGGTTCGATTTCTTCAGCAATAGGAGCTTCAAATCCCAACCCTACACCCCCATTTTGGGCCAAAACTATTTTGAATGGTTTTTAGACCTTAAAACCCTCTCTTTTAAAACATTTTTGGAAAAAGTTCCTACGATGTTCCGAGGCTCGCGTTTCGTTAAATGTTGCGCTTTTCGATAAGCCGAGCAAGGATAAAGTGGAAATGAATGAAAGAGAGGTGAACTCTTTGAAAAATATTTAAAACACCTTGTTTAGAGGTTTGGAGTTGAAGAAAATGGGAGAGGAGAGAAGAAAACCAACCTGAGAAGCAGTTGGGCATGAATTCGGGTAGGATCAAAACTGAGCAGTCTTCGATCAAAGAGGCTTAACTTTTTACGCACTTGGAATGTTGATGTGAGGCTTCCACCATTGGAAACAACACTTGAAGGGCTTCATTTTATGCTCAATAATGATCTACAAAGGAGTCCAGATGAAGGCGTTATGTCCGGTTGAAGTCGGGCCAAAAAGCAGATTTTTTTGGCCAACCAGAGGTGGAAGATGTTGGCCATAAATGGGCTTTACCGGCCAAGTGCAGGCCATGAATGGGCTTTGTTGACCCCCTTCCATCCAAGAGTGACCATTTCCGGCCAACAATGATAAAGTGCCGGCCATCAGCGATCCTCTGCCGGCCATTGATGCAGAAAGGCAGTTTTTGGCAGATATTTGTTGTCCAACTGTTACAGCTATCCCTTTTGGGATATTTTTGACCAAGACTTGCATTCTTCTATATACAGAGGGCCTTCTCTATGATTCAAGAGTTAGAAATTTTTGGTGGGCAAAATTCACTCTCTCTCTCTAGAACTCTCTCTCTCTCTCTCTCTTTGTCCCTATTTTAGGCTTGAAAGTGGGAAATCTCTACATATTTGCACACAACCTCTTGACCAAATACATTCATCTTGGAGCTGAGGTCCTTGGAGGTCCTATTTGAGGTGTAAACCTCAGTTTTAACTCAAAAATCTTGTTGTTTTGTTGTTGTGCTTCAAGGGTAAGAACTTGTCACTTTTAAGCTTTGTTTTGGTTAAGTGCTTTGCCATCTCTTTACACTATTTCAAGGCTGGTTTTAGCATATAAAAAAATCTGTTTTTGAAGGTTCTAAAATGTTGGTTTGAGCCTTATGTGGTTAGGGGGTGGTTACTTCCCTTTGCTCTTTGGCTTGCAAAGTCTTTAGAGCCTTCATTTAAAGGCTTTTGACTCCATCTCTTTTGGCTTTAAAACCACTAAATTCCAAAGGAATTTCAGTGGTAGAAAGCTTGTTTTGAGGTCCAAAATATGAGGGGGTGGCCTCCCCTCCTTGTCTTTCTATGCCATGCCTTGTTAGCACTCTAAAGTAGCATCTTTTTATGGCTCATGTTAGCTTAGTTTGAGCATGTTTTTGGCTATATTTTAACATGTTTAAACTCTATTTTTGGCTGGTTTAGTCACTCCTTGCTTGCTTCTTACGCTTGTAGTGTAATCATGCTTATTAGCTTAATGTACTTGATGCTTTAGCCTATTATTCTAGCACGTGTTGGCTCCACTCTAGCAGGTTTATGGCCTTGCTTTAGCATGCTTTAACTTTGTTTTGAGTGGCTTTGATCATATGACTCATGCTTTGTATGGTTGTAGTGTAAATGGCCTATACTAGCTTTGTGTTTTAGGCCCTCTAGCATGCTTTATGTATGATGTTTGCATGATATAGCATCATTTAGCATGTGATTTCAGAGCATTTATCACCATCACACTCTCACATATTCCACTCTTTCATTACTTTTGAGAGTTGTGCTTTATGCCTTGCTTGCGAGCCAACATGTGCGCATGCTTTTCTTGCTTTTTGTGCCTAATTTTAAGCATGTTTGAGCCACTGATTTGGCATGATTAAGCTCTGTTTTGAGCTGGTTTGATCACATGAGCTTTGTTTTGTATGCTTGTAGTGCAATTGTGCTAAATTGCCTAGCATGTGTTATTGTTTTGGCCTCTTAATATAGCTATTCTTAGCTTATTTCAAGCATGTTTTAGAACTCCATTTAGGGTGTTTTAGGACTATTTTGGACTATTTGTCCCTTTTGAGCATTGTGTTGCATGCCTCTAGTGTTGTGTCCATTACTAGCCTTAATGGTTTTGGCTCTTAATATGTTATACATGAGTTGTTTTCAAGTTAAAGTCTTGTATTTCATGTCATTTCAGCATTAAAATTCTGCCATCTCCCTCATTTCTGCACTTTTGATTTGTTTTGAGGGATGGTTAGTCTTAAAGTCATGTTTAAGCTGTGGGATTGAGGCTTATGCTTAAATGGCTTTAACCCTCAAGGGTTCCTCCTAGTCAAAGGCATAGTCTCTCTCATGTCTTAAGTCATCTTTTGATTGACCTTCCTCTCATTAGTGGATTTTCACATTGGACAAACCAACTAAACAATGACTTGGTAATGTAAAATGTGTAAACAAGAATTGAATCAAGTAAAACATGTCAAGATAAGCATGTTGCATTTGCATTGTATTGTGTTCAATCGGACGTTATATTGAACACAAGGTGAATTGGTCCATTTCATACTCAAAGTGATGAAAATGAGCCAATTTCCTTTGTCTCCATTGCTTTTGATCTTCCATGATAAGGTAGTGGTCCTAGAGTCTTGTTTGTCTTGCATTTATTGAAATGTGTGCAAGTTGGATCTTTGTCCATCATGCATTGCATGCTCGATTGATGGTTTTCGATCCAATAATGCCTCTCCCTTGATGTTTTGAGATGATAAGGAGTGGCATAGTACATACATGTCCTTGGGAGACCCTTCATTTTTCTCTGTTTTGTACTCTGTTGCAGTTTGGTGTTACAGCACACCAGTGGCCAGCACCCTTTCATTGTTGGCCAGCACCCTTGCATTGTTGGCCGGCAGATGGTCGGTAGCCACCATTCATGGCTGGCAGGCCACTGGTGCACTCCCCATCTTTGTTTCGGTAAGGTTCAGCAGCAAGTTCGTAAGGACACCCTGCAAACAGAGCCTCTTAAGAGCAAATCAGAAGGTGTTTTGAGGCAAAAACCTAGCATCCATCTTCTACTTCTTTGAACAGAGCTGAGACAGTATAAGTTTAAAGCTTTACTTGTTAGTTAGCTTGCATTTCTAATTTAATTAATTAATTTGTTAATTAGTTAATTGATGTAATAATTAGTAAGTAGTTTACTAGTTATTTGATTGGTTTGTAATAATTAGTCTAATTAGTTCAATTAGATTAGTTAGCTTAGTTTAGTTTAGATTAGCTTAGCTTATTCATTTGGACCCTCCTACGAGAGGGCAAAATGTTATAATAAGCGTGCGAATGTGTGTGCATGTCTTCCAATCCCACGTCTTTCTTCCTTTTACTTAACCACTTTCGATGGTTAGTTTAGGGCACGTGTTGATTAGCATACCTTATGTTTGCATATTTACATCATTCATTTGTCTTGCATGCACCAAGGCTCAGCGCATCATTCAAATTGCATTGTATTTCAATACTTATCTGAAAGCATGTTCAAATTGTTGCATTCATATGCCATCTTAGATAGCCGAGCCTACTTATCTACATTATTGCATATGTTACATTAGGCATTCTGTATAGTTAGGATCATGCATATATCGAACTATCTTTTGTTTTGGCTTAGAGTACACTGTAAGTGTTTACGTTTTAGCATACTTGCATGAGTGTGAGTGTTGCCATGACAGCATGTTGCCATGAGGCTATGTGCTTCAGTGATTAACTGCATGAATGCCTGTGGATGAAGGCCTTGTTGCTTGAATTGGGACAATTCATCAAAATGAGAGTTTTAAGCTCACTTTGCGGAGTGGCAAAATCATGTTGTTTTAAAGCCCACCTTGAGGGTGGCAAATCCGCGCGCTAGCCCACTGTGATGGTGGCATTTTCAAACCATTTTCGAAAACAAATATGAATTGTTTTGTTCCAATTCTCACGATTTAGTCTATACTTGTATGATGCGCACATCACATAGTAAAGTTAGCTAATAATCGGAATAAGAACACACGCGTTTATAAAACAACATATCAAGCTCAGTAGAGGCCGATCCTTTGATCAAGCGACCGAGGGTGCTCATTTTAGGACCTTCCCCTCTCGTACGCAAGTTCCAAAGCCGAGGCAACTTTGGTGATGACGGACACGTGGCCTTTGGCACGAGTCAGGGTTTCCTAAATTTTCCAAAAATAAAATATTTAGGTTGCGACTCTGTAATCTGGCAAAGCAGTCCATGTTTGGCACTTTTTTATTCAAAATCGATTTTCTGAAACAATTTGCCAGAATTGAACTCTTTGGTGTTTATTAGTCTCACATTACACTTTGTGAGACTAGATTCAGAACCGTGACAGCAGTCCGAACTGTAGTAAGGCCAATTCACACCTCTCCGAAAGGGGGGGCGCAAAGAAAGCCAGGTCTACAATAAGGGCCTTATTACACTTAACCTCATTCCTTTCGAACTCAAAATCTGAAAATCACACTCTAGAGAGAGATAGCACCGGTTCTAGAGAGAGAAAGAGGAAGAATTGTGCATTTTGGCTCAAAGTTGGTGAATTTGGAAGCCACACTCAAGATTTAACTACATTTGTGAAGATTGGGGCCTCTAGGTGAGTAATTTGATATGAATTCATGTATTTGAGCTGTAATTATATGAACTCAAAGATAAATTGTAACGAAGAACATGAATTGAGTTCAATTTCATAAATTTGAAGTTGATACGTACATGCATGTAAAGAATTGCCATGAATTTGCATATTTGAATATAAGCATGCATTTCATGATGAATTGAAGGCCATTTGGCACATGCAAGCATGATAATGATGAATCCTATGAAGATGATCATCAATTGTGTTATTTAAGTTGAAAATGAGGCCTATACTTCACATGCATGCATAATCCAAAATGATATGGAAACTAGTTTACAAGAGCTTTAAAGTTATGAAGTGAGTTTGATATGAGTTGAGTTTATGAGATGGAATTATGTGAATTTGAGGCTCAAACCTTGTAAAATTGGCCATTATATTTGTGATTAAGGTTGCATGGTAGGAATATGAGCTTTATGATATGAATTGCATTGATTGGAACCAAGTTTGAAGCTCAAACAGAGTTCTGGAAAACCCAGAATTCTACTTGTCCGCTTGAGCGGCGGAAGTGACGCTCGAGCGAAGAAATTGTGCTCCCAGCAGTTTTGCAGGCATTGATGTCCGCTTGAGTGCCCAGTTACATGTTTTGAGTCCTAGCTCGAGCATCCAAAGTCATGCTCGAGCATAAAAATGAAGTGACCAGTACTTTTGCAGACAAAAAGGGTTCGCTCGAGCGGCGAAAGCTACGCGCTAGCTGGGAGCCCTGTTTCTGAAATTTTGAAAGGATGTTTTGTGTTTCATTTTCCGTTCATTTCTAAGCACTCTTAGGCATGCATTGAGCATTGTGAATGGATTAAGAAGATAAGAAAGAGGCCTAAGAGGAGTGTATAAGTTAAGAACGAATTGAATAGCTTGTAACCCAATATGTGCTATGATTTATATAGGGCCGAGCACAATGACAAATCTACCAGTAGAACACTGTGAGTAATATCTTAGTAAAGATATTTTGAAGTATGCTATTTGTCCAATTGCTTACTCCTATTTGATTTTCATAAGTTTGTTAATTTGAATTGTAGACAAATATTCGTTATACCATATGATTAGGCCAAAGGCCGTTGGATATGAATGATTTCGCCAAAGGCCGTTGGACATGAATGATTGGGCCAAAGGCCGTTGGACATGAATGATTGGACCCAAGGCCGTTTGATGTGAAAGATTGGGCCAAAGGCCGTTTGACGTGAATGAATTGGTCCCATGGCCGTTTGTTAAAGATGAAGTGGGCTAAAGGCCGTTTGATATGTTTGGGTTTATAGCCGTTTAATGTACTAAATAGAACTATGAATGGGCTCAAGGTCGTCTGATATATCTATTTCAAGTTTCATTCATGTATCTTCTTTATTTGATGTTATTCACTGGGCTTTCGCTCAGTCTCATTTATGTGTATGTAGGTGAGCAAAGAGATGTCCAAACCCAACCTCGGTGAAGTATGTGAGGAAAGTCAAGTTTTGTGGAGTCAGCCCGAATGTCTCACGCACGAGACACTATTTTGTTTCTTTTAGTTTACTCTTTTGTTATTTTGGTGAACATGTCGCATCACCATGTACATAAGCTTTTGGGTTTGGCTGACTATGAATTGAATGATCCTGTTGTGTAAAACTTGTATGTTAACTTCCTTTTGATGTGGGTTATTAACGAATATATGTGAAATGTTACGATGTGCCATGTAAGCACAGCTCTATGGATAAATTTTTTAAGTTGCTTCCATTTTGGCCCCTTTACTTTGTCGATATATGTCTAATTAGGTTTGAGGCCATAGGTAATCTCTTAATTACTGGCTAGTTATGACCTTAATCCATAGGGGCGGGTTCGGGTCATGACAAGAGGACACTCACCAATGAACTTAATGGATTAAAGAATGATTTGGTAATTAAAATGAGTAAACAAAATTGACAAGTAAAAGAGGCAAGATAAGCATCTCCTTGTGTTGGATTGCATGTGTTCAAATCGTACGTTAATTTCAACACAAGGTAAATGGGACATTTCATACTCAAAAGTGATGAAATGTGCCATTTTCCAAGGTCTCCATTGCCCTTGATCATGCATGATAGGGTGATGGTCATTTTGGTGTTATTTTACATTTATTAAACTTGCACAATTGGTTTCACAAGCCATCATCCAATGAAATTGCTTGATTGATGGTTTATGAACCGAATTTTGTTCCCCTTTTGATTTCCCCATGAAAAGGAGAGGCAAAGTGTGCAAACAACACTTGAGAAATACATTGTTTTGCTCTATTTTGCTCTCTATTGCAGCAAGGAAGTTCAGGACAACAGTGGCCAATAGCCACCACTAATGGCCGACCGACTACCACCAGTAGCCAACCGGCCACCATTGGTAGCCAACCGGCCCCTTGTCGGCCATCAGTGAAATTTGCACAGTTTGTTGGTAAGGTGAAGCAAAGGTGTTCTAAAAGTGGGCAGAATTTTCAATAATCAAATGTGCAAACAGAGGCTTATAGTAGCGAAACAGCAGCTTTTCGGATGGAAACCGAGCACGTGCATGAGCCTCCCTTGCATTTCAAGCTTATCTAACGCTTAAATATCTAACTTAAATACGTGTTGTAATTAATTAGTTGTAGCTAATTAAGAGTTGTAAATAATTAGTTAGTTTAGCTAGTTATTCGATTTCGGTTTGTAATAATTAGTTAACTAGAATAGCTAATTAGTTTCGGTTTAAAAAAATTAGTTACCTTAATTAGCATAGCTAGTTGGTTAGCTTATTCATTCGGACCCTCCTTCGCGAGGGCGTAATGTTGTAATAAGTGTGCATGCGTGTGTGTATGTCTTCCAACCCCACGTCTTTCTCCCTTTTATTTAATCGCTTTCGATGGTTAGATTAGGGACATATTCCAATTAGCATACCTTATGCCTTATTCTTGCATCCATTCATCTTGTATTGCATGCACCGAGCCTCGGTGCATCATTCAAACTGCATCATCATTTGAAGTACCTTCTTTGAATACATGTTTAACCACATGTTGTCAAATTGCTTCATATGTCATATTAGTAGCCGAGTCTATTAATTGCATATTGCATGTGTCGCATTAGGTACTTAACATAGTTAGGAATCATGCATCTTTCTAACTCATATCTTCTTAGCACGGAGTACTAGTTGAGTTTTTATGCTTTAGCATACTTGCATAAGTGTGAATGTTGCCATGTCTACCATGCTTGCCATGAGGCTATGTGCTTAAATGCTAAACTGCTTGAATGCCTGTGGATGAAGGCTTGTTGTTTGAATTGAAACAATTCAACAAATGTGCATTTTAAGCCCACTTTGTTGAGTTGCAAACCTGTTTTAAGCCCACTATGTTTGGTGGCAAATTCACATCTTTAAGCCCACTTGAGGTGGTAACTTCAAACCATTTTCACAAACAAATATGAGTTGAATTGTTCCAAATTGAACAGACTAGTCTATACTTGCTTGTGCGCATCACATAGTAAAGCCAATTTGATAACCGGAATAAGAGCACATAATGTTTATAAAAAATCATATCATGATTAGTAGATGCCGATCTTTGATCGGGTGAGCAGGGGTGCTCAATTCATGACTTTCCCCTCTCGTACCTAAGTTCCCAAGCCGAGGCAACTTTGGTGATGACGGACACGTGGCCTTTGGCACGAGCCATATGTTTCCTAAATTTCCCCAAAATTAAAATATTTAGGTGGCGACTCTGTATCTGGCAAAGCAGTCCAATTTTGGCACTTTTTGATTCAAAATCAATTTTTCAAAATGATTTGCCGGATTTGGACTCTTTGGTGTTTATCAGTTTCACATTGTACTTGTGAGAATAGATTCAGAACCACGGGAGTCCGAACTGTGAGGCCTTTCTTTCAAACCTTTCAAAAGGGGGAGCGAAAAAGGCGAGCCACAGTGCGATCAGTAAGTCAGTAGATGATTTGATTCCTACTAATGTTTCCATGAGTGATTTTTCAGGTGGTTCTTCTGATAAGGGGTAATTGCTCTGCAATTGCAAGTTGGAGGCAGAGTGATGGGAGCAACATTTTTTGTGATTGACTCCACTTCAAATTATAATTAGTTGGTTGGAAAGGATTGGAATCATTCCAATGGTTGTATGCCCTCATCCCTGCATCAGGCTCGTATTTTTCTAACGGTAGAAGGCCATGAAGGAAAAGGCATGTAGGTTTTTTGGGCAGAGGCAAATCCTTTCAAAGCTGATATCCATAATGTGGAGGCAATGGTATATGATGAAAAGTTTAGCCTAGTAGTTTTAGAAAATGAAGAGTTGAAGTCAAAGCGAATTGGTCGGACTTATGGACAATTCCAAAAGTTCATTGAAGAGAGGTTTTGACAGATGAGCCAAGAAGTGGCCAGTCCAAGTGTCTTGAAAACCAAACCTGTAGATGAAGTTCTGATTGAAGACATTACCAATGAAAAGGAAGATGAAGATGAGTGAAAGTGAATTTCAGTTAGTTACAATAAGTACTTTTCATAGACTTTTTTTTTTTATTTCTTTTGAAAAAGAAAGTTAGGTAGTATATTGCCCTAGTGTTTTTGGGCAGAGTGTATGGTAGATGATAGCCCTATAGACTATAAAGAAGTGCAATATGAAAGTTTGAAGGCTAATCCTGCAAAAGTTTGATCATCTCAAGGCTGATGTGAATGACCCTTTAGAGGAGTTTAACCTAGGTCATGAGGCCAGTTTATGTAAATGCCTCACTATCTAATGAATGTGACGTCAAGTTAGTTAGCTTGATTTCACATTATTCTGATTGTTTTGCTTGAAGTTATGATGAAATGCCTAGTTTATACAGGTATTTGGTTGAACATAAACTTCCAATTAAGCCAAATTATGTGCCACATAAGCAGCCTCCTAGGAGAATGACAAATGAAGTCACTCGTTATGGTAAATGATGAAATTGAAAGGCTATTAAGAGCTGGTTTTATTAGGACAACCAAATATGTGGAGTGGTTGTCCAATATAGTTACAGTTCTTAAAAAGAATGGCAAGATAAAGGTGTCACGACCCAAACTCGCCCCTAAAAGTTTGGATCATGACTAGCCAGTAACCTCTTAATTACTTACAGCCTCAGACAGATTACACAAAATTTATAATAATAGGGCCTAAACAGAAGCAAATAAAATAAGAGAACATCCATTGAGCAGTGCTTATATGCTAGGATTTTAAACATCATGTCATATATAGAAAGTTCACATACACAATTCACATACAAGTACCAGTCAAGCAGGTATATACAAGGAGTTAGCAACCAAAAATTTCATGTAAACAAGGTGTCCAAACAAAAGTCACCAAGGACTTAACACCATTTGTCATCACAGAAAATCCCAAAAGACAAAAGGCTCCTTTTTGGAGGCTTAACAAAGTAGGTCCACCAAAAAGACTCTTGAAGCTGAACTACGGTTGACCTTCGGGTTGAACACCTACATAAATATATACATATATAAATATATAAATATAGAGTGAGTGAAGCTCAACGAATAATAGTAAAGTAAAGAGAATCCAATGAATAGGCTTGAATTAAATGAAGGCATGTGATGTAAACCCAATATTTGTCCAAAGTGCAATATTCAGAGCATCCACCATAGTCACGTTAAGTATAACGTTATTCATAATCACATTTTTAGAATGGCCTCGGGCCCATTTATTGCTAAACAGCCCCCTGCCCTCATGTAACGGAATGACCTCAGGCCCAATTATATGTTGACAGAATGGCCTCGGGCCCACATATGGCAGAACGGCCTCATGCCCAATTACATGATATCAGTTGTTCAAAATGACCTCAAGTCCAAACATATCTTATCATAGAGTAGATGGAAACAAAACAGCCTTGCGCCCAGCATAATGCAGAACGGCCTTAGGTCCAACATAGTAACAGCTGTTCTAAACAACCTTGAGTCCAAACATTTCTTATCATAGGGAGGATAAAACGTCGACATGTCTCCATCCTCCACGGCCTTAGGCCCATAATTCATAAGCAATCCATCTCAAACATGACGGTCTCAAGCCCATCACTTACAACAGAAACAGAACAACCTTAGGTCCACATTTCATTTGTTCATTAACATGCGTCAAGCATCCTTTACCAATCGTAATAAGGCATTCAATAACGCTCGTAGCGCATTTATATCATCATCCAATGTCATATATATCTATATGATTCAATCATTCCAAAATAACAATTAGCCACATCATTCATTTCAAAATTAAATAAGAATATATCTTTACAATACTATTATTCATAGTGATTTGGTCATGCAATGATCCTTTCTAGCGAGTGACCTACACATTCAACACATACAAATTTGATAAGCAATCCATTCTTTTCCTGGCTTCTTCTCTTTAATCATTTTTCTGTTTCGTTCAATTCCTATCCTCTTTAAGCATTTCGAAGGAATTAAATACACACATTAACACATTCAAAGGGTCAAAAAGATGAACAAAATGCAGTAGTCTTTCTCCATGTTTCCCAGACGTGCGAAAGACCTCCATGGCATGTGTGGAAAAGGTGTCGCACATGCTTTTATTTCATAATTTTCAGCTATGTCTATCCTGTTTTTCGCATGTGCAGCTGTGAGCCCTGCACATGCGGTTCTGGCTCTATTTGTGTAGTCTGAAAATCTATCATCCTCAAGCTTTCCAAATGCATTTCTAAGGCCCAATTCAAGCAATTTCAATTCAAAAACATGAAATATAAACATGATAAGCATGAAACTCAAACTCACTTAGATCAAACTTCCTCTGATTTAACATATAAATTCCTAACTTTCATAATTCCTTCATTTTCTTCATCTTTTCATGTTGCTTATATATATCCTCACATGAGTTCAAAGCATGCAAAGACTCAAGATTAGATAACAATTTCTCACAATCCAACTCAAGTCAAACTAAAAATGAAGAAATCAACTCTTAACTCAAACAAATGTAAGGAATCTATGGTAATTTCATACTATTTGTTCAAGCAATATCATAACTCATAAACCCTAACTTCCATGAGTGTCAAACCTTTATCTTCAGTCTTGATTTTAACCAATTAAAGAAAGATTTAAGGTATTCTAGTTTATTTACACTTACTTTGAGCTATATTCCTTGAATCCCCCTTCAATTCCTCAATCTCCAAGCTCTAGGTTGAATTCTCCTTTTCTCTCTCTCTCTCTCTCCCTTTTCTCTTCTTTCTTCCTCTAGAAGTTCCTCCGTGAGATATTTTTGAGTTTTGTTGAGTCTAGTCTCCTAAGGCTCTTGTATATATCCTATATCACTTAAGCTTATGAGTCTAAATTAGGCTTAATTAAGAATTTAGCCAAATAGATCCTATTAATTCATTACGAATAAAATTTTTACAAAACTTCATATTATGTTCTACAAATCATGCTAATCATAACGGTAAAGTCGATTTCGGTTTATCGCGCCTCTAAGGCTATCAATTTCCAGTCCAAAGGTTGTAATTTCAACAAATTTTCTCATAACCGACAGATACAAGTTTATAAACTTGTAATTCACATATTTAAACATGGAATTTCACATCAAGCACATAAGCACACATATAACGAGGGAATTAAAGCATATAAGAGAGTCGGGTTATTACAAAGGGTGTGTGTTGATTTTCGAAATTTAAATATGCCCACACCTAAGGATGAATATCCTATGCCAGTTGCAGACTTGTTAGTTGATTCGGCTAGAAAGCATAAGATCTTGTTATTCATGGATAGACATGCTAGCTATAATCAAATTTTTCTTAACCCATATGATGTTCATAAGATTGCATTTAGGTGTCTAGGGGCCTAAGGAACTTTGGAGTAGGTAGTAATGCCTTTTGGACTCAAGAATGCAAGAACCACTTATCAAAGGGCTATGAATTTTAATTTCCATCATTTGATTAGGAAGTTTTTGGAAGTATATACAGATGATGTTGCCATCAAATCAGATGAGTTTGATGAGCATTTGGATCATCTTTGACAAGTATTTCAAAGGATGAGAACCTATCAGTTAAAGATGAATCCCTTAAAATGTGTCTTTGGGGTGTTTGCTAGTAATTTCTTGGGTTTTTTCGTCTATCAGAAAGGGATAGAGGTGGACTTAAAAAACCAAGGCTATTAAGGTAGCACAACCCCCATCTAATAAAAAGGAGTTGCAGAGTTTCCTTGGACAAATAAACTTTTTGAGAAGATTTATTGCCAATTTGGCGGGAAAGACTCTGGTATTTTCTCCTTTGTCCAAGTTGAAATCTAAAAATGATTTTAGGTGGGAGGATGAACATCAAAGAGCATTTGACTCAATTAAACAATATTTTTCCAAACCCCCGATCTTGATGTCACCAATCAAAGAAAAACCCTTGAAGTTGTATATATCATCAGGGGAATAATCAATTGGTTGTTTGTTGGCACAAGACAATGAGAAAAAGTGTGAGCAAGCCATATATTACCTAAGTATGAAGCTAAATGAAGAAGAAATTAGGTATAGCTCTATGAAGAAGTTATGTTTGGCCTTGTATTTTGCGGCAATTAAGTTGAGGCATTACATGTTGTCTTCAATGTGATTGGCCAAACTGATGTCATAAAATATATGTTACCAAGGCCAGTTTTAAAATGGAGACAGGGAAAGTGGATACTTGCATTTTGAGTATTAGTTTAAGTATGTTCCATAGAAAGCTATAAAAGGCCAGGCATTGGCAGACTTTTTGGCTAAACATCCTTGTAACCCTATCGAACCAAACTTGTATGAAGTTTTTTCAGTTGAAATGAAGCCATGGAAGTAGATGTTTGATGGCTCAAAGACTGAAGAAGGTGTAAGTGTTGGGGTAATGTTGGTGTCACCCCAAGGGCAAGTGTTTCAGTCTTCTTACCAATTGGATGAGCTCCAAGCGCAATCAAATAACCAGGCTGAATGTGGTGGCTTAATTATTGGCTTAGAATTGGCAAAAAGCCTTAGTATTTGGAGATTCACAATTAGTGATAAGGCAAGTCATTGGTCAATGTAAGTGTAATAGTGTTGCACTTGGGGAATATTTAGATCAAGTTTTAGAATTGGTCAAGGGTTTTGAATCAGTAGAGTTTGAACATATGTTTAGACTTGAAAATAAAGAGGCCAACAAGATGGCCGAAGTAGTATTTAGTTTGAAAATTCCAAATGGCTTTCAAGAAAGGATTGTAAGAATTCAAAGGAGAGTGATGCATTGTGCTCAACAACAAAGTTTGTCAATCTTGGTTTAGATGTGGCAGAAGATTATTAGAGATCATCTTTGATTAAATACTTAAGCAATCCAGAGGCAAAAGTGGATAGAAAAACAAGATATCAAGCCATGAACTATGTCATTTTGAGAGATGATTTGTTTAGAAGGATCCAAGATGGTTTGGTTCTATTGTATATTGGAGAGTTGGAACAAATGCAAGTCATGGTAGAAGTGCGTAAAGGCATTTGTGGTGCTCACCAGGCTGGTGAGAAAATGCGATGGTTAATTAAGAGACATGGTTATTTTTGGTCTTCAATGAGAAAGGATTGCATTAGTTATGCAAGGGGGTGTCAACAATGTCAAAAGCATGGCAATATACAAAAGGTGTCAGCTGTGGATTTGCATTCAATTGTTAAGCTTTGACCATTTAGAGTTAGGCAATGGATTTGATTAGCCAAATTTTTCCCCCTTCATCAAAACAACATTCATTTATATTGGTGGCAACTGATTTCTTTGCTAAATGGGTGAAGCATACTAAATGGGTTAAAGCAATCCCTATGAAAGTAGTGAATTAGTCTCATGTAATTGATTTTATTAAGAAACATGTGGTGCATTGATTTGGGTTACCACAGACAATCACTGTCAACCAAGGGATAGTTTTTAATGGTGATGAAGTTAAAGAGTTTGCCAGAATATATGGCATTCAAGTGCTCAATTCATCTCCATATTAGGCCTAAGGAAATAGGCAAGCAAAGTCACCAAATATGACTATTAAGGCCACTTTAAGTAGGGTGATAGAGGATAATCCAAGGGATTGGCATGAATTATTGTTTGAGGTATTGTGGGCATATACAAATTCTAAAAGGGATAGCACCTAGGCTTCCCCTTATGAATTGGTTTATGGTCATGGTGTAGTTTTTCCCTTAAGGGTAACAGTAAGATCTAATAAAGTTGCTAGGCATTATGATATTCCTATCAATTAATATAATGAGGCCCAAAAGAGTTGATGCTTTCAATTGTATGGTGGGGCAAAAGAATAAAATTGAAAGAGTTTATAATAAAAAAGTTAAGGTAAAAACCTTTGGTGAAGGTGATTTAGTTTGGAAAACTATCTTGCCATTAGGGACAAAGGATCCTGAGTTTGGCAAATGGTCACCTAATTGGGAAGGGCCTTTTAGGGTCCACAAGGCCCTCAAATGAAGAGCATACAAATTGGAATCTTTAGAAGGACAACCACATAGAAGAAACATAAATGGAAAGTATTTAAAGAAGTATTATCCAACCATGTGAAAAAATTTTAAAGGAAAATGACAAGACCAGCATTTATGCATTAAATAATGACAAAAATATCAAAAGATCAAGTATTGATATTTACTGAAATTCCAAGGGATTCACAAAAGTAAAAACATGTTCAAAGTATTTAAAAAAAAAAAAAAAAAAAAAAACACACCAACAACAACAACAACAAAAACAAAGTTTGTCTCTTGAGAAATGGATTGCAAGAATGCTCCATTCTAATTGGGCATCTGCAAGCATGGCTTAGGCTTGATCAAGTTCTGCCTTGATGGTTTGAATAGATCAATGGATTAGCCCCTATCTGAACTAGCAAGGTTCTAGCTTCATTGCCAAGTTGTTCCTTTTGCTACTGGAGTTCAAGTCTTTTCTGCTTAACAAGGGCTAGTTCTGTTTCAAGCCTAGCTTCTTCAAGTGCCAATGCCTTGTCTTGATCAGATAAGTTGGAGGAGTTTTGGCAAGTGATCATCAAGGAGTTGGAGATGGTTTGAGCAGTGGTCAGTAAGTTTTTCTTGGCTTGGATTTGCTTTTTATAACTTTGAACAATTTCTAAAAGGGTTGGCCATTCAGCAATGATTCTGACCAAGTAAGTGAGTTGGCTTTGGCTGAAAGGATTGGGAGATAATTAGTGAATAGCAATCAAGAAATCCAAGGTTTCCATGGATTGTTTTGAAGAAATCTCCTCAAAAGGGGTGTTAACAAGGCTTAGAAATGAGGTTAGAAGTTGTTGAACCTCATAACTAAAATGATGAAGCCCTTAGGGAAGTAGTGATATATGCTCAAGATTTTTTTGAAAGGCTGCAATTTCATCCCAGATGTTCAAAGTTGTTGCAGTTGAGTTTGAAACTTGTTGATAGTAAAAGGTAAGTAACAGTTGATAAGTTCTATTTAAAAAGAAAATATATGATGAAAGATTATTACCTGCACATCAGTATAGAGTAGAGTAATTGTGTTGGTAACTGGAATTGGTGCTTATTCAGTGGTAGTACTCTCAACCAGTGGGATGTGGGGTTATTCAATGTTGGTTGGAGTGTCTTTTAGAGTGCCAACAACGGGCTCATTTGTTGTTTGGGGAACAATGCTTTCAGCATGGTCAGCTATTGATGGAGTTTCCTCCATGTTTGCAACTTCAAAAGCCATTTTTTGTTCAGTTCCGGTGTTGCCTTCACTTGTGAAGAGAGGGTTATTGGTTGGAATTTCTTCAATGGGTTGGCTTGTTGTTGTGGTGAGATATAAGGAGTTAGTAAGGTTGATTGAAGGAGAACAACAATGAAATAATAGTTGGAATTTTACTCACCATCAGTGACTTAGGGTTTAAATGGAGGAAACCCAATCAATTGATCTTTTGATGAAATTTGAGGACTATTGGGAGATGATTAACCATTTGTAGATGGGTCAAGGTCAATCCTTTCTGGTTACATAGTGGAAGATTGTTCATTTGGAAAACTGGTAGATTCAAACATGGATGGATTTGGGGAGAGAACTGATGGAAAGTTGATGGGTTCAGTTTCCCCTAGATAGAGGACCTTCATTGGAAAGGCTACAGGGGTCACATCTCTAAGGTTGACAGGGGGTGGATTAGAACTGATGTGTGGGGCAAGTTGGTTTGTGATTGGAGTACTTGGTTCTTTCTCAAGGGTATGAGGTTAAGTTTGAGAAGCTTCATTAGGAGATGGTATGGGGCTTTCTTTTCCTCTGTAGATAGTAAGATTTGAATTGAGATTATAAGATGAATTTAGAAGGTGTGCAAGCATAAGAATAAGGAATCATACCTGATATGGTTGGTCTAGAGGAATGTGGGTTGTTTGTCCGAGTATTTAGCTGAAAGGAATGTCCCATTCACTAAAAGAGGGGTTGAAATCCTCTTGAGACATGGTTGCGGTAGGTGTCCCTTGTTTTGTTTTTGATATTGTTTCCCTTGGGGGTGGTTATTCTTGCCTTTTCTTTGATGTTTCCATTAAGGGTAGCTGGGCAAACCCTTGTTTTTCTCTGCTCTTGTGTTTTAAGAGCTGTAATGGAGTGCCCCATAAGCTTAGGTAAAGATGAAAGAGTTTTTTTCTTGAATATTTGGATCTAATGGTGTTTTGCTTTTACTTATGTCCCTAACTGGGATTTCAATAGTAAGAGGAAGCACCGGGGGATTGGATTTGACTACAAGAA
This sequence comes from Camellia granthamiana, assembly GCA_036172215.1. NCBI lineage: Eukaryota > Viridiplantae > Streptophyta > Magnoliopsida > Ericales > Theaceae > Camellia > Camellia granthamiana. Next base: position 2,481,157 of record CM069909.1, read on the forward strand.
TCAAATAAAATCAAAAGTAAGAGAAGAGCAATATAGAGAATGAAATAAATTGATTGCTTAAAAGATGATTATCTATGGTCTTGGGGCTTGAGATTGATGGCTCAGAGCCTTGCTTGTCAATGGAAACCTCCTCGAGACATAACATCAAGGGGTTTGTGGAAGATCATTGCAGCCATAAGGGTCCACCACCGTTCAAAGCTCTTAGTGAGATCAGAAATAGGCTGGAACAAGTAAGTGCTAAAGTTTTGAAGGAGAGTTTCTTTCTCTATTTTGATTAGATGTGCTTAGGAGTCTTTGATATTGATTCTCTTCTCCACTTCTTCATGGATAGTAGGATGAAAGTATGGGTAAGGTGTGCACTAGGTAAGTCCAAATTGTCTTGGTCGTTGGTTAGCGTAATAACTTTCAAAGTTGTAGCTGGACATTTGGTAGAGAAGATGAAGCATCCAACCAAAATGTATCTACAAGTGAGAACATTCTTCCATGTCTCAACTTGGGATCTTATTTAGTCATTTGTAAAGTTGGAAGGGTCCATGGAGAGATGTTCTTGTCTAGAGGAGGAGTATCGACAATCATGAAATGCGTGAAGAGAAGAGGGTTTCTACCAAATGGAAAGTTAAAGAATGTAATAAGGTATTGAGAAAAGGTAGAGTTGGGTTTGTCAACAAAGGTTGAGAAGTATTCTACATAACATTAGTGGTTTGGGATCATGATGTTTGACTTGGGAGGTTGTACCTCAGGGATGTAGCCATATTACTAGGCTTGAAAAAGACAGAATGGTCCACCAAAGTTGGAAGATATTTTCTTGTCAACAAAGGAAAACATGCCTTTATATAGTGTTGCAAGTAAATAAGGAGCAAGAGCAATAGCTTTGCCATCTTGGAGGCATAAAGCCAGAGGGAGATATTCTTTGGTAATTTTGTAACTAGGGGACACAGAATTAGAAATGCCACATAAGATAAAAGGAAACTCTTTCCTTGTCATCAACAGGAGTATTTCTTTTGTCTTTATATTTTTGATAAAGTTAATATAACTCATGTCAATATTGAGAGTGAAAGTCACTGGTAGTGGTTCCAATAGGGCATTGATTTCTAACCCTAGGCTGGGAAGTCCAGTTAAGTGGGCTACATCTAGAATAGTGGGGGATATCATACCAAAGCCTAAAAGCATTGAATTACAAGATTGTGACCAAAAATAAGCAACAACAGCAATTAGCCACTTGTTCATATCAAATTTGAGGGTGATAGATGAATTACCTCACTAATGCCAAGATGTTCCCACACATTGGAGTCATGAGCCTCAATCTATTTGACCTAGCTTTGCTAAGTGGAATCTAGTTGTCTCCATGATCGGAGAGGGTTCTTGTTGTTTCCTAGTTTGCCTAGTTGACTTTTGGCTAATTGAGAAGAAGGGATTCATCATTAGCAAGTGGGTAGTATAGGCCTAGTTCGTCTAGGAAGTAGGCTATAAATGTAGGTCCTAAGGTTGTTTTAACTACGGTGGTGGTACTTGGGATCAAAAGTCAAGTCTAACTTCAAAGAGGAGACGGATTCTCTAATGGTGTTGGGGAATCGATGGTGTTCATCATTGGTTTCATCTTCTTTATAGATTTTGACTTCCTAGGAGCCATTGTTCAAAGTTCTGAGTTGTTTGGGTTTGTGGTGTGAGAGCTTCGAAAAGGAAAAGGAAGAACTGAAGTAAGATGAATTTGAAATGATTTAAGCTTTTATAGCTTATGTTGGGCCCAGTGTTTGGATGTGTTTGAATTAAGTATTTAATTTATTTGGGCCCAGGGACAAGATTTGTTTAAGCCAAAAATCATTATTATTTATTTAACTTAAACAATGGGCATTGTTTGCACCTATCTTTGTAATATTCATGTCAACAAGTGGACCACTCAAAGGATGGTACAGGGTAGAGTCAAAGTGATAATCTTTCATCAATCAGAGGGAAGGTGGCATGAAAAGAGTGGGTTTGTGTATAAAATGGTGGAAGCAACTTTGAGGCAGTTACTAGCTAGTTTTGTTGTTTAGTGGGCTAGTTACAAAGAATGATGCTTGCAAGGTGAGGTGAATTCTCTATCGATGTACTTCTCAGAGTGATGAAGGACACATAGCAGTATAGTGAAGAGGTAGTTTGACAGGGAAGGTTGAAGATTTGGCAGAGTCTGAGGATTAGAAAGCAAGGAGGCAGTTACAATAGCAGTTAGGGAGGTTACAATTACAAGCTGGGAAGGATCATGCCATCATAGACCAGAAAAAAAAGGAGGAAGGCATAAAATCCAAGGAATTGATAGAGAGAAAGGACATCATCTGTGAGACCCCTAACTTTTTTAAACTCTATTAAGTCCCTTACTTCTAAATTTTTTCTTTGAAATCGCTCAATTTCTGAATTAATTGCAATTTTAACCCTGGGATCAAAATACATGCGCCAACTGAAAACTCACAAACCTTGATTGATTTTGATAACTTAGAAATCATTCTAATACCCTAATACTAATTAATTGACTTCATAAACGTAGAATTACCACTTGAAAACCCTAGATTTTTCTGGTTTTTATCACGCTCGTCGGTTGATAGCCTTTTTATTCGAAACAAGAAATTCAAACCGAATTACATTCTCTAACCCTAACTTAGTTAAATTATACTCTAAAATAAATGTTCCAATTCATAAATTAAGGCCTTAGCCCTCATATTTTACTTAAATCACAAATTGACCCCAAGTTAGTACCATTGTATATATATATTTGTACCTCTTATTCATCAAATCTTTTTGTACACAATATCTATGGAATTTGTACACAAAATAAATAGGAAAATCCCCCAAAATCTTGAGCACATGGCTATCCATCATACCTCCTAGGCTATAATCATTGTACTTTAGAGACAAATCCCTCGAATCATGGAAATAATTATGACCTTGGTACCAATTCTATATATATATCTAATGTACTTGTAACTAGAATAGATTAAATTAGACTTAAGCCTAACTAGATCATAATTAAATACATAATTAAGGTCCTAATTATCTACTATTCCATTTCATTTGAACTAAATACAACTCAATTCCATTACATTTCAACCAAAGGACATTTTAGACAATTCACACCATTTTTTCTATAAATACACCACCATCCTCCATCTATTTGAACATCAAACACCACACCCACACACCCACATGTCATAGAGAGAGGGAGAAGAGTAGTGAGTGAGCTTGTGGGAGGGAGAAAGAAGAGAAAGAGAGCAAGTCTTGCAAAACTAGTTCCATAAGCATTTTAAGTAAGCCACAACACAACTCTCCCTTTCATTTTCCTTTTTCAAATACATGTTACTAGAAGTTCAAAATAGTATTTTCAGATGTGTTCTAATGGTATTCTTCTATTAAAAATGAAAGGAGTTGAGCCTTGATTCTACCCTTCTTGTGTTTCTCTTAATTGATATAAGACTACTTTTTTCCATATCAAACTCTCAAAATTTCCAAAGGCACACCTTCACCTTAAATTTCTGAGTTTAACACATATTATTTATCAAGTTTTCATCACAATATAAGTGGAAAAATTTCCCCTAGTTGACCTCTTTTCTCATCGACTTTCTATTTGCAAGAACTGTGCCAGAAAAATCTATTTTACAGCCAATTTTCAAAATTTCTAGAAACATGTAGAAAAATATTCTGGACCTCCATTTTATGTAAAAATCTTCCTTAAGGAGTTATCTTTCAACTAAAATTGGTTTCATTGAAAACAAGTGAGCGATTTGTAAGAAACTCTAATTTTCGTAACGGTCGACGAATCTGGACAGTGCTAGAACATTTCTTAAATAACTAAAAATATGGAAAAGCTATCTTATTTCCGAAAGATGTTCTAAAAACTAGATTAAATTCTCTACGAACCATAGGAAGGCCAAGTTCGGTAAAAATCTAAAATAGCCCTTTTGATTTTAATCTTTAAATGGTACTGAATCTGGAAATTTAGTTTTGCATGGGTGTTTTATGCTCTTGTTTTCATGAATATGCTTATTAGTACATAATCATGTCTTGGTATGATATTAAATGTGTTATGGTTATGTTCCTTTTCTTCTTCAATGGATGATGCTCATGCTTATGTGGATGTTACTATCTTGTTAAGTTATTCAAACTTTAATTTAAGACATCTAACTTAACGAGAAACTTAATTGGGGTGGTATTGGGTTTTCGATCACTTGAATATTCAAGAAATGATAATGTGCTACGTATGGATTGATGGGATGTGCTCCCTAATTAAAGTTTAAGTCTTGCGCAAGCAGTTGTCACGTAAACCATAGAATGGAACGGACGTATTCGAACTCTTTGTGATGGTTTGATTGGTGAGATAAGGTGGGGTCCGGATGGGACATTTAGGAGGATAAAACTTTTTTGGATAGATAAGGTTGGATTCTGGGTGAAAAAACCTTTTGCTTTTCGCCATCCCTTTTAAGGCCCTGCAGTTTGCGCTACGCGGTATATAACTATTGCTAGGCATCCGAGGCTAGTTTTGCAACAAAGCAGCAAAAGAGAGAGTTCCGAATAGTCCGATGTCCAATTGAAATTGCTATTATTGATTTGAATATCATGCTTCACTACTTGCTTGCTATAAATATGATGGTGTTTTTGGAAAAAAGAGACGGGGTGTGTGTGCCTTTTCTGGGCATTCAAAACTCATGGCGTTTCATGCCAGATATTGAAGACTATTAGACCGGTCGAAGGCAAAGCTGAAGCATTTGAGGGCGTACGGCTACCCCTAGGAGGATTAGAAACTAGTATGCAAACGTGTTTTGAGATTGTAAGTGATAAATCTCATGTTGTATTTAAGACATGATTTTTGTAATTTGTATATATATATAACATTTGTAACCTATCTTTATACTCTGTCAACTCATGTAAGGCTTGTGTTAATACCTTGTCGAGATCTGTCAAAAAGATAGCTTTCCTATGTAAGTTGGTTGGACTTTAAAGGGAAGCTATTTTGACTCATCTAACCTTCCTGGGATCTTGCTTTGTTATTATCCAAAGAATTCATTAGTGACGTTTCCTACTCTTGTAACCTTAGAAAAACCCTGTATTTAATGGTTAATATATTATTTGATGTTCATGACTTTTGGGGCATCACATCATCAATACAACAACACTTAGCTTTTAGACTTATGAGTAGTTTCTCTTAACTTAGGAGTAGTTTTTCTGCAATTTGTAAGTTGTAACCTTGTGAACTGTGGCGGTTTCATCTTGAAATCAACTTTGTTTACTTTGCTTCTCTTATGGGTGTTTGGAAAGTTGCTATTTTAGGAGGCTAAAATTTTTGCGTTTGGAAAGATAGTTGATTTTTTTTGTAGTTGGATGTGATGTTTGTGAGATAAAAAGTGAAATGATTATGGGTTTGATGTAACTTTTTGTCTTATTGACTGTTTTAGTCTATTTTGTCTTTTAGTACTATTTTAGCCCAAAAAAAAACCAAAAAAATTGCTTCCCAAACACCCCCTTGTCGATTGTAACTTTTGTTTCCAAAGAAGTCCTCATTTTTTTGAGGCATTGAATCAAAAATATAGTTGCCTAATTTCCTTGTTTAATTGTTTGGTTTGAATTATTGTTCAATTCCTACCGATTGAGAGTTAGCATAATTTTTATTAAGAATACCTTTCATCATCTAGGCACAAAAAGATCGTGGATTTTTCAACAAACGCCAATAATTAATGCCCGGCCCAAAGTGGTGCGCAAGTAGGCTCTGCCAATAAAATTGTTTATTTTGATTTTGTTTCTGACTCCTTGTGCTATTGTACACCCATCAAGTTATAACATGCGAGAAATTAATTATGACAAATATTATAATTGAATCTTTTTAAGGTCTTATTTGTTATAATCTAAAAAAGTTAAAAAGTCACTATCCTAAGTCACGTCATCTTATTTAAGTTACATACTATATCACTTCAAACCCAACCCATATTTCATAAAAAGTCAAAAAGTACACTTATTTAGATCATCCCAAACCACCCCTAAGTTATAATTGAAAAAAAAAAAAAAAGAGTCATAACCAAATATTATTTAGCATATAATCAAATACATTTTAGTTTATAATCAAAATAATATCATAATCAACATGTATATTTAGCACCACAATATACATAACCAAATCATAATCAAATCATAATTACGTCATAATAGATCATAACAATAAAATACGGGAGTCATAACTGGGCATAGTAAAATTTCCGTCGTTTCATATTCTCTTTTGGGAAAATACAAGGGGAAATTGAAAATATATGCAGCACTAGAAAAAAAATTACACTATGAATGAATTTTTTTTATTTTTTATTTTTTTTGTGAAACTTTGATACATAGAACAGTTGCACCAAGTACAGGAATGAATTTGCATCATGTACCCAGGAGAATTGCACCATTATGAAAATGTAATTTTTTTTCTCACTGCTCTACTGAAATGCAATTTCTCCAAAATACATGGTACGATTCTGAGAGAATAATTTAAATTTCTTTTAAAACTTTCTTGAGTTCCCTTGAGATCAATTTTCTTGATTCAGAATAGATGATTGGGGGAATTTACAAATTAATGGTATTATCCTAAAATAATCACAAATTTATAAAAAGTTATAACTTTAATCATAAAAGTGTATAAATTTACTATAAATCTGTAATTATTTTCTAAAACTAATACTGATTTATTATTTTTCCTAAATAATTTTGTAAGCAAAGTATGTCTATTGTCAATTTTCTATGTTAAAAATTTTGTGTGTTTGAAATTATTTTAGGGAGACTTACGTGCATGCCTCAATAGGTAGACTTATTAATCAATAGGTCCTATGATCATTAGCTACGTTTTCTAAATAAAAAATACTAATTGTCAGTCTTTAGCAATAGTTTGAAAAATTCGTCATATAAAAATATCATTAATTTCTAGTTTTTAGCGGTAAATTTAGAAAAACATCAAAACAAAAATCAATAATTATCAATTTTAGTGACAGATTTAGAAAAACATCACTAATTCTCAATTTTTAACGATAAATTTAGAAAAATATCACTAATTGTCAGTTTATAGCGATAGATTTAGAAAAACATCGCTAATTGTTAGCTTTTTGCGACAGATTTATGACAAGCGTCACAGAGAACGTCATTAATTATTAATTTTTAGGGATAAATTCAAAAAATATCACTAATTGTTAGTTTTTAGCTACAGATTTAGAAAAATGTCACAACAAACTTCACTGCTACCAGTTTTTAGCGACGATTCTGTCAGGACCAACTTTTAGCGACGAATTATAGGAAGTCAAACTATTAAGAACTACTAATAGTTTATACTTTATTTTATGCAATTGACTTGTGAAGAATTATTGATTAAATAATTGGCCATATTTGAAGTAAATGTGCTTGATTGATTACAAGGTATAATGGTGATACCAATAATATGATCACCATCCAATACTTTTTTGTTATTTTTTCTCTTATGTTTATGTGACAAGTTGATTAGTGGCGTTCATCCCATTGAAAAATCTAGAAACCCTAAATGTTGATTTGTGATTATGTACCAATTTTAAGCAAAATATAATAATCTCAATCAAACAATCAAGAGAAAGAGACACACAGATTTTACGTGGAAAAACCACAATTGGACACCTTCCAATTGTGATCAAAAAACCACGGGCAACAGCCATAAGAACAATCCACTAAGAAGATATAAAGGAATTACACAGGTATCACTCTCAATTATCTAGCCATAACGCCTAATTGACCCAACCTCTATGTGCCTCTTCCAACCCCATCTTCAGCACGGAATTGTCTTTCTGATGAGCCACTCCGGATTCCACCAAAGCTTCAGGCTCGAATTCTTCAGAATCCACAACTGAAGAACAACTCTCTCTTTTGTAGAACAAACAAACAAACCTTTGATGTATCCTCTTTAAACCATGAGTTGAATACTCAATAAGACATCAAAGAAAAATAATAAAATATCCCCAGATATAAACCTTTAAGAACCAAAAAGAAGATCTGGAGAAAAATCGAGAAACCCTAGATGTTGATTTGTGATTATGTACCAATTTTAAGCAAAATATAATAATCTCAATCAAACAATCAAGAGAAAGAGACACAAAGATTTTACGTGGAAAAACCACAATTGGACACCTTCCAATTGTGATAAAAAAACCACGGGCAACAGCCACAAGAACAATCCACTAAGAAGATATAAAGGAATTACACAGGTATCACTCTCAATTATCTAGCCATAACGCCTAATTGAACCAACCTCTATGTGCCTCTTCCAACCCCATCTTCAGCACGGAATTGTCTTTCTGATGAGCCACTCCGGATTCCACCAAAGCTTCAGGCTCGAATTCTTCAGAATCCACAACTGAAGAACAACTCTCTCTTTTGTAGAACAAACAAACAAACCTTTGATGTATCCTCTTTAAACCATGAGTTGAATACTCAATAAGACATCAAAGAAAAATAATAAAATATCCCCAGACATAAACCTTTAAGAACCAAAAAGAAGATATGGAGGACTTTAATCAATTACTTAGTTTTGGGAGAAAACCAAGTATTTATAGAGAACCAAAAGTAATCCTAGATTGAGAAGAAAACAAACTCCTTGAAAAATCCGGATTCTGAGGCTCGCTCGAGCGAAGCTTTCCTGGCTCGAGCGAGGAGAGTAATTTTCATGATTTCTACTAGTGCCTTGGCTCGAGCGACGGATCCTTGGCTCGAGCGACCAATCACTTCTTTCAGGTTTTTGTGCGGACGCAATCCTTCGCTCGAGCGAGCATTCCTTGGCTCGAGCGAGAAAGTCTTAGCTCGAGCGAGCACTCCTTGGCTCGAGCGAGCAACGGCTGACATGCAATTTTGAATGCAAATTTGAATTTTGCTTCAGCCGCGAGCTGACCAGGCAGCTCGACCCCCGTAATAATCAGCGAAGTGTTTATCTTCATCACAAACTTCTCTGCATGGCTCGATTCGGGTTTGGATTCGCATCTAATAAACTCATAGCCTCACTGAAATAAAAGTGCGAAAAAAAATACATCTGAAAGGAGTTTTGTCAAACGGGGTTGCCAAGAATAAAAACCTAACAATCTCCCCCTTTGGCAATGCCGTGACAAAACACATCTAACAAATAAAATCCTAATCACCCCAACCCATTACATCCAACAAACGCAAACTTCTTTCTGACGGTCAAGATCTGCAAAACAACTATTAATGCCACAATCTCCAAAACAAATATTAGTCCCCCAAGAGTATATGAAAAACAATATAAGACTATCTTGAAACATGAGATGAAAAACATGAATAACATGAAGATGCAACTTTGGAGATTTTAAGAACATGTAGCATGAAAACCTGAACCCGACACATGGCATAAAAACATGAAACCCTAAGACACATGAAAAACAACTTTCTCCCCTCAAACAACAAAAGCAAGATCATAAACCACACAAGCATGATATGATGATGTAAATATCAGGACATGCAAAACAACTATAGTCAATCTCCCTCTGACTCAAAGCAACCACAAACACTATACTGAAAACAATGAACAAGAACAAACTAACAAAAATAATATGGTGGAGCAAGCAAGAAATTTCATATTTGTACCTTAAAACACACAAGATTATCCTAGAAGCACCATTACAAGAAAACACAATGTGCACAGCCTATAGAAAATTCCTCATAAAAGAAAGTGATGCATTATGTGAAAAGCATAGATCCCATGAGAAAAGGTGTGTGTGTGACTCTTGGAGTTCGACAAACACAAGATTCAAATCCTAGTAGTGATATAAAAGTTGGACCTCCGACAAGAGAATCTAAGCACAACAAAGGAAAGTCAAACCACTAGGAATCAAGGGGTATTTGGTGAGTAAAGGCGGAGGCTCCCCCTCAATCAATGAATCCTTTATTTTTCTTTTTCTTTTTCTTTTCTTTTTTTCACATCTTTTTCTTTTCTTTCTTTTGCACATTTTTTTCTTTTCTTTTGCACTTTTTTTTCCTTTCTTTTGCACATTCATTGGCGGCTGACACGCTCAAGAGTATGGAAACCGAACCAGAGAAGCATGGATATAATACTGATGGCCTGGTTGGTGACTCTGAGGTAGCCTTTTCCTCATGCCTGGACTACAAAGAATAAAGGGGAAAGCCGTGGAGATGCAAAAAGATGGAAGTTGGTTAAGAGACTCAACATCACCCATGATATGCTAGTATAGGTCAATTCCTCAAGAAAAGCAAAAGATACATTGCTAGAAGTCCATAAAAAAAATGATCACTAAGTCGGAAGACTCCAAAATTTGCTAATCCAAGAGTGTGTACAGAATGAGACATACTAATCAAAGAACACACACTCCAAAATGAGTAATGACCAGAGAAAGCACACACATATTAACATGTAATGGTTATTCTCATCAATTCCAATATGCACCAAGGACCATCAAAAATTTCGAGCTTGCAAAACCATACTAAGAAAATCTTTTTGGATTTTTTTTCTTTTTTTTTTTTTTTTTTCAACAAAAAAACAAGACAAAAAAAAAAAACAAACATGCACACAATTAAAAAGAGTAAACACATTAACACAAGTCAAGTTTTCTTACCCAAATCTTTTTGGTCTTAACAAAATCAGGTCTAGCGGTCTTGTTAAATGTCATGGTGTTGTGAACACCTTCATGAATCTTGGTATTCCGCCTAGACATGTAAGGTTGTCTCCTAACCCAAAAAGTATTCGAATTTCTACCCTTTTGAGACACTCTCCCATGCAACTTATAACAAAAAGGGCGAATATGACCATGCATACCACAATGATGACAAATAAAAACAGGGTGTACCTTCTTTTCTTTTACCTTACCAACTCTAGGGAGTTTGAGAAGTCTTTCATCTTGTTGAATCTTTTGTCCTCCCTTTCCTTGAGTTCTTGTATCATGAGATGTGGAAGCATTCTGTTTTTGCTCTTTCTTACCTCCAAAGCCAATGCCACTCTTGTCTGAACAGATTTGTTGAGACCCAATGATATCCTCCAAAGTCTTTGATCCTTTGTTCCAAAGACCAATGGTAACCATGGCAACCTTGAGCTCTTCCTCTTTCTTGATCATCAGTTCTTCCAAAGCAACTTGAGACATCTCGAGAGATTCAATCTTTTCTTCATACATGGCATGAGTTTCCTGTAGCTCATTCCTCTCTGTCTCACAAGTCAACAGTTTTGCACAAAGAACTTGTTGATCATCAGCTATTTTGATGGCATTGATCCTAGCCTCGGAAATCTTCTCCTTAAGTTTGACATTCTCACATTCACATGCTTTGAGTTTCTTTGTGAGTTTGTCATTCAATTTGAACAAATTAAGAGACTCCTTATACAATTTTTCATAAGCTTGCTCAAGCTCTTCATTATCACTCTCCGAGGATTCATCATCAGTAGTATTCTCAACTGACCTTTTCGGAGACTCTGTTTGTCCTTCAGTTTCGGAAGCCACCATGAAAGCAAGGAATTGCTTATGTCCCTCTTCGCCTTGATCTTCGTTGTCACTTTCATCTCCATTAGATTCTGATTCATCATCCCAAGTGATGGCGAGGGCTTTCTTCTTCCTCAAACGAGTGGGGCATTCTTGAGCAAAGTGGCCAAATCCTTGGCATTCATAGCATTGGAGTTTTTCAGAGTTCCCTTGTATCTTTCCTTTCTCCTTCTTGGCTATAGAATTAATTTTGACTTTATCTTTGCCTTTGGATTTATGGGTATGAGTAGATTCCAAAAGATTAGGATTTTTATTCAAAAAAGATTTTTTAAATTGTTTAACAAAAGCAGCCATAATCTTGGAATCTATCTCACAATCCTCATCAGAATCCTCAACCACTTTATGAGCACTACTAAAAGCAAGATCTTTTTGTTTCTTTTTGAAATTTCTATGTGCCTCATAAGTTTGAAGATTACCAACCAACTGATCTAGCTTGAGGTTGTCAACATCTTGAGCTTCCTCAATAGCCGTAACTTTTGGTTGGAACCGATCGGGCAAGGATCTCAAAATTTTTCCTACAATCTTGGATTCCGGTATTTTTTCACCTAAATTGAAGCTGGAATTTACAATGTCACTCAACTTCGCATAAAATTCATCAAAGGTCTCACTATCTTTCATAGAAAGGTTTTCGAAACTAGATGTAAGCCTTTGAAGTTTTGATCGTTTAACAGAAGGAGTGCCCTCATGAATAGTTTGTAAGATATCCCAAGCCTCTTTTGCGACTTCACAATTACAAATACGGCTAAACTCTTCAGGTGTGACAGCGCAAAAGAGAGAATTGATAGCTTTACTATTCCAGCTACTATTTTGGTAATCAGTTGTATCCCACTTATCAATTGGTTTGGGGAAAGTTACTCCATCAACAGTAATTGTTGGTTCAGTCCACCCATTCATGACGGATTGCCAAACTTTTTCATCAATAGATTTTAAAAAAGATCTCATCCGAGCTTTCCAAAAAGAATAATTGGATCCGTCAAGTAGGGGTGGTCGAACCATAGAATTTCCCTCACGAATTAAATCCATTATCACAAATCAAACAAGATCTCGTTCTAAAAAAAAAATTTTAAAAAAAATAGAGCGTTCAAAAAGAATTTTTTTTTTTAAAAATAGAACGACCCGCTCTGATACCAATTGAAAAATCTAGAAACCCTAGATGTTGATTTGTGATTATGTACCAATTTTAAGCAAAATATAATAATCTCAATCAAACAATCAAGAGAAAGAGACACAAAGATTTTACGTGGAAAAACCACAATTGGACACCTTCCAATTGTGATCAAAAAACCACGGGCAACAGCCATAAGAACAATCCACTAAGAAGATATAAAGGAATTACACAGGTATCACTCTCAATTATCTAGCCATAACGCCTAATTGAACCAACCTCTATGTGCCTCTTCCAACCCCATCTTCAGCACGGAATTGTCTTTCTGATGAGCCACTCCGGATTCCACCAAAGCTTCAGGCTCGAATTCTTCAGAATCCACAACTGAAGAACAACTCTCTCTTTTGTGGAACAAACAAACAAACCTTTGATGTATCCTCTTTAAACCATGAGTTGAATACTCAATAAGACATCAAAGAAAAATAATAAAATATCCCCAGATATAAACCTTTAAGAACCAAAAAGAAGATATGGAGGACTTTAATCAATTACTTAGTTTTGGGAGAAAACCAAGTATTTATAGAGAACCAAAAGTAATCCTAGATTGAGAAGAAAACAAACTCCTTGAAAAATCCGGATTCTGAGGCTCGCTCGAGCGAAGCTTTCCTGGCTCGCTCGAGGAGAGTAATTTTCATGATTTCTACTAGTGCCTTGGCTCGAGCGACGGATCCTTGGCTCGAGTGACCAATCACTTCTTTCAGGTTTTTGTGCGGACGCAATCCTTCGCTCGAGCGAGCATTCCTTGGCTCGAGCGAGAAAGTCTTAGCTCGAGCGAGCACTCCTTGGCTCGAGCGAGCAACGGCTGACATGCAATTTTGAATGCAAATTTGAATTTTGCTTCGGCCGCGAGCTGACCAGGCAGCTCGACCCCCGTAATAATCAGCGAAGTGGCAATCTTCATCACAAACTTCTTTGCATGGCTCGATTCGGGTTTGGATTCGCATCTAATAAACTCATAGCCTCACTGAAATAAAAGTGCGAAAAAAAATACATCTGAAAGGAGTTTTGTCAAACGGGGTTGCCAAGAATAAAAACCTAACACCTCTCATAATAAGTTTACTATTGATTGATGATGTCAAGTGTTACCAATGACGTGATATCACCGTTGTATTAGATTTTTACTCCATAGTTAGGAGCTTGTAATGGTCACTCTCTCTAATGTAAACTTATTGTCTCCATTGTTTTAGTTTGATATGAAAAGTTTATGAAGGCTAACTTATGTCAAAAATTAGACAAAAACTGACATATTGATAGTCATGTGACATAAAAATATTTTATTATATATAACTTGCACCTCTTCCACGATCCCAGTCCTAATATAATAATATATTTTTTTATAAGTCTAATTTTGAATAGAAAATTAACTTTAGAAGTAAATTGAGAAAAACATGAAATATTGAGTAAAGTGGAAAAAAAAAAAAAAAAAAAGGTAAATAACAAATACACCCCCTAAGATTTGATTAAAATACAAATCGTCCCATGTCGTTTTGAAAATTGCATTCCACCCCCTGAGGTTTCTAATTTCATAACAAATTGTCCATTTTATAAATAAATCATCAAGTCAATTATTAGTTTTTAATGATATTAAAATATGTTTCAATTAATAATTTGGGTAATTTTATTATTGTATAGGAGAGCAATTATGAATTTTATTTTTTTTAATTAATTTTGAGAAATAAAAAATTCTAATAAGGGGATATTTGTAATTTTTCAAACCATAAGGGGCAATTTGTATTTTAAGCAAACTTTAGGGAGTGTATTTGTAATTTACCGAATAAAAAATATAAAAAAATAATTAAGAGTCAAAGTGAAAAAATAGCCAAATATAAAAGGACAATGTATAATTTTCTTTTAAAATAAAGAAAATAAATAACAACAACAACAATCATAATAAACTCCTTTTGTATGCCATTAGTTTTTTTTTTTTTTTTTTTTTTTTTCTTTCTTTCTTTTCATCATATTAGGTTTCACCTGCTCTTGTTTTGTATTTCATGTAGATTGGCGACTGGGTTACACCTCTAACCTACTCTCGTTTTATATCTTTGGAGATATAACACATAAGTAATACTTTTACAAAATTATGAATTAATAAAAAAGTTTATAATTTTAATTATCAAAAATTTGTAAAATTTATCACTAATTTAAAATATTTTTTGAAAAGATACTCTAAATTGTAAATTTTTCCATATTTTTCGTAGTTTTCTTTGGCATCTCTTCACGTGTACAATTCCTGCTTTATTTCTTTCCTAAAAAACATAATAAAGCAACTAGGTTGGTCCCAATTCCAGCCTACAGATTCCAAGTAGGAAGTTTAATTCATAGTCTACATGTTATATGGGTTAGGTTCTTATATTAACATCAATGGAGCATAGGCAATTGCACAGTAATTTAACTTACAAACTCATTAACAGCTTATAATATAATAGTGAGAATGTCAAAGGTTCAGAATTTAAGTTGATGGAGTGATTATAACTATTTCATTGTAATTTAACTTACAAACTCATTAACAGCTTATAATATAATAAATAAATAAAAAGAAAAAAAATAATTGGTAGTGCATACGGCACACAACAACTCATACCTCTATTTTAAATTGCAAGATTTTAATAGAAAATTGTCTATTTCTGTAACCGCCCAAGTAGGTGGTATAAGGGGGTTGGGTCAATGGGCGGTTATTATAATTTATTTTTATTTATAAGTCTGTACTAAATTGTTTGGTATAGTTTTTATTTATAACTTATTAGACAGAAATAATTTAAATAAATTGATTATTTGGAAGTTAGGTGGAGGATTACTTTTAACTTCTGCTTTCGGATTATTAACTTTTAGCTTACCAAAAAAAAAAAAAAACCTCTATCTAATAGGCACAATATTGTCAGATTTTATTTGAAGTGCTCATCTTAATTAGAAATAGCCGAATAAACAATACTTAGAGCATTCACATTTTCCTCAACAAATTAATTTTTTAGTTAAATATAACTAGTAAATTATGAAAATATTGCTCCTTCAGTCTCAACAAATTAATTCTATGACTAGTTATTATTTATATTTGGTACAACATTCAACAAATTTGTTAAGACACTACGCATTGACTATTCAGTAGTTTTAATTTTTTGATTGATTTAACCTCAATACCTTCATTGTGAGTATGGATAATAAAATAAATTTTTAATGAAATAAAATTGGAATAGAGAGTGATGGATGGTGTATTTGAAAAGAGAGATATATAAAATAGAAAAGTGATTGTCATATTATAATTTGATTCAAAACTTGTTAAGCTTGATGTGGATGCTATAGCATACCTCTAAACAATATTTTGAAAATTAGACCAGTAAGCGAACCGGAAAAAGAACCGAGCGGACGGATCACCAGTTCAACTGCCGGGTCGAAGCGGTCGAACTATGACATCATAAATATGTTAAAATATATATATTAAAAAATAAATGAAAAAATGAAAAAAAAATTAAATTCAACACAATAATGGAATTTTCAAATATCACTCACAATGAAATTGTAATTTGCAATAATAATGTGACACTAGAAATCATTGGCTCTATAAATACATATATTTGGTTGTCCATTGGTGTATACAAGTTGATCAGCTCCATTTCTCATCAAAATAATATTCTATTTTTGACACGAAATGGAGCAAACAAATTCAACTTTTCTCGGTTGTCTACTTAGTACATGTATGCTTTGTTTCATTTTCTTTGTCATGAACTCTCTTTTCTTGAACTGATTACCACTGCCAAAGGCAACCCAAGTTTAGTTCTCACCAACAAGACAGACCATCAGGCGAAGAGGAAGAGAAGGGGGACAGAAAGAGAATAGTTACCAACTTACCAACAAAACAGAGCAGCAGCAGAGGTCCTCCGTTCACCAGAAATCTGCGGAGAGAAAGGCCAAAACCAGTGACACCCTTCTGAGTTGAGAGAGAGATGAGCTGAATCTTTTGTAGCCCTAGAATTTGGGATTTTTTCAGTGCTATACATAACTGCAACAAACCCGGTCAGTTCCTCATAACCCGTCCAAGTCGCCGGTTTTTTCGGTTCAACCGGCGAGCTAGCCGGTTCTCTCAATTAACAATGATTTTGGTGCTACTCCGGGTTTATAGGGTTTGACAGACCAAAATCAGGCCTGGTTCAACCGGTTCGACCGGCCTGTCCGGTCCGAGTTTGTTAACATTGCCTCTAAATTAAACACTTGTTCAATTTTTGTATCAATTTTTCAAAACTCAAAACCCAAAACTTGTTTGGTTTAGGATTTTTGAAAATTCCTTCCAAAACTCAAAACCCAATATTTATTTGGTTTAGGGTTTTTGAAAACTCATTCCAAAACCTAAAACCCTAAACTTATTTGGTTTAGAGTTTTTGAAAATTCATTCCTAAACTCAAAACCCAAAACCCAAAACCCAAAACTTGGTTTAGGGTTTTCACAAAATCGATTATGTTTGGTTTTCACAAATTGGCCAAATAATTTTTATGTTTTTGTTGTATATGATCTAGATAAACTTAAACAGTAAACAAAATGAAGAACACAAAAATAAATTTAATAAATACATAAAATATTAAAATTGTATTAGTTTTTAAATTGGGTCAATTTTTTATTTATTATTATTATTTTTATTTTTTATTTTTTTTGTATATTTCTCGTTATTCAGTAATTTTATAAAAAGTGAGTAGATATAAAATCAGAAAAGAAGTGTTAAAATTTTTAAAACGTTTATAAAAATTAAAAAATATGGAGTGAAATTTTTCCCTATAAATTAGATTAGATGCATCTAAGAAATAAATTTAGATTATGAATGAAAGAAGTAAACAAATTTAACTATACTATTGCAAAAAAGTTTTGACTACAAGGCCCAAACAAACTCAAAAACTAATTTTGAAAACTCGTAGCTAAACAAGTTTTGAATTTTTAAACTTCTAAAAACTATTTGAAAATATACGACTCAAAACTAGTTTGAAAACTCATAACCAAATAAGTTTTTAATTTTCAAAACTCTTTTCACAAAATTATCTTTTAGAACTGATTTCAAAACTAAGCCAAACGCTTCATTCTACAATACATAGTCTTTTGACAATGTGCATTATATACAACTTATGATATTTGTGGTGTTAATTATAAAAAAATGTCATGATTAAAAGTCCCTTGTAGTCATGACTAAAAGAAAAATAATAACTCATAATCAAATACCATATCAAGTATAACTATAGAAAAGTATAAATGTTTCTCATTATCATTATGATCAATTACAATCAAGTATTTATAAACAACTGTCTAATTGATTCATAACAAACTAACTATAGCTTAATATCTATATGATATATATGCAAGTGTAATTGATTGCAAGAGCTGAAACTGTAACGTCCTGAAATAAATACAATAAACCATCCACAATGATAAGTAAATAACAACATAAATTAGAGTATAATATACTTTCATTATATAAGGCTCAGTTGTACAAAAGGGTGACACATACGAATATACATTCATAAGACCTAATCCTGAATCTATAGCATGTTTCAACAACAACAAAGATATAAAATAGAAGTTAAACAATAATTAAGATGCCTTGAAGGCTACAACTTTCCAAGACTGTACTTGGTTATATCAAAATGGATTGTAAATCCAATACAAGATAAGCCCTAAGCTTGTACAAAATAATTACAACAAGGAAACAAATTGAAACTCTTGCTCCAATCCTCCCAAGCTACTGCTTTGGTGGAGGCATCTCACCAACACCAGAAAATGGATTTCCCATATAGGGTGAGCCAAAACCCAATAGAAATAATCCAACACAATATATGAATCTTAACAAAGATATAAAGGTGAAATGCATATGCAATGCCCATGTCAAAACATTTTACAATTCTTTTCCAAAAACCATGGGATGCTCAGTTTATATCACAATTCTCAAAATCTTGTCCTCTACAATAGGAAACAATCAGAAATTCTCAAGCCGGTACAACCTTTCACGGATATTTTGTCCGCGGAAAATCGTCGAACGGCACCCATGTAAACGTAGCCGATACAAGCGCTACTATTTCCATTTTAAGGATATTTTGTTCGCAGGAACCGGCACCCATGTATACGCGCATTTTTCAGAACTTTCACCCTAGATACACAGGCCAACTTGATTTGGTAATACATACATCTTTCCTATATTCATCCATTTTTCTCAAAATCATGTACATTTGCAATGCATTAAATGAGCAATAATGTTCAATGCACATGAACAAGAAATTAGTTTCAATTCACCTAATCCTCATATAATTTCTACAACAATCATAGCTATCCTCCACCGATAGCCTAAAATAGATATTTCTAAACATATATAAAATCTCCAATACAAATAAACTTTCCAAATTTCAAGGTGAGTGAGAATACATATTCAACTCCACCATCCATATCAATATCCATTCAATTTCACATTTTCAATATCAATTTCATTTATTTATACAAAATAAATATTTAAGCCATTTAGGGCAAAATCTCATTTTTCTTCTAAAATCCATTCCAAGTATCAAAATCAATAATTTTATCACAACTCAACCTCATTTCCACTCTCACAACCATTTTCAATACATCCATTCAAAAACCCCTTTTTCGATTTTAAATGAAAACCCTAGGTTTATTCAAAATCCTCCAAAACCACAAGATTGTTTTATAAAAACAAATAGCTAAGTTAAAAGTCATAAAAAAGTGTAGAGAATCCCAACCTCAAAGCTAGAAGACGAGATAGACAGGGGTGAAACTCGAATGAAGCTGAAAGTCAACTCTATTTGGATTAAAACGAAGCTTTAAGTGAGCTCTACCTTTTTAACAAAGGGAGTAAGGTGGAGAAATCAATAGATCTAGGTATATTTGAAGAGAGAGGGTAAGTTGTAGAGAGAGACAGAGAGTCTAAATCTAGGTTTTTGAAATGTTTAGAGAGAGAGAGGGAGAGAGAGAGAGAGATGAAAAAGTGATATAAAAAATGACTTTTACGAACTGATATACGCACAGACCGTTCGAGCGCAAGAAGTGAAGCTCGAGCGCAAGAAGTGAAACTCGAGCGTCCAGACACAAAATTAATCAACGCTCAAGTGCAAATACTAATGCTCGAGCATCATGACTGTCACGCCCCAGATTTACGAAGTCCAGCCCACGTGAGTAAACCACTCAACAATAGACGATAACCAACAACACTCATGTAGATGTATATAATATAGGCACACAGTACATGTGTTATTCCAATTTTATATGTTCTTAGATACAACATCTAAGTGTAATAGATGCTCTGTAATTAAAATATACAAAGATATTATAATCAAATTGAAATACCCAAAGGCTTACATCATATACAAATGGTGTAACACTTACAAGAATGGCACACGTCCAATAGTAAACATAAATGGCCTAGGGCCTACAAATAAAGGAACCACCCTACACGGCTCCAAATACAACTTCACTGTCTCAGTCCACATCTACATAAGCATACCTGAAAAAAAAATTCAACCACGTAGGGTGAGCATAAAGCCTAGTAGGAAATATTTCAAAAACTAAATATGCTCCACCAGTGCAAATGATCATGAATCCAATACATACATATATAATATGCTCAAATGCATTCTCAAATCTATTTGCTTTCTCAAAAAAAACCCTTTCTTCCCAGTCTTCAAAACCTTTCGTTTATTCGAAACATTTTCCGAATTCAATACATTAGTTTGATATAAAATCCATTTTCACAAGTCAATCCAGATATCTCAATACCAACTAGGAATTTCCTTGCCGATTCCAATACGAATATGTCGTTAACCAACAATAATTACATTGCTAAGACTGTTTTAAAATCATTTCTTTCCAAAACCAAAATAATAATAAATAAAATGGGTAAATCTCAGAAGCCAATGCAACCTTTCACGGAAATTTTATCAACGTGAAACCGTCAAACTAGACCCATGTAAACGTAGGCTATACAAGCACTACCATTGCCATTTTACGAAAATTTCGTCAGCGGGATTGGCACCTATGTATATGCGCGATTTTCGGGACTTTCACCCTAGACACACAGGACAACTTAATTGATGTAGTAACAACCTTTTTCCAGATTCACCATTTTATTTATCCTTTCCAAATAGCACAATACATGTGGTTCAAAATATTATTTTTCCAAAACAATGTAAATGTTCCAAAGCATAATACGAGAATTTCCAAAAACCTCTTTCCAAAACATACAGTTTAAATTTTCAAAATCTATTACATGCTCCATGATATGCATGATTTATAAACAGTCTAGTTTGCCTAGTTCACATGCAATTTCTACAACAATCATAGTTATTCTCTATCGATAGCCCAAAACATATTTCTCTATACAGATAAATAAATTCCATTAAGGATACACTCTTTCAAAATCTCAAATGGAAGTGATAATACATATCTAACTCCACCATCATCATTAATCTTCATTTCAATTTCACGTTACTCAACATTTATTCCATTTCCTCTTTACAATCTCAACAATTACATTTTAGGGCAAAACCCCCTTCCTCTTTGAAAGTCCATTTCAATGCAAGAAATAGCTCATTTCAACATATATCAACTCCAATTTCATAATCACAACCTTTTTCAAGAAAACATTTAAAAACCGCTCTTTTACATTTTGATTTAATAATCCAACAATTTCCCAAAAAGATCAACATTTTAGGGTTTCTCCAAATTAGGGCTTTTTACTTCTAAGAACTCATATACATTTTTTGTAAGTGGAAAACAAACTTTTTGTAGCTAAACCATAGCTCAACAATCTCATTTGGAACAAACCCTCACTTACAAAACAAATTTCCAAAAATCAATCCAAGAACAATGGAATCTATATATTTAAAATTCACCACAAATACACTACCGAACTCATATTGAGTTTAAGAAATAGATCCTACCACTTGGAGCAAGAAGGAAACAAGTCGGAAAAATCACCTGCGGCAAAACGACGATCTATTGAGATTAAATGGAAAACCTCATCGTGCTCTACATTTTGATATATGGAACTAGGGGTCAAAGATGTGTAGAAATAGATTAAATCAAGGCTAAAAAGCTTGAAAAAGCAAAAATGGCAGAAGAAGAGAGAGAAGGGATTGAAAAGTGAAGAGGTTTGACCAAAAAAGTGACTTTTGAAGACCTGATTCTATGCAGTACGCTCAAGCGTTGAAAGTTGCACTCGAGCACACTATACTCACAACACAGATTCGCAAATTTCAAACAGGTATAACTCTCTTGTCCATACTCCATTTAGGGTCACTCTTATGTCCAATTGATGCCTTGGAAGTAAGTTTTCCAATGGTTCTGACCTCACATCAAGATTCAAAGTGTAGAGAGAGAAAATGATGAAAGAGTGAAGACTACTCAATAACAACCATTCGAATTTGGAGTTTTTGATTCAATCTCACACAGCCACTATGGTAACATCTCAACCAAGGCTCAAATGTCGACTAAGAAAGTTCCCAATCAAGATAATCAAATAGTCAAATATAATTCCATTATAACAGAAAGTACATAGTGCTACAACCTCCCCACCTTACGAAATTTCGTCCCCGAAATTGAAGAAACGCCAACATCCAAAAGCCACTCAACGATTACAAAGGATACAACACCAACCTACGTTCAGATCCATTGTGGGACAAGTTCCCAGATTCTAGGTTCAACACCTCGGGAACCCAAAGGTGCCCGAACAACAAAACACCAAGGAACAAACACAGATGTCTCTTCGATCTACATAACTTGTAGTGGTCTATAAGACAAGAAACAACAACCACCACAATAACAACGATAACCACTTAGACTTAAAGACGTCAACCACGCCTAAATCACCTACAACACCGAAATCACCATTGAGTGCTCAAACGCTCAGACACAGAGAATAAGAGAATTTCTCGCACACCAGACTCTCGATCAACTCTCGGAACGAGAACACAAGGAAAAATACGGCTAAAGAATAATGAATACGGCATAAAAAGCCTCGGACAAATTCTAAACCCTCGTAAAGTAAACACATAGAACATAACTAGCAACTGAGGCTAGATCACACCATACAACACAAGGTACCACATCCAAGTTAAAAAAAATTCCTTACTTTTCCCATTTGTCTCAAAACACTTTGCTTTTTCAAAAGGCGCCCAAAACCGTCGCAATCCATAAACATTTTCAACTGTCCACAACAAAAGTCAGAGATTTCCAAACTATTTTTTTTTTTTTAATTTACGAAAACCATAGATGATATTTATAACACAAAATCATTTTCATTTTGTTCCTGATTTGTTGGATTCAACTTTTATTAAATTGAAAACTTACGTTTTAATTCAAAATCGTTTTAGTTCAAGAAAAATACCTAAGGCCACAACACCAAAAGAATTTTTTATTTTTTATTTTTTGTCACAACACGCTCACCCAACAAAACCCATCACACCCACAGTGATACCACAATACCAAAACCAAATTTCCATGATGAGAATCTGAGAACTTTCCAAAATGCCAGCAACGCAATAACACAAGAAAAATAAATTTCACACCCACAATCACATAATGGTGCAAAAGCACAGTAAAACTATAACTCCAAACCAGTTACCTCAAACTCAAAATAACTTCCCAACTGTCCATAAGGAACCTACATGCCACTCAACGACACCGCTCAATTACACAACCTTCAATTCCAATCTATTCTCGAGGTGACTATATGCCAACCAACCCAAGTACCAACCAACCAACTATCCAACACCACTATCCCATGCTAGCCTTCAAATGCTGATATACCATTTAACTCCACTTATCTCAACACCACACAAACACATATTACCTAACCAAACCAACACTAGGATGGAGTTCCTCACACAATCTTACATTCTGATTGAATCACATCAGATTTTGCAAGTTAACCCATACTACCTCAAATCTTTGTCCAGCCCCTGCACTTATGCCTACATTGCAACACTTCCTCGCACCACACTTGAGTTCGAGCTAAACTCCCAAAGATCATAATACACACTCACCCCAAGACCAATGAAGAAAATAACAAACTTATACAACTCACTACCCTCTCCACACAACCTTACCATACCACTAGAAGTGCCATCCTCAAACTAAAACTGCAATAGAAAATCAATCCAACACTAGGGATCTTACATGGGGTTCATATACAACCTCCACTTATGACGAAAGTAATTTAGCTTAGCACACATTAAACCACGCAACAATACAATAAAACATACTATTACCACACCAAGACAACCTCCCAAGATAATCCCATGACCAATCTGTTTCTACACATCTCCTTACAACATACTTCTACGTACCGCCAATCCAAAACAAAAGAATCTAGCAATTCCATAAAACCAACAACTCCCTCAGTAGACTAGAAATAACTGCCCCACAAAAATAATTTAAGTCACTCTCATGCCAACCACTCTTATTAACTCAAACACCAACACTATCAACTCTCAAAGACCTGATAAGGCATTCTTAAAGATGTTATAAGGACATCAATCCATCTAACCCATTTCTTGGTATGAACAATAATACTCCAACACCAAACACCCCCATAATGGGTTCCAACTATGTACAAACCACTCGAGCGACCAAAACACCACACTTCCAGAAATTACAAATAGAAGTTACCCACTCGAGCGCAAGAAGTACTGCTCGAGCGCAACACTGCTCAAGCGCAAGAAACACCGCTCGAGCGAAGAATACTAACTCTTAGAAGTTTTGAAAACAGAAGACCACCACTCAAGCGCAACACTGCTCGAGCTAAGAATACACCCTCCTAGTATCTCTGCAGACCTGCCAAAGTACTGAAAAGATGTAAATGTAATCTTTTTTAAAGGCATAGCATGGCATGTGCATTTCATATTGGGAATCTTGCATAAATATATATACTTTGTTAAGAATTCTCTACTGGGCTTTAAGCTCACCCTTATGGGATTTTGGTGCAGGAAAAGATGTGGTGATCCCGCCAAGTTAAGGGCGTGGACATATTTTGTGAAGAGTAAATAACTCTTATTTTGTTGTGGTTTATTTTGCTAGCCAAGGGTTATAAATGTATGGGTTCGTGAAACCATTTTTATGTAACTAGACTTAAGCCTTGGAATA
The DNA here is from genome assembly GCA_036172215.1 of Camellia granthamiana. Classification (NCBI taxonomy): domain Eukaryota; kingdom Viridiplantae; phylum Streptophyta; class Magnoliopsida; order Ericales; family Theaceae; genus Camellia; species Camellia granthamiana. Next base: position 2,505,943 of record CM069909.1, read on the forward strand.
TGTAAGCCCTTGAGGGCATTTTATTTATTTATTTATTTATTTGGATTTGATGTTCTACATGCTATAGATTCATGTATTTGATACCATTGAATGTATAATTCGCATGTGGGACTATTTTGTACAAACCTTATTGATTAATGATGTAAAGATTGGAGAATTGCTATTGTTCTTTAATGAATGTTGGTTGATGTACCCAAATTATGTTGGAATATTTTTGGGGCGTTACATCTAGTATGGCAGAAAGACTTTGGTTGACAAATATCTCCATCCAAGTTGAGGACAGTCCCTCATATGCTTTCAATGTTGTTGAGTGTATTCCTATTCCAGAGATTTAAGGGTATGTCACAACACCTCAACCACACACATCTCTCTTGTTCAAGACGAAATCCTGGTTTCCATTCCCCCACAAACTGACTACATTCCTTAAACCATTCTTTGATATTGCAAATATTTGATTTCAGTTCCTCTTGATATTTGAAAGTTAATACTACATCACGTCCACCTCTTTTTCTGACCACTACCTAATCCAACCCTTTCTTCTTCAGAGCTTTTTTAATGTTATGAATGGAATATTTAGTATTGAGTCTGGTTATTGCACTTTTATAGTGCCAGCCATGGCCATCTTTATTAACTTTTATGGTCACACTTGCTTTCCCAGCCACAGTTGTCTCCTTTTAGTACCTCAGCGAAGGATCTCTGCCCTACATATGAAACTTTACCCTATTTTTGCTTGTTTCAAAAGGTCTTCTAGTGATCTGAGGCCTTATGTTGCTCTGTTCATCTCTGTTGCTCTTGTCATAAGTAGCATTTTTTTACTTCTAGCACCATGTCATCCACCAAAAGACCATTCGCTTTTTGGATGGCAATGTCTGCTGCTACATGACAATTGAATCTCACAACCCCAAATCTTGAGTTTGTCACTTTCCTTCTTTTGAAAGGTATAAAGACATCCTTTACAATACTGAACTTTGTGAAAAGTTTGAATAGTGATTTAACATCCATTGCTTTTGGTAAATTATCCACAAATATAGTAAAAGGTCCATAATTTACTTCCTTGCCTTGTGCTCCACCTCTTTTCCGCTGCCTCACTACCGGAATCCAACCTCCATTTCATCATTGCTCCATTTCTTTATCTCTATGCATACTTAGACCTTTTTAATCTAAAATTGTCTAGCTGGGCATAATGTGAAAATAGTTTTTTGGGTTAGTTTCAAGTTTTTGAATATATATATATATCAATAGATAGGTATTAGAGAAAAAAAAGTGTTTGATTGATGTATAGGATATGAGAGAATGACAGAGGAGGTAGAAAAAAAGTGATTGAAAACAGTTTGAGAAAATTGTAAACTTAATAAATTTTGGGTTTTAAACTATCAAAATTTGATTTGAAAACTAAACCAAGCAAGCCCTTGGTTTCCAAAACCTCTCATCAAAAGAAAAGCCTCTAAGTAATAGAGCATGAAAGAAATGGCCTGAAGTGAGAGGGTAAATAATGAAGAATGAAATGGCAACAAGTAAAAGCTAAGCAAGATTGTATTAAGTAATAAGAAAAATCCCTACACATGTTGTTCTTCAAGTTGAAGGAGACACGCATGAAAGACATGTTACCATGTATAGAGCCCAAGCTCAATCCCATATAGGTTGGATGATTTTTTTGAAGATGATCCACATCCACTTACTAATTTTCGATTTCTCTAGTCATGAATACACCAATCCCAGCTCTTCAAATGGAGTTTGTAGTGGTTTGTCTAGGAAATAAATGTCTTAGGCCCAAAGCCATCTTAACTCTTGAGAGAGAGAGAGAGAGAGAGAGAGAGAGAGAGAGGAAAAGCAAATTATCTTTTTTTTTTTCTCTTTAGGATGTAACTTGTTCTCTTGTTTAAATGATATTTTTGCTGTTTACCAAAAATAATAATTCTTATGCAATTAGTCCTCTAAGTAATGCCATCTTGTACACTAAACCTCATAACTTCAATCCGAAATTGAAATGCCACCAACTTTGTAGACACACAAATTTTTCATTTTTTGAAGCTAAGCAACCTTCCAAATGGAAGACCTAATCCTCAATACCCTTTCATAAATCTGGTTTTTTCTTCATTGCATCAAAGAGTACCCTATTGTACAGTGGCGGAGTAATTTTTATTCAATGGCAAAATTAAAAATTAGTGCGATGCAAAAATTATAATTAAATATAAGCTCAAGTTAACCAATTAAATTATACAACGATGCACACACTAAAAGAGATATAGAGAGGGATAGAGAAAGAAATAAAAGAAAGAGTAAATAATTAATACATAGGGTTGTTATATATCATTTGTTTTTTTCACCGCTTTGAATCACTGAATCACATAGCAGTATATTATTAGTTGTTATTAATTATGTAATAATTATTTATAAATAAATGAACTAATTATGAGTATTCATATAAGAGGTGATAGAAAATCAATGACATATAACATTTCTCTAATATAAAATTTATAAGAAAATTTTAACATAATTAAACAATTAAAGTGACAAATTAAACATATATATATATTTAAAAAAAGGTAAAAAAAAAATAGTGATATAAACATTTCACAACATTACTTGAAAGGTTTAAATTGAAACATTTTTTTTTTTTTTTTTTTTTTTTTTTACAAAAGACGAGCATAATTTTCTAAAAGTTGAGGGGGGCACGTGACTCCCTGAGCCTCACGTGCCTCCACCCCTGCTACTAGACAATGGTATGAAACATATAAATGTTCCGAGTTTTAATTTAACACAAAGCATAGTTTATTGAAGATAATAACAGCAGACCTAGAAACCCTATTATAGTTGAGCTAGGCTACTGATATCAATAGGATAAGCGTCATATGAAGTCTGAGCACTATAAGCTCTGGTTCCGATGAATGCATTTGTGACCTCAGTCGGATGAAATCCATCCCAGAATGCATAGATGCTCTGGTTACTGCATGGAACTTGATTAGGCATACATTGTCCCTTGCCCGTGTTTGAGGATACAATGCAACATGGAGCATTTGAAATTGTAATACCTGAAACAAATCACTTGTATCAGTATTTATCTTAATTTCATTCTATAGAAATACTTTGCACATAATTATAAAATACAAAATAAACGAAGATTTACAATATGAACACAAGAGATATAAAATTGAAGTAACATACCAACAGTGGATAGATTCCCTGATGAAATTTCAGTAGCATTTATGTAGATGAATTTTGCTACAATCAGATCATTATTGAGATCATCAACAAGTTTTGGTCATTGAAAAGTTTAACATCATCGTCAATCTCCAACACACATTCGGTTCCATTGGTGTCATAGGTAGTCATTTCAGTTGGGGTGCAACCTATTAGACCAAGTGCGAAGATTGCCATGTTTTTGCTCCAAGCTTGTACAGAGTCTATTACAAGCCAAGAATAAATAAATAAATAAATAACCATTTCAAAGAATATGCCCATTGTAATAAAATTATAAAATTACAAATTGTAATACCAACCCTTAATTGTTGAGAATATTCTTCAATTAGGGCTGATGCATATTGTTTTGGTGTATATAAACGACTTGTTGGATAATACTCCAACAATAAGTAGTTGTTAATGTAATCATTACTTCCCATTCCAATTGAATATATGCACTTGCTTAGGTAATTTGCAGCCGCCTCTTCACCTCCTAGTAAGGTGGTAATGTGTGATACTATGGTTTGATGGTTTAGTAACTGATTATTCATGCTGATCTGATCACTCTGGTTGGAAATATGAAAAGTTATTGTTTGCACCTGATTCTATGAAATGCTTAAACCATCAGCTATATGCAGAAAACATGGAAATTTGCTCTAATAGAGTATCCTGTAATTATAAGAAGTAAACAAGAAATCTAGGCATAGTTGTAATAATGCCTATCTCAAATAGGGTTTTTTTTTTTTTTTTCTAAAATAGGAGAAAAAATAATATTTATGTTATTTCTATTATTCACATTCTATTGTGTCATCTTAATTGAACGAAGGCTTGTGTGTGCTCTATTTGGGGTCATACTTTCTCTTCAACCAAACGCGAGTTTATGAGAGAGAGAGATAAAGAATGTCCAAGCGAGGAGGATGGATTCCGATGGTCAAACAAAGAGGAAAACAAGAAGCGGGGAGGAAAGTGGATAGTGCAGCAATCTTCACGGTGTTCGTGGACAATTTACCTAGCTCATTGAATCCTAAAGGTTTGTTTAATCTCTTTAGGAAGTTTGGAGTTGTAAAAGATATCTTCATACCGCAAAAGAGAAAAAGAAACACTAACACAAGATTTGGCTTTGTAAGATATAGTTGCGAAGTAGCAGCAAAGGTAGCAGTGCAAAAAGCTCTTGGATTATGGGTGGATGATAGTTAGGAGTCAAATTTGCTGAGTATGATAGAAATAGAGAGCAGGGGCAACTCCATTTTCAACCACCAAAATAACCAAACCGCAATGTGGAGGTTCAGAGAGACCGAAATCATTTCACAAGCAAGAAGTCATTTGCGAATGTAGTAAGAGGTAGCTTGGAAAGGGGTATTGGTTCTGTAGTCAAGGCGGAGGAGTATGGTAATGGGTGGATGTATGACAGTGTTGTAGTTCATCTGAAAGCCAGATATGTTAACATTAGCCTGAAGATTGAACTTAAAGAAAGAGGAATAGATGGGTATGAAGCCCTCAAAGGTGGAGGAAGAGATGTGGTATTATCATTCAAATCTAAGGAGGTAATGGAGACAAAGATGAAGGCAATCAAAACTATTATTGAAGATTGGTGTGAAGACATTAATCAATGGAGGCCAGAGCTAACCCTTGCACAGGAAAGACTAGTATGGATTAGCTGTTATGGCATTCCATTACATTTATGGAATAGGTCCAATTTAATTAAGATTGGTAGTTTATGGGGATAAGTCATTGAAGAAGTTGAATACATGTCTCAGGCTCTTGATTGTGGTAAGCTCAGGATTATCACCAAGTGCATGGAGCCTATTAATCAGGTTATTTATTTGGAGACCAAGCAGTCTTCATATCCAGTAAGAGTTTAGGAAGATCAAGTAGTCGTAACAAACTCAATCAACCATTGCTGCAGATGTAAGAAGCACCAAGATGTGGAGGAGGATCATAGCTCAAATGAAGTCAGAGGTACTGGAGAGAAAGATGACTCTAACGGAGCTGGTGATGGTGAGCCATCTCAGAATCACATTGTCAAGTCAACTCAACGCATAGGAGGTGAGTCAGCTCAGGGGCAAGAGCAACACAAGATTGAGACCAAAGGCGAGCAGACACATGGAGATGAAATGTTATAGATGAGGTCAGTGGGTCACAATGGAAGAGTGATACGGAAGGGGCAAGGTGCTCGAGACAGAAGCATGCAAAAAAACAACGGCAGTTAGCAGTACATTTAATGACTCAAAGGCTGCTAATCAAGGTCATGATGGAAAAATTTCCATGCATGGTTTTATGAGAAATTTGAGTGGCTCAAGTCTAAATAAGGTTGGGCTGAGGTTGGAAGTGGTCCTGGGCCACAATAAGTTGAATTGTGAGTTGGGTGGGCTGAATGAAGTACAGTGTGGGCCTATGTTGTGTGACACCCATGCAAAGGAAAAAGTAGTTGGTGTTGGGCATGTTCTTCGTGAGTCCAATATTTCTCAAACATAGGACGTAAGTATAAAGCACAGGTCTGGAGCCTTGAAACACAAAGGTAACGCAAAAGCAAAAGGTAAAGAGAAGATCATCTATGTCGGCCAAAAAAGGGGTTCTTAGGTCTAGAAAAAAAAAATTAGATTGAAGGGTGCATCAATAAGCAAATCAGCTCCAAAACAAGCTCTGCTTAGAGCATCTATGGCCGAAGCCTCACTATTAGCTTCAATGGACAGTGGTGGGGATGGAGGCAACCATATTTTGGATGAAGCTCAAGCCTGTTTGCAAATGGGAAAATTGTTGGGTGTGGAGATGAATGGGAAGGAAGCTGAGGTTGTAAAAAAGATTATGGAACTCAAAATTAAAGATATAGGTAGGATTGAAAGGGGTAATGGTGCTGATGCCTAAGCTGTATCTACCAAAGGAGTTTCATAGGTGTGTGTTTGATAAGTATGAAGTTGCTATCTTGGAATATCAGAGGATCAAGCAGACAGGAAAAGAGAGGGGAAATTAGGAACATTCTGAAAGATAGAAATGTGGATGTTGCTTTCTTTCAAGAAACCAAAAACTCTGCAATAGTAGAAAAGGAAGTGAGAGCAATACGGGCAAGAAACAAAATGGAATTTTTGACTATGGACTTTAAAGTCCTAGCTGGGGGACTTATCTGCATTTGGGATCCAGAGGTATTTCAGCTTAAGGAGTGTTGTTGCAATAGGAGATTCATTCTGCTCTCAGGTACTTTCTTTAATTCCTTTGATTGTGTTATACTTAATATATATGCACCTAATGATGTGGAAAATAGGGGAAAACTGTGGGATTGCTTGTTAAAGGTAAAAAAAGGAATTTCCTAACCCCTGGTGCTTATGTGGAGATTTTAATGAGATAAAAAGCTTAGGTGAAGGGAAGGGTTGCTACAGACGAGATAAAGGAATGAGAGAACTAAATGAATTTATTGACAAATGTGAAGTTACTGATCTCCCGTTACTTGGCAGAAAATATACTTGGTGTAACTCACTAGCATGAGACAAATGGAGTAGAATAGATAGGGTGTTAGTGGATCCTAAATGGTTGGAGGTGTTCAACTTAAAGCTTTGGGGTCTCTCAAGGCTCATTTCTGATCACTGCCCTCTATTGCTTATGGAGGATGAAAGAGACTGGAGATGTAAGCCTTTTAGAATCATCAATGCTTGGAGTCTCCACCCAAGTTTTCCAGCTTTTGTGGAAAAGACCTAGAAGGAGGCAGAAGTTGCAAGTTGGGTTGGCTTTGTCCTGTTGAAGAAGTTAAAACTATTGAAGTTAGAGTTAAAGAAATGGCACAAAAAGGTATTTGCGTGTGAATGTGAAGTTGAAAGAAGCTGAAGAGGAACTGCATCTCCTAGATTTATCTGTTGAGTCTAGAGACTTAGATACTGAAGAAAAAGCTAGAAGAAGAGTTGTCAGAGATCAAGTATGGAGGTTAAGTAGAATAGTTGAGTGGCTGTGGTTGCAAAAATCAAGGCTCAATTGGAACTTGAAAGGTGATAGAAACACCAGGTTTTTTCATGTGTTGGCCAAGGGTAGACAAAGTATAAATGAGATCTCTTCAATATCTATAGAGAATACTGTGTGTGAAGATCCTACTCAGGTCAGACAAGAAATTTTCAACCATTTTAGAAAGTTGTACTCAGAAGATTGGAGAGGTAGACCTAAGCTAGGTGTTCAATTCAAATCAGTTCATGAAAGTCTTGGCTTTAAAAGTTTGGAAGCAGAATTTTCAAACGCATAAATCAGGGCTGCTGTGAAGGACTGTGATGCCAACAAGGCCCCATGGCCAGATGGCTTCAACTTGGCTTATTTTCAAAAAATTTGGAAAATGATGAAAGTTGATTTATTGAAGTTATTTAAGGAATTTCATAGGAATGGAAAGTTCGTTTTGGGTATTAATAGCTCCTTTATTTCACTAATACCAAAGATTGAAAATCCAGTGGGGCTTGGAGACTATAGACCAATAAGCCTAGTTGGATCAATATATAAAGTTCTAGCAAAAGTTTTGTCTAGTAGACTAAAATGGGTGCTTCCTCACATCATTAGTGATACTCAATCGGCCTTCATCAGAGGTAGAAACATTTTGGATGGTGTCTTAATTGCTAATGAAGTGGTGGATGGTTGGAGAAAAACCAAAATGAGTGGAGTGATGATCAAGCTTGACTTTGAAAAGGCTTTTGATTCTGTAAACTGGTGTTTCCTAACATCTATGCTATTGAACTTGGGGCTTGGAGTAAAGTGGATTAGTTGGATAAAATAATGTGTTACCTCTACAAAACTCTCTATGTTAGTTAACGGTTCGCCAACTAAGGAGTTTTCCCCTCAAAAGGGTCTAAGACCAGGCGACCCTCTGTCCCCCTTTCTATTCAATATAGCAGCTGAGGGCCTTAATATACATTTGTCAAGAGCACAGCAGACTGGCCTGATTAAGGGGGTGAAGGTTGGTTCTAGTGGGGTGTTGTTATCACATTTGCAATTTGCAGATGATTCCATATTATTTTGTGACACTGAGGAGATGGAGGTGTGCAACATCAAGAGGGTTCTAAGGTGCTTTGAATTTATTTCTGGGCTAAAAATAAATTACCATAAAAGCTAGGTGTGTAGAATTAATGTACCTGAGGAGTCTTTATCCTGTTTTGCCTCAAAGTTACATTGTAAAACCAAGGCATTTCCCTTAAAGTATTTAGGTATGCCTTTGGGGGCTAATCTAAATAAGAAGGCAACTTGGAAGCCAGTTCATGACAAAGCCAGAGGCAGATTAGCAGGCTGGAAAAGGAAGTTGCTTTCATTCTCTGGGAGGCTCACTCTATTAAAATCTGTCACCTCTGCCCTGCCATGGTACTATCTATCTCTATTCATAATGCCTGTATGAGTAGCAAAAGAATTTGAGAAGCTGCAGGATGGCTTCCTTTGGGGTGGGTCAGCGTCAAGAAAACCAATCCACATGGTTAAATAGGATGAAGTAGCAAAGAGAGTGAAGCAAGGAGGATTAGGCATTAGGAGAGTTAGGTTGGTAAATGATTGTATGTTATTAAAATGGTGATGAAGGTTTGGTAAAGAGAAAGATGCTTTGTGGAAAAATATTATCTGCAGCAAATATAATCTGGATGTCAAAAGCTGGTTCCTCTCTTCTATCTCTAGCAGCAGGTACTCTTGTGTGTGGAAAGGAATCATCTCCTTACCTGAGAGGAGAAATAATCTGATAATGTTCTTTTCTATCAATGTTCAAGTTAAGGTAGGAGATGGTCAAAGTACTAACTTCTAGAAGGACAAATGGCGTAACAATTATTGCTTGAAAGATGAATTTCCTATTCTGTATAGATTAGTGATGGAAAATGATGAAACCCTGAGATCAACGTATGACAGGAGGGTCGCCTTAGGGGACTGGAATTTTAAATTAAGAAGAAGGTTGTTTGTGTGGGAAGAGAGGGAAGGAAGTAGACTCAAAGAGCTTTTGCAATCTGTCATTGGTTTAGGTGGATGATCAGGAGGACAATCTTTCCTGACTGGATGCAAGTTCTGGGCAGTTCTCTATCTCCTCTGCTTATCAAAGTGCAGTTGTCTCCTTTGACCCTCTCCTTAGTACTTGGAAGTTGGTCTGGAACAAATTTGCACCTCTAAAGGTTCAATTTTTCTGTTGGTTAGCCTGGAAAAATAGAGTCAAAATAGCAGATTTTTTTTAGAAAATTGGTGTGATTCAGGCTAATGCACCAGCCCTCTGTGTTTTTTATAAAGCTGAGAATGAATCTTTATGCCATGTGCTATTGCACTGTAATTTCGTATGGAAGGTTTGGGCTGCAATGTTGAATTGCTAGGAGATGCAAGGGGCTTTTCCTGATTCTATGGAATCTGTATTACATTGGTGGGATTGGGATAAATTGAATAGAGAGGAAAAGCTGCTTTGGAAGGTTATTCCTCTGGCTGTTTTATGGTTACTGTGGAAGCTTAGAAATGAGTGTATTTTCCAATCTGCTACACCTAAGTTGGAGGACTTGTGTGATTTGATTAAGATTAGAGTTGCACTTTGGCTGAATCACAGATTCAAGGATTTTCATTTCACTATTCAAGACTTCTTGTTCAATTTCAGACCAATCAGAGGCAGTCTAGGGAGTAGACTGGTTCTGGGCTGCTAATTCAAAAATATTTGTTGCTGAGGCTTTATTCTAGTTGTAAACCTATTGCTTTCTCTTGTGCTTTTTGCTTTTTGTGTTGGTGTCTTACCAACTTTGGATGGTGCTAGCATATGATTGGACATGCTCATCGATGCCAACCTAGTTGGGATTGGGTAGTTTTGTTATAATACTCTCTGCTCTCCCTTTTTTTATTGATGATTGTCAATGTATCTTAGCATGATCATTATCAATAAATTTTCCTTTTTCGTTGTTTCAAAAAAATATATATATATTTTCTCTTCAACCAAACACTTTTAACAATTGATGAGAGAAAATTTTCAAGATGCACGAGTTAATGAATTAATCAAAAAAATATGAGTGTTTTTTTTTTTTAATTGGACACAAAGTTTCTAAGTGTGGAGTATGTGTTAACGAAACAACATGCATGAGCGCTCGCACACACACACCCCATCTAATTACCAGTTCTTCTCTAGTTTCATTGTGAATTCCTGCACCTCTTGATCCATAGTTTACACCCATAAGGATGCCCTCTGAGCCTCTTTCAGTTGAACAAGGTGGACTTAAATTGTCAAAACCTAGAAATTGACCTGCAAAGTGTACTTAAAATTAGTATGTTAATAGTGGCAAGCAAGCCATGATTTTAAATAGCAATATCGGTAAACATATTGGTATCGGTTGTGATGTAACAATATCAAGACTAAGAAGCGATATGTAAAGGAAATTTGGTGTTATCAGCCACAAAAAATATTTTTATAGCAACTAAACCATTTGTATTTGACTCTAAACCAATAGTATTAGTTGTGAAATGGCTCATAAATTTGCTATAAGATAATACGTATCCAAAATCGGTTGATACAAATGTAATTTTTATACCAATCGATATATCGAACGCATCAATATAGCACTACAGTGTCCAATAGAACCCAAATTTTAAGCCAATATATTACTTTTTTTTTTTGGATCAGCAAAGAAAAAGGGAAACTTTATTGATGAGAACAGAAAATACAAGCAACAATAAACCTCAATAAAGGAGGGTAGTGCAAAAACATCATAACTAACACTCCACAATCCCAACAAAGGTGGCACAAAGGAGGAAGCACTATCATTTGCTCACACTAAACCCACAGATTGGCAAGAAACCAATCCAAAATAGAGAAACAAAACAAAAACAGACTAAGTAATTAACACCCAAGGTAGCGACAAACAGCACCAAGAATTGCAAACCAGCAGCAGACAGCAGCATCAACATTCTTCAAGCAGGGAAATGCAGAACAGACTTTTCTTTTTTATGCAATGGAGAGATCTGAGCAGCAGATAATACGATAATACGTATCCAAAATCGGTTGATACAAATGTAATTTTTATACCAATCGATATATCGAGCGCATCAATATAGCACTACAGTGTCCAATAGAACCCAAATTTTAAGCCAATATATTACTTTTTTTTTTTGGATCAGCAAAGAAAAAGGGAAACTTTATTGATGAGAACAGAAAATACAAGCAACAATAAACCTCAATAAAGGAGGGTAGTGCAAAAACATCATAACTAACACTCCACAATCCCAACAAAGGTGGCACAAAGGAGGAAGCACTATCATTTGCTCACACTAAACCCACAGATTGGCAAGAAACCAATCCAAAATAGAGAAACAAAACAAAAACAGACTAAGTAATTAACACCCAAGGTAGCGACAAACAGCACCAAGAATTGCAAACCAGCAGCAGACAGCAGCATCAACATTCTTCAAGCAGGGAAATGCAGAACAGACTTTTCTTTTTTATGCAATGGAGAGATCTGAGCAGCAGAACAAGAACACAGCCCAAAATCCACCACAGCAGCAGCATTATCCTTAGAAGTCTTCTTCCTTGTATACCAGATCACACTTTAGCACAGTAGCAGCCATCTCAACTTGTTGCCTTTGATCACAGGCCAACCCCTTCAGACCATAATGCAGAAACAATTCAGCTTACATGTTCCATAACAATTCAACCTTCCCCAGACATCATATCAGATCAACATATCCCTCTGCAGCCCACTAGACCAGATACAACATCAAGCAGATCAAACTACCCTGTGACACACCATTCCACAGCACCAGCAGCAGCCTAGGAATCCTTAGACCATACAACAAACCTTACACCAGCAGCCCTTTACCCCAGCACAATAGCTCAGCAGCATTAATACAATCAGTCTGATGCTCAGCATAGCAGCTCGCACAATAGCCTCCACAGCATCATAGACATATCAGCAGCCTCAATTTAGTGCAGAGTCACCTGGAACAAAATCTGACCAAAGGCAACCTAGCAGACAGAACAAGAGCAACCTAACAGAATCTGACCAAGAGCAACCTAATAGTACAGAAGAGCAATACAAAGCAGTAGGGGCAACTAAACAGCAATACACCATACACAAGTCCAATGTGGCAGTCCACTGCTGAGGGAATCAATCCACTACTGAGCAAAACATTCTAACAAAACATAACTGACCACCATAACAGTTCACCTCCCCCTTTTACCAATCAGTAAGACTTGGAGGTACAAAGCAATGCCTCAATCCCTTATGTAGTCCTGATGTTCATAGAGACAGATAACAGATCATGCGATTGTGAGAATATAGAATATATTCTTGTGTGTTTTGTACAAATTAGAGTCCTATTAGAGGCATGATTATGTTAGTCCTATTAGAGGCATGATTGTGTTATTGTGTTAGAGTCCTATTGTATTTGCATTTTCCTTTTTGGTTTAGGATTTAGGACTATATAATCTAAGATCTGATTGTAATCTTTGACATATTGAATATATGAGATACAAAAAGCTATTCAGAAATCTTACATGGTATCAGAGCTTGGTTTCAAACCCTAGCCTTCAGATTTGAAACCATAGCCGTAGTGGGTTTGCTTCATCTGGTTCATCCCCAACCCAGAACCCTCTGCCTCTCAGTTTCGGTTCGATCGTGACTCCCTGTCGCACCCTATCTGCTGCGTCTCTCTCGCTCTCGTCGGCATCATCGCGACTTGTCAGCTACCTTTCATCATCGTGAATCGCGACTCTCTCTGTTCATCTCAGTTTATCGCAACTCTTGTCGGCTTCCTGTGGTTCATCGTTGACTCTAGTTCTTTCTCTCTCTATATTTGGTTCAGTGATCTTATTTGGTTCAGTTCTCTTATTTGTTTGTTCTTAAAATTAAAATTAAAATTAAAAATAAATAAATTAAAAAAAATGGACTCTTCTTTGGCCACTCAGTTATCTGTTATTGCATTTTAACCCTACAAAATTTTGGGTACACTTGAACCCCTTAGTTTTCTAGTTATTATGATGTCTCTGGCTTTGAATGAATGTGCCTACTGCCATCAAAGAGGTCATTGGAAGTATCATTGTCCCAAGAAGGGATGTTTGTCTACTTTGTCTGTGTTTGCATCGTCTTCTCAGCAATTGCAGATTAAGTTCTGCGCTCCTCCTCTGAGTACCGTTTGGCCTCCCACTGATTCTACTGTATCTGCTCTAGTTCTTGATCCTGACTTGGCTTCCTTGAGTGCTCAAATTAGCCAGCTTCAGCATATACTGTCTATCTCCCAACCATCCTCGTCTGCTTCAGTTGTTTTCTCTCTTCATTCAGGTTTGCTTGGGTCTTCTTCAGGTATTTCTTCGTCTGTCTGGCTTTTTGACTTTGGTGCCTCTCATCATATGACTTCTCATCTCTCTGTACTTCAAAATTGTACTCCCCCTCCCTTTCCTATTACTGTTAATACTGCTAATGGGTCTGGTATGTCAGTTATATCTGTTGGGCTTGTCATACCGTCTGTTCTGTCTGCAATCTCTATTCCGTCTGTCTTATTTGTCCCTCAGTTATCTGTCAGTTTATTATCTATTGGCCAACTTGATGCCTCTGGTTTTGATGTTATCTTTTATTCTTCTATCTGTTCTGTGCAGGATCGGATGCCCAAGCAGCAGATTGGGACTGGCCGTAGAGTTGGAGACCTTTATGTGGTGGAGAGCTTGCATCTGCCTATGACTACCTCTCCGACTGCCTTTTCCTCTTTTCAATTAGATTCTCTGTCTAGTCCTTTCTACTTATGGCATTATCGATTAGGGCATTTGTCCGCTGACCGCTTACGGTTTTTAGCTCAGTCAGGTATTTTGGGTAAAGTTTCTCCTAGTGAACTTACTGAATGTCGGGGGTGTAAACTTGCCAAAATGACAGCCTTACCTTTTCATGAAAGTACTTTTATATCTAATACACCATTTTCTTTAGTTCATACTGATGTTTGGGGCCCTTCTCCTGTTCTCACCAAAGGGGGTTCTGCATACTATGTGTCATTTGTTGATGACTGCACCCGTTACACTTGGGTTTATCTTATAACTCATAAGTCCGATTTCTATCAGATATACCGTACCTTTCAGTCTATGATTACTACTCAGTTTGGGTCTACAATTAAAGTGTTACGGTCTGACTTGGGTGGGGAATATTTTAAAAATGAGTTCTGTGAGTATTTGGCCAATTTGGGTACCATTCACCAAACTTCCTGTACAGATACACCTGCTCAAAATGGTCGAGCTGAGCGTAAACGCCGTCATCTTCTTGAGACCGCTAGGTCTCTTCTTCTCTCTGCCTCAGTTCCGGCTCCATTCTGGGGAGAGGCAGTTCTTACTGCTGCTTTTCTTCTTAACCGCATGCCAACTCCCCTTCTTTCGGTCTCCTTATGAGGCTTTGTTCTCCCAAATTCCTAACTATTCCCTCCTTCGTGTGTTTAGGTCTGCCTGTTTTTTTCTTCTTCCCCGCAAAGATAGGACCAAACTTAGTGCCTGGTCCGTCCTCTATGTTTTTTGGGTTATAGTCCTACTCAGAAAGGTTATCGGTGTTATGACCCTGTTTCCCGTCGTCTTTATGTCTCCCGTCATGTTGCCTTTCTTGAACGTCTATCTTACTTCCAGCTTCCCCCTCTCACTGCTCTAGTTTCCAAAGAGGATTTGGTTCACATTGACCCATTTCCTTCTGAGGTCTCGTCTGATGAGTACATCTCTACTGTTTCCCCTGAGCTTGTTCCATCTTATCCTCCTATACCTCTAGTTGTTTCTCCTTCTTCGGCTTCTTCTCCTCCTTCGTTGTTAGTTTATTCCCGTCGCAAGGCTCCTCATCCACCGGTTGTCTCTACCCCTGCTGCTGCTCCTCCCTCTGCTTCTGACGACTCTGATCCTACTGCACACCGATATCCTTCTCGAGCACGTCATCCTCCAAATAGGTTGGGTTGGTCTAATACTTATTTTTCTGCTTCCTATTGTACCTTTTTGTCTGCTATTCACTCTTTTGTAGAACCTCAGTCTTACAAGGAGGCCTATTAGGATCCTCATTGGGTTCAAGCTATGGAGGATGAGTTGTCTGCTTTACAAAAAACTAGTACTTGGGAGTTGGTTCCTTCGCCTGCTGATAAGAATCTGGTTGGTTGCAAATGGGTCTACAAAGTCAATACTCATTATGATGGTTCTCTTAAGCGTTACAAAGCTCGTCTGGTTGCCAAAGGTTTCTCTCAAGAGTATAGTATTGATTATGAGGAGACATTTGCTCCTGTTGCCAAAATGACTACTGTCCGTACTTTGATCTCTGTTGCTGCTGTTCGTTCTTGGCCTCTTTATCAGATGGATGTTAAGAATGCTTTTCTTAATGGCCATCTCACTGAGGAGGTTTACATGCGTCCTCCCCCTGGCCCTCACCATCCCTTTGGTCAGGTTTGTCATCTTCGGCGTGCTTTGTATGGTCTAAAGCAGTCTCCTCGTGCTTGGTATGATCGATTTCAGATTGCTGTTACCGAGCTCGAGTTTCATCCTTCTGCTTCCGACTCTGCTTTATTTCTGCGACATACCTTGTCACGCCCCAAACCCGCCCCTAAAAGTTTGGGCATGACCCATTCGAAAACAGCCACTAATCCTGTTATACATATCATACGGGCCTGAACGGAAGCATTCAATAATAAAAAAATACATAGAATAACATCCATTGAGCTGTTCCTAACATGCCAGGATCTCAACATCACACTAAGTAAATATTATACAGGTGGTTCATATACATATGCCTCGACTCAACCCCATAAATAGGCGTATAATAAAAATATTAATGAAGAAGGAATTATATATACAATCAACCATAAATAGACATCTAAAGCGTAAATCAACACTCAACAAAACTTTACATAATGCACGGCTTCAGGTGGTGCCTGGACGCATCAAAGTTGACAAGAGAAACACAAGCCTTAAAGGTTTGGACTGAACTCCCGGTTGGTTACCTACAAGAATGGACAGACAAAATACAGAATGAGCGAACTCAGTGAATAACAGTACATAAATAATGTAATATTTAACCTGAATAATCAAACACATATCTGCAGATGCATGTGATAAACTATATTCCATAACAGAATGGCTTTAAGCCCAGTATATACAGAACTGCCATAAGCTTACAGATGCAGAACGACCATAGGTCCAGAAATATCAGAAATAATAGAACTAACAGAAATAACAGAACTAACAGAACTAACAGAAATAACAGAAATAACAGAACGCATAAAGCGTGGTAACAGAAATAACAGAACGGCCTCGGGCCCAATCATAACAGAACGGCCTCAGGACCAATAATAACATAATGGCCTCAGGCCCAATAATAACAGAACGGCCTCGGGCCCAATAATAACAGAACGGCCTCAGGCCCAATAATAACAGAACGACCTCGGGCCCAATAATAACAGAACGGCCTCGGGCCCAATAATAACAGAACGGCCTCGGGCCCAATAATAATAGAACCACGAAAATCTATGCATACTTGAACTTGCCACATATATAAACTTGTAACATTCTTGAGCTTGTAACATACTTGACTTATAACATATGTAAACTTGTAACAGACTTAAACTTACAACATATATGGATAATTATTCCTTGAGTCATAACATAACTTATCAGAAAATGGAACATTTCTTGTTATATCATGTCATTATCATGCGCTTAACAAAATAGAATACTTCATATTCTTGTGTGGGTTGCATACTGATGATAAACCTTTACATTCATATCATAGATTCTAAACGATCTTGGGTTCATTCGTAACATAATCGAATAATCTTAAATTCATACAAATGCCATTCTTCAAGGATGTACATAAGTTCTACTTATTTCTTTCAGAAATGACATGGTATGCGGAAAGTAACAAAAGGGCTAATATTCGTCATTAACAGAACATAAGGCTAATATGCGGATAAAATCATACCGACGTACGCGAATCTTTCAGCGTTCATATTGATTTCCAATCATCGTAAATGTTCGTGTATCACTTACGAGGAGCGGAGTGTTAGTGACAATAATCATCAATGAGAAATAAAATGTACATTTCAGTACTATTACTCACAGTGTTTAAATGCTAGGTCCGCCCCTGCAGCTAACCCTACACAATTCAATTCACAACATTTAATACAACTCAACATAATCAACATAACCCCACATAATCATCAACATCCAGTATTATCCACACTATTTAACATTATACAACTCAATGCCACCAAATATAATTCCACATAATTCAAATTAAATTGCTAAGGCTCAATTCAACATTCCATGGCTAAGTTTACATCATCCACATCATCAACAACTCTTTCCCGCCAATTCTTTTCTCATTAAACACGATACACAATGCTCGTAACAATGTTCATTCGCAAATTTTAAACATAATTTTCAAGTATCACCAAATTCCAATTAAACTTGTATACACATAATTGAATACCTTAATTTCATTATTCTACTCTCAATTTGGGCCAAAGCTTTGGTTATCATCTTTAATCAACCTAGGGTTTCAAGAAAATATTGAGATTTCAAGAAGTAATCAAACTTATTAACCCAACACTTTTTATTCTAACTTTTCCATTAATTATACACCTAGGACTCATAACCCATCATTTAAACCCATCAATTTAACTTCCAACATCTTCAAACCATAAAACCCCAAATCTTATACTATACACTACATGCTCCAAATATGGAAATTTTTGCATTTAGATAATAAAATATCACAAATCTATCTACGGATGTAAGTATTGAAGAATATTCAACCCTTACCTCAACAATCAAGCAAAGGGATGAGCTTGAGAAGAAGCCTTCACAAATCCAAGTTCTAATCGGGTAAAAACATTGATCCTCCCTTGATCTCCATCCTTGATGCCAAAAACCATGGTGGATCGTGAGCAAAGTAAAGGAATTCAAGGATTTGGGGCTAGGGTTTCGGACTTAGGCAAAGAGGAAGGAAGAGGAAAGAAGAAAATATAAGAAATGATCCAAAAATTCCGTTTTTAAAGCTGCTGTCCCGTAATTCCCGCTCGAGCGGAGGAATTCCCGCTCGAGCGTACCTGTTTTCAGCACAGATGTCGAAACTTTGAACAGGTATAACTCTCCCATCCGGACTCCGTTTTAGGTCGTTCTTGTGTCCAAATTGAAGCCCCGGAAGTAAGCTTTCCAATGGTTCTAACCTCACATCCAAATTCAAAGTGTGGAAAAAGAAAAGGACAAAAGAGTGACGGCTGATCGTAAGGTAACTATCCGAATTAAATTCTTTGGTCCAATCTTACTTTACCATCATATTACCACCTCAATCAATACCCCAAAATAAGGTAAGAACATTCCAAATACGTTAATAAAATGTCAAAAACAAGCCCACGTGCCTCAGAAGTACAACTCAACCTGGAGGCCCGCTCGAGCGCCCATCCTTGCGCTCGAGCGTGCAGACCAACAAGGCCGTCCGCTCGAGCGTAAACTCCTCCGCTCGAGCGGAGAATCACAACTCCCAGAATCTCAGGCCGTCTACAAAATTGCTGGAAACCCCAAAAGTCCGCTCGAGCGTTAACTCTTCCGCTCGAGCGGAGGGAAAAGTTCTGGGTCGTCACATACCTCGGCTGGTTTTGTTGCTCTCTTACTCTATGTGGATGATATGATCATCACTGGCTCGGACTCTTCTGTTATTTCTGAAGTCAAGCAACATCTCTTCCGCACCTTCAAAATGAAGGATCTGGGTCCATTATGGTATTTTCTTGGTATTGAAGTTGCTTCTTCTCCCAAAGGCTATTTTCTGTCTCAAGCCAAGTATGCTAATGAAGTCATTCATCATGCTGGTCTTACTGATACTAAGGTTTCTAATACGCCTATTGAGCTTAATGTGAAGCTTAACTCTATTGATGGTGTCCCTCTGGATGATCCCACTTTAGATCGCGAGCTTGTGGGTTGTTTAGTTTATTTGACTGTCACTCGCCCTGATCTTGCTTATGCTGTTCATGTGGTTAGTCAGTTCATTTCTGCTCCTCGCTCTACCCATTGGGCTGCTTTGGTTCGCGTTCTTCGCTATCTCAGGGGTACTATCTTTCAGGGCTTATTGTTGTCCTCTACTTCCTCTTTGGACTTGGTGGCTTATGGTGACTCTGATTGGGCCGGTGATGTTATTGATCGTAAGTCGACTTTCTGGTTTCTGTATGTTTCTTGGAGATTCCTTGATCTCTTGGAAAAGTAAGAAACAATCAGTCGTTGCTCGCTCTACTGCCGAAGCTGAGTATCGTGCTATAGCTCATGCCACTACTGAGATTGTTTGGTTTCGTTGTGTTTTGTCTGATTTGGGTGTCTTTCAGTCTTCTCCGACATCTCTTTATTGTGACAACCGCAGTGCTGTTCAGATTGCCCACAATATTGTCTTTTATGAGCAGACGAAACATATTGAGATTGATTGTCACTTTGTTCGCCAGTATCTGCAGTCTGCCTCTATCTCGCTTCCTTTCATCCATTCGGCTTTGCAACTTGCGGACTTCTTCACCAAGACTCACACTACCGCTCGATTTCAGTTTCTTATTAGCAAACTCTCAGTGTTTTCTGCTAAAACACCTTAAGTTTGAGTGGGGGTGTGAGAATATAGAATATATTCTTGTGTGTTTTGTACAAATTAGAGTCCTATTAGAGGCATGATTATGTTAGTCCTATTAGAGGCATGATTGTGTTATTGTGTTAGAGTCCTATTGTATTTGCATTTTCCTTTTTGGTTTAGGATTTAGGGCTATATAATCTAAGATCTTATTGTAATCTTTGACACATTGAATATATGAGATACAGAAAGCTATTCAGAAATCTTGCAGCGATAACACAACAACACAGTAGGGAACAAACTACACAGATACTTAGAACACCCTTGGCCAATGCCAAGCAAAACTCTACAACTGGAGCCAAAATCCCCTGAACCAGGCAACCTCAACAGCAAAAGATTCCAAAACACTATGTTCACGAAATCCACCAAAGGATTCCAAACCACTATGCTCTCCAAATCTACCATATTCAGACTGAGACTTAATTCTTATAGCCCAGACACCTTCTCACCTGATTGAGGTTGTGGATCAGATCATAGATAGAGTAACCCAAAGTAAATGCTGACTTAACCCACACTGCAATTCTGACCTTAATGATTTCACATAAGGCCTCAAAAGTGGGTTGTACCCCATTGAACACACAATCATTCCTTTGTTTCCAGATTGACCATAAAATAGCTAAAGGAACTACACTCCATATCTTCCTTACCATCTTACTATGCCTACACCCAGCCCACCAATCCAGCAAGCCTTGAATTGAACCTGGTAAAACCCATTGCAGCCCCCACCAATTAACAAAGTAAGACCAAATCAACCAAACAAAAGGACAATGGAGTAGCACATGAATAGAAGTTTCATCCACCTCTTTACAAAAAATACAACGAACATCCACATTGCCATTTAGTATACCAATCCTTCTCAAGAAACTAGCAGACTCAATTCTACCCCTCCAAGCCAACCAACCAAAAAATTGAACACTTGGTGGTGCAGCATTCTTCCACAGAGAACTAGAGACCAAAACCTAGTTCAAACCAGTGATAGGCAGAAGAAACACTGAAAACACCAGAAGGAGTTGCATTCCCTTTCAAACAATCCGGAACATTGACTCTGAGCAAAGGGATGCTGCTGAGATGGGCTGACAATCTACTCAGCTCCTCTTCTTTCCAAGCAAAAAAGGATCTTCTAAAGTTGAAAACCCAATTTCCAAAAGCATCTTTGCTGGTATGGAACATAGACACAGACCCATCTTTGTCATTTGATAGTGAGTAAAGTCTAGGAAACTCATCTCTGAGGCAAATACCACCTGACCAGCAATCAGACCAAAATCTAGCTATCTGACCATCATCGATCAAAACAACTGCATTGCTCCTAAAGAAGTGAAGAAGCTATGGCCTAGTAACAACAGTGTTGACAATATTATCCCAGATCTTAGACATCCTGTTGTTCCTATCTGTTGAAGGGAACCAACCCCTACCTTGCTCAATATACTTCCCACAAATCACCTCCTTCCAAAGGGAATTTTCTTCAACACCAAACCTCCACCACCACTTTAGTAAAAGACAAATATTCACAACTTTTACTCTACTAACACCTAGCCCTCCAATGCTTTTGCTTTTGGAGACATCCTCCCATTTTACCAAATACACTTTTCTTCTCAGATCCATGCCACCCCATAAGAAAGCAGACTGTATTCTTTCAATCTCTTTTGCAACCATCTCGGGCATTTTGAAGAGAGAGAGAGAGAGAGAGAGAGAGAGAGAGAGAGAGAGATAAAAAATAGGCAAGTTAGCAAGGACAGATTTCATCAAAGTCAACCTCCCAACGAAGGATAGAAATCTTCTCTTCCAAGAAGCAAGACGTAGCTTACACTTGTCAATCACAGGCTGCCAGGTTCTTCTCCTACTTGGGTTGGCACCTAATGGCAGACCCAAGTACTTAAGAGGCAATAATTGATGATGACAATTCAGACTTGCAGCAAACTCTTGGCCCAACTCAACAGGAATTCCCACCCCACAAACCACACTCTTGTTGTAGTTATTTCTAAGACCTGATACAATTTCAAAGCATCTCAGGATTCTTTTTATATTGGCTACTTCCCCCCATTCAGCTTTGTCTAATAGAAATAGAACAATTCCATTGTCTATTAATGTAGGGTTTGAAAATATAAAAAATGTTCAGAAACAAAAATCATGAAAAATAAAAATAAAAATAAAAAGCAATTGTAGTTTGATAAGTTTAACTAGTTGGACAAAATGAGCATTTACTTTAAAACACATGGCTTTTTCCTCTAGCTAACTGGAATATGGTTGTGAGAAAGAGTCGTGGACTCACAAAGTTGCTTCTTGAAAACAACTTTAAAAAGTGATTTTTTTTCTATATATATATATATAAAAAAACAACCATAACTGTTTGTCATCAGTAAAAATTTTCACATTAGCTTTTTGAACTCACAAAAAATAGTTATTTTAATAACTTCCTAAACCGATTAGTTGTCTTAGCTGTAAAAATAGTTCCAAAAAAAAAAAAAAATTGACTAAAAAAGTCAACCTCAAACCCAACCTAAATGCTGTTAATTGGAGAGGATCCGAACCCTATTTTGAAAGTGATTACAGATAACAAGCTATGCTATGAGCAATGCAAACAATAAATGCAGTTATGGTTAGTGGGAATGTTAGAATAAAAAAAATACAAATAGAGAAAGAAAAATTTCAAAAACATAGTTTTTGGTCTGAATTTAACCTTTATATGATGGAATTCACGCTTAAAATAAATTTGTATCACACTTTTCCTTTCAGGGTATTTGTGTGCGTGAGCGAGAGAATTCTTGAGCTTTTTTTTTTATCGGAAAAATAAATCTTTATTGATGGAAACATCCAAAATACGATAGATTACATCAATAAAGAGGAGCTCAGAGCTAGCTCAAGCTCGAAGCTCCAGTTGGTGAGAAACCAACACGAAGAGGAAAACAAACAAACCAGAAGCAATAGCAGCCGAATTACAGCCACAACAGCTAATTCCCACCAAACAGATCAACACCAAATCACCAAGACAAAATAGACTTTTAGCTCCGCAAGGTTCTCATTTCTAAGATCACCTTTAAACAACTCCAAACTGGCTGGAACTCTGTGAACTCTGTAGCAGCTTTGTGAAACAGCAGCAGCAGCTTTGTTAACTCTGTAGCAAAAACCAGATAACACTACCAACAGACAGCACCTCCAAACGGATTGCAGATCACTGGCAGATAAGAACACAAGCAGCAAACTAACTGTAAGCAGACCATCTTCAAGCAAGCAGCCTAATCTGGTGGAGGTTAGAGACAAAATCATGGACTGAATAATCAACCTTGAATTCCCATTTCATACACAGTGCAATCTGCACTTTCATCCTCTCACATAAGCCTGCAAAATCTGGAGCAACCCCCTTAAATAGACAATCATTTCTTAACTTCCAAACTGACCACAACACAATTGCAGGGACTACCTGCCAAGCTCTAGAGACCCAAGACTTCACCTTGCCCCCTGACCACCACTGACGCAGACCCTCAACAGAGCCAGGGATGGCCCAAGACTGATCCCAGTAGCTGGCCATGGCTGTCCAACACATCCAAACCTGAGGACAGAACAGCAACACATGCTCCAAAGTCTCCATCTTGGTTTGACAGAACACACACTGGGTCTCTGCATTGGGAGGTAAGACCCCAATCCTATGAAGGAAGGAAGATGTCTTTAACCTGCCTCTCCAAAGTCTCTGCACTGAGAATTCTTGAGCTTTAGCATTAGTAGTAAGGTGTAATTGGATTAAGATTAGTAAGTTGGAAATAATTACAGCCAAGTCCTTATCATTACCTAGTATGTTCACCACTTGCATTAATGCAGTATTTCTGTAACTGTGCTCATTCATACAAATCCTCCCACCAACCTATAATGACAAACAAAATATGTGTACACCAGTTAGTGCAAGAAATATAATCTCTTCACTAGAGAAATAATTAGAGCATATTAGATTAATTAAATACCGATAGTTGCGGAGTTTGATCTCTAATCCCAGAAGCTGCAGATGCATCATAATTCACTCCTAGTATGTCTTGATCTTCTACAGTTGCATAGGGAGGAATATAATCATCAAAGCCTAGTAGCTCAGCTGTAAATAAGTAAAACAAGTTTCAACTTTCTATTCCATTCCATGGCATATGAATTGTGATGAATTGGGTTGAAAGGGTTTAGGAAAATGTTATGACACCAAAATTTTTCAGAGGAGATTCATGAAGGATTGTTGTCTGTGATGAAGGTTGTCTGTGATGAAGGTTGTCTGTTGGTTTCTCATACTATGTATCCTGTTTGTTTTCTATGGGCAGAGAGGGTTGTTGTCTGTGATGGAAGCTGGTTGTCTGTCCTCTGCTGTTTGTTTCTCTTCTTTGTTTGTGGTTGATTTCTCACCAACTCTTGATGGAGTGCTAGCATATGATTGGGCGATCCTATCGGTACCAACCTTTATTGCTGTTCTTCTATTTTGTTCATCAATAAATTTTTTCTTTTTTGCTGATCAAAAAAAAAAAAAGAAATGACACCAAAATTTATACACAATTTTGTAGCATAATGATGTTGTAGTGTCAGTTTTTAAAGGCATTTCAATGGGCTGTTTAAACAAAAGTAATAGGCTCAAAACTCAGTCAAATCATTATGTATAGGTATTTCATAAATTTTCCATACTCAAATATTTAATGCGATGAGCTTAAAGTTTCCCTTTTGCAGGCTTTTGGAGATGAAATTTTTTACATACACAGTTTCTAATAACATAAACTTAAACATGTAAATCATTTAATCAGTCTCACACCTAGCAAACTGTCATTTCATGTTCATAGGTTGCATCAATAAGCCCAAAGGCAAGCCAGTCAGAACCTAAAATATTTGGACTGATCATGGACCTGCGAGGTGGGCCCGTGACCCAGACAATTTTCCTGGCCAAGTGGACTACATGAGACCTGGCATTTTAAAACTTGTTTTACAATTTTTATATTTTATTAATTAGTCCCAAATGGGCCAAGTCCAGCTCTGAGCCCATACTCATATTAATGGATCTTAAATTTAGAAATTTAGAATGGGCCTTGCCCAAGTCAGATCCCTAAATCATAAATTTGAAAAATAAAAAATAAAAAATCTTACGTGAACTTGGTAAGAAGGAAACGTATATAAAAGCACTCTTCAAAGATTTACTCTAATAATATAAACATTATGTTACCCGTGAATAAATAACCTTAGATTATCTACTCATCTATCTATATTACTCGAACAAAATATTATTAAGTACTTCTAGAGTATCATGTGTTCGTATGTCTTCACTAATCTTCATTCATCATATTCCTTCAGATTCCTCAATCATCTAATACAAAATCATAATATCTCACATTCTCCATCAATTATAATATCATAAAGTAGCACGTGACCGTGCTCTCTTTACCTAAGTCCAATCCCTAGACCATAAATTTAGAAAAAAAAATTAAAATTAAAAAAATCTTACGTGAACTTTGTAAGAAAGAAATGTATATAAAAGAAAAATGATCCATCCCTTGATTGAGGCTCCCCAATTCCGCCCTCAATGATGTGGTTAAGACCAATGTGAAGTGATTTTATACTCCTCTGTCTCTCATCTTTAGCATCCATAATTCCACATTATTGATGGTGGAATTGAGAGAGCAAACTGAGGGGGATGATCATTTTTCATACACTATTGGAGCACACACCCACTCTCTAAACTAACAAATACTAAACACACACAAATGGATCCCACTTCAATCACTTTGTGTTATATAACTTCTCTTTTTTTCTTTTTCTTTTTTTGTTTTGTTTTGATCAGCAAAGAAGAACACTTTATTGATGAAATTCAACAAAACAGATGAAACACATCAACAAAGCAGGGAAAACACTCCCAAAACACACTCCAGAGGATGGTGAGATACCACCCAACAAGAAAAACAAATAAAGCTAGAAGAACAACACCCAAACAGAAAAAAACTAAAACAGCCAAACTCCAAACAATCAAAAAAACAATAAAAAAACTAGCAGCACCACCAAACTGGTCCTACAACCCCAATTCCACCAACTTACAAAAGAATAGAAGCATCCCAAACACCACCGACGCCCTCCAAGCAGAACAACACAGCAACATCAAGACAAAGGCACATACCTGATTTGTTGCAATTTCCGAATGATGTCCTGGACTGAATAGGCACACCCCTTTTGTTAGGTCCTATCTTGTCAAAATCCCGCGAACAAAACTCAGTGATTGAGTTGTAATTTTCTGTGGATTTTTGTCTTCCTCGCTCGAGCCAGGAAGTCCTCGCTCGAGCGAGGGACTGCGTCTGGGCAAAACCTGAAAGACAACATTGTGCGCTCGAACAAAGAACATGGTGGCTCGAGCGAAGAACTGCGTCTACACATAACCTGAAAGAATGTTTTCCTCGCTCAAGCGAAGAGTTCGTGGCTCGAGCGAGGTCACTAGTAGAAATCACGCGAGATAAGCTTCTCGCTCGAGCGAGAGAAGCCTCGCTCGAGCGAGCTTCAGAATTCGAATTTTTTCAAGTGATTGGTTTCTTTCAGAACTGGGATTCTTTTTTGGTTTTCTATAAGTAGATGGTTTTCTCCTAAAACTAATTGAACTTTTTGCCAGATCTTATTCAAGGATTCTAGAGTTTTGTTTGAAGTTTTCTTCGGAAGGTTTGATGAGTTTCCTTTGATGTTCTTAAGAGAGTTCTAAACTTATGAGTTGAGATTCATACATCAAAGAGTTTGATACTACATATTCAAGAGCGTTCTCTTCGGTGGAATCCGAAGGTTAAAACGTAGAGTTTCAAAAGGCGTTTGATTCTTTACGTAGTCGCTAATTCGACAAGTGAAGTTGTGGAATCAACTTCAGGATTGATCAGTTCCGTGACGAAGAAGTGGTGAAAGAGTTACAGAAGATTTCGAGGACAAATTGACTGTGTTGGGTAATTTGTGTACTATCTTTGTAATCTTTTAAGTTCTTCAGTAATGGATTGATTAGTGGCGGTTCGCCCGTGGTTTTTAATTACAATTGAAGGTTCTTCAATTGTGGTTTTTCCACGTAAAAAATCGTTTGTGTCGATTTACTGTTTAGTCCTAAGAACAAACAAACTAAAATCACTCTCGTAAGTGCTTGTTGATTTTAGATTGAGTGTTTGTGGATATTTGGGATTTGGAATATTTTAATCTTGATCTAATCACGAATCACATAGGATTTTCAATTGGTATCAGAGCGGGTCACTCTTTGTTTTCTCAAAAACTTTTGTTTTTATCAAAACTATAGGAGTGTGATTTTGTGTGACTAGTATTATGGATTCTATTCGTGAAGGTAACTCGACTCATAGACCCCCTTTACTTGACGGTACAAACTATTCGTATTGGAAAGCTCGTATGAGAGCATTTTTAAAATCCATCGATGAGAAAGTTTGGCACAGCGTAGTCTTTGGGTGGAGTGAACCTATTGTCACCGTTGATGGCATTGATATTCCTAAACCCCTTGATAAATGGGACACAACTGATTACCAGAACTCGAGTTGGAACAGCAAGGCTCTCAACTCCCTCTTCTGCTCTGTCACACCTGAAGAATTCCGTCGAATTTGCACGTGTGAGATAGCAAAAGAGGCGTGGGATATCCTTGAAACAATTCACGAAGGTACTACCTCTGTCAAAAGGTCTAAACTCCAACGTCTCACATCCGCCTTTGAAACCCTTTTTATGCGTGACGATGAGACGTTTGATGATTTCTATGCAAAACTCAGTGATATCGTGAATTCCTGTTTCACTCTCGGTGAAAAAATCCCGGAAGCTAAAGTTGTTGGGAAAATTTTGAGGTCCCTTCCCGAGAGGTTCCAATCAAAGGTGACAGCCATTGAGGAGGCTCAGAATGTTGATACCCTCAAGCTCGATCAATTGGTTGGAAATTTGCAGACTTATGAAGCCTACCAAATTTCAAAGAAAAAGCAAAAAGAGAGTGTGGCGTTCACGAGTGCTCATGAGACTGCAAAACCTCCGGAGACTGAATTTGATTTAGAGTCTGAGATGACGGCTATGCTTACAAAACAGTTTAAAAATTTTTTGAAAAAGAAGCCTAATTTCAGAGCCCCTATTTCAAAAGATAAGAGTAATGACAAACCCAAAACTTTTCCACCAAAATTTGCTCAAACTACTGAAAAGAAGATTGTAAGGGGGCCAGGGGTCAAGTGCTATGAATGTCAAGGGTTTGGTCATATGTCCCTTGAATGCCCTTCGAAAAAGAATCGGAAGAAAGTCTACACTATAACTTGGGATGATGAAAGCGGGTCGGAGCAAGAACCCGAAGAACCTGAATCTGGTGAAGACGGGGATGGTGCTTTCATGGCATTTTGGGCCACAGTTTCTCAACCTCTTCCAAAGCCTTCGGAATCAGCTCGTGGTCAAAACTTGCATCATGCTCCTACCTTTGATGAGACTAACTACCTGTATTGGAAAATCAGAATGAGGGCTTTTCTGAGAGCTTTTGAACCAGAAGGTTGGCGAACCATTGAAGAAGATACAGAAAGTACAGATAATCCGGGCAATCAGAGAGCCCTGATCATTATTCGTGGAGCAATTTCTAATGAAGAACAGCAATGGGTTGTTCACTGCACAAAGGCTAAAGATGCATGGGAAATTCTGAGCCAATTCCATGAAAGAGGAGATTCACCCCCACCTCCATCAAGCAACTTGTCTGCCTTGGTTGCTAGATTGGATGAGGTCAAGGAGAATAAGGAGCAAAGAGAGGATGATGAAACATCTGAAGACATTGATGAGATCAATGGCGAGGAACTACAACAAGCTTACGAGAAGCTGTACGAGGAATCTCTGAATTTGTCTAAAACCAACGACAAACTCTCTCTCAAGCTCAAAACATGTGAGAGTGAGAATGTCCGGCTCAAAGGAGAACTCTTGACAGCAAAACAGAATGTCATCAAGATCTCAAGTGACAGGCAAGACTTATGTGGAAAACTTCTATCCTGTGAAACTGAAAGGAATGAACTTCTGAAGGTGTATTCCACATATGAAGAAAAGCTTGAAAGTCTTGAGTTGTCACAAGCTGCATTGGAAGAGATAGTCAGTCAGAAAGATGAAGAACTCCGTATCGCTAGAGCAACAATTTCCATGTGGAACAAAGGTTCCAGATCTCTAGAAGACATACTCGGGTCTCAACAAATGGGTTCTGACAAAAGAGGGCTAGGCTATGGTGCGACAGCTCACAAGGGACAGGCCTCTACCTCACATAACTTGAAGACTCAAGCAAAGGGAAAATTGAAGGTAGACCAGGATGATTCTTCTCTTCATCAAGCAAAAGCAGGTAAGATCAACAAAAGGGAGGTAAAACCTGTTTTTATTTGTCATCACTGTGGTAGGTATGGCCACATTCGTCCTTACTGTTTTGAATTGTTTGGTAAGGTGTCTCAAAAGGGTAGAAATTCTAATACTTTTTGGGTTAGGAGACAACCTTACATGTCTAAGCAGAACACCAAGATTAAAAAGATTTGGGTTAGAAAAGATGATTTGACTTGTTTTGTTGCTCACACTGCTCTAAAAGCACGTGACTCACACATGTGGTATCTTGATAGTGGGTGCTCTCGTCATATGTCCGGTAACAAATCCTACTTCACCTCCCTTGAAAAATATGAAGGAGGAATTGTTACCTTTGGAGATGGCGGCACTTCTAGAGTCATTGGTAAGGGCTCTATAAGTGTTGCTGGTCTTCCCAAGCTAGATAATGCCTTACTTGTTGATGGCCTTAAAGCAAATCTTTTGAGCATTAGTCAAATGTGTGATTCCCATCATGAAGTATTGTTTTCAAAAGATAAATGTGAAATTTTGGATAAAAAGGGAAATACTGTCCTACATGGGGTTCGCACATCTGATAACTGCTATGGGATTCTTACTACTAATGATCTCACTTGTCACTCTGCCATCATAAGTAACATTGACTTGTGGCATCAAAGATTAGGTCACATGAATTTCAAAGACCTATCTAAGATTGCCAACAAAGAGCTTGTGAGAGGAGTACCTAAACTGGGTAAGAATTTGAGCCATGTGTATGGACCATGTTAGCTTGGCAAGCAAACCCGTGCTCCTTATAAAAAGGTGAACAGCTTTACAACCAAACATCCTCTTGAATTGGTTCACATGGATTTAATGGGTCATACTCGCACTGAAAGCATTGGAGGTAAAAGATACATTTTTTTAACTGTTGATGATTTTACTCGATTCTCATGGGTAAATTTTTTAAGGGAAAAATCTGATACGTTTAATGCTTTTCAGGCTTTAGTCCTTAAAATCCAAAATGAACAGGGTGTTTCTATTGGGCGTATCATAAGAATCCGAACTGATCATGGTCGTGAATTTGAAAATAGTTCGTTTTCGGATTTTTGTGATATGCATGGAATTAAGCATGAGTTTTCTGCACCTATTACTCCACAACAAAATGGAGTGGTTGAGAGGAAGAACAGAGTTGTTCAAGAAATGGCTAGGGTCATGCTCCTTAGTAAGAGTCTTCCTCCAAAGTTTTGGGCCGAAGCCCTAAATACTGCTGTTTATGTCATAAATCGCGTGTATTTAAGGCCCGGCACTTTACAAACTCCTTATGAGTTGTGGAAGGGTTTGAAACCTAATGTAAAATACTTCAAAACTTTTGGGAGTAAGTGTTATATCTTCAAAGATAGAGAGCCCTTGGGCAAATTTGACTCCCGAAGTGATGAAGGTATTTTTCTAGGGTATTCAACCAACAGTAGGGCTTTTCAAGTCTATAACTTGCGAACTTCATCTTTAATGGAATCTATCAATGTGGTTATAGATGACACAGGTTCACCTACTCCAGCAACAAATGAGGATGACAATGGTGAGTCTCCAACCTTGGACACTGAACCACAAAATCAAGGAGATGCTGCGGTTCAATCACAAGAAATTATTACAGCACCATCCTCACAGGTAAGTTCAAGTCCAAAGAGTGCTCAAAGGGACATCACCCCTGTTGTTCCTCTCATCTCAAGTCCTGAACTGAAACCATCAGCAAGGGTGAAACTGAATCATCCAGCTCAACAGGTGATTGGAAGTGTTTCGGATTGAATGAAAACCCGAAGACAGATTCGGAATGAGGTATCACATATGTGTTATGTTTCTTTAATTGAACCTAAGAATTTTAAAGAGGCCTTGCTAGATGATAGTTGGGTCAATGCTATGCATGAAGAATTAGGTCAGTTTGAGCGTAACAAAGTTTGGACTCTTGTTCCCAGACCTAGAGATATGAATGTGATAGATACCAAGTGGATCTTTAAAAATAAATCTGATGAGAATGGTACTGTTGTAAGGAATAAAGCTAGGTTGGTTGCTCAAGGCTACACACAAGTAGAGGGTATTGACTATGATGAGACATTTGCCCCAGTTGCACGTCTCGAATCCATTCGTATTTTGCTTGGTGTTGCATGTTTTCTTGGTTTTAAATTGTTTCAAATGGATGTGAAAAGTGCTTTTCTGAATGGGTACTTAAAAGAAGAGGCATATGTTGAGCAACCAAAAGGGTTTGAGGACCCTAAATGTCCTAATCATGTCTACAAGCTAGACAAGGCTTTGTATGGATTGAAACAAGCTCCTCGGGCTTGGTATGATAGGCTAACTACCTTTCTTCTTGATAATGATTTTCAAAGGGGTAGTGTGGATAAGACCTTATTTGTGAAACATACTAAGTCTCATATTCTTGTTGCTCAGATATATGTTGATGATATTGTATTTGGTTCCACTGCTGATCATCTTGTGCAATATTTTTCGGATTGCATGACACATGAATTTGAGATGAGCATGATGGGAGAGTTGTCTTATTTTTTGGGTCTCCAAATTAAACAGTCTCCTTCGGGCATATTTGTTTCTCAGTCTAAGTATGCTAAAAATCTTGTGTCCAAGTTTGGTCTTGAGTCTGCCAAACATGCACGCACTCCCATGAGCACCAGTCTTCACCTTTCCAAAGATTCCTCTGGTATTGATGTTGATCCTACCCTTTATAGGAGTATGATAGGGAGTCTTTTGTATCTCACAACCAGTCGTCCCGATATTTCCTTCACTGTCGGTGTTTGTGCTCGTTACCAAGCCAGTCCTAAAGAGTCTCACCTTCTTGCGGTAAAACGCATCATCAAGTATGTTAATGGGACCTTGGGGTATGGGGTTTGGTTTTCCACTGATACTACAACTGAAATTACTGGTTTTTCTGATGCTGACTGGGCAGGGTGTGCTGATGATAGGAAAAGTACATCCGGGGGATGCTTTTACCTTGGGAATAATTTGGTTTCTTGGCATATTAAAAAGCAAAATGCCATCTCTCTTTCCATTGCTGAGGCTGAGTACATTGCTGCAGGGAGTTGTTGTGCACAAATGTTGTGGATGAAGCAAATGCTTCATGATTATGGAATAGAACAGAACACTCTCACTCTTTTTTGTGATAATACAAGTGCTATAAACATTTCAAAAAATCCTGTCCAACACTCTCGCACCAAACATATTGACATCCGTCATCATTTTATTCGAGAGTTAGTGGATGAAGGCCTTGTTGTTTTGGAACATGTTCCTACTGAGCATCAAAAAGCTGATATTTTTACAAAACCCCTTGATCTTCTTCGATTTGAGTTTCTTAGAAAGACCTTGGGAGTAATGCTCAATAACTAGGTTGTTTCTTGTTTTTTGTGAGGTGAGTGTGAGTGGTTGACTTACTGTACTTGGATGTGATAATCTCATTGTGGTTGAGTCCTGGTATCTTTTGCATCAAAATTTTTTATGAACACTTCTCATGTTGATTACAAGATCTTTTTCATCTTTGTTCATAGCTCATTCTGAATGCCCATACTCATTTACTTCATGATCTCATTCTGTACACATCCTTGAGATAAACTGTTGTAGGGGTTTCCGCACAAGTGATCACAGTTCTCTATGGACCACTGACAGTGTTTCTTGTACTCTTTCAGAGGAATTGACCTATACTGGTATATCATGGGTGATGTTGAGTCTCTTAACCATCTACCATCTTATTTCACTTCCATGGTTTCTCCCTCAGTACTTGATTTCCGGGCATTAGGAAAAGGCTACCTCAGAGGCACCAACCAGGCCATCATTTTGAATTCATTCTTCTCTGGTTTGGTCTCCATACTCTTGAGCGTGTATGCCACCAGTGAGTGCCCACAAGAAAGAAAAGTGAAAAAAAATATATATATAAAAAAAAAGGATCATTGCTTGAGGGGGAGCTTCCGCATTTACTCAACAAATACCCCGTGATTCCTAGTGGTTTGACTTTTCTCTGTGATGGTCAGTTACGCTTGTTGGAGGTCCAGCCATCAGATCACTACGAGGATTAACTCTAGCTTTGTGGCTCTCAAGGATTGCACACACACACATCATTTATGTGAGCTCTCATGAGTGTTTTTGAGTTATGCATTCTCATGATGCTTATGGCTTTGATTTCATACTATCTGTTGTCTTCATGATCTGGTGTTTCATCTATTTTCTCAAATTTTCAGGACTCATGATTGATGGATTCTTATGTCCTTGTGCTATAGTCTGTCACTTGGTCACCTTACTTGTTACAGGACATCTTAGGTGTTTTTGTTTTTTTGTTTTTTTTTTTTTTAAAAAAAGAAAAAAAAAATTTGTGTTTTTTTTCTTTTCTTCGCTCGAGCGACTGTGGCCTCGCTCGAGCGTGCGTTTGCTACTGTCTTAAACCTGAGAGCTTGTTTTCTTGGCTCGAGCGACCATGACCTGGCTCGAGCGAACTGTCCCGGTTCAGTTTTTAAAAAGGGGGTCCCTTCAGTTTTTTGGTTTGCATCTCTTCGTGTTCTTCTCTCTCTCTCTAGGGCTTTTGTGTTCTCCATTGCTGGGCTCGTTTGAGGGTTCTCTCTTGGATTTGGGGTCTTTTCTATTCATCCTCATCTTTGGTAAGTTTTTTTTCTTTCATTTTATTTCTTCTTCGTCTAGTATTGGGATTGTGATGGTGCTCTGTTTTTTTCCAGGGTTTTTTCTTGTTGTTTTTGGTTTTTTTGCTACTGCTTTCGTATCCTTCTCTTGCTCTAGGATTCATGGTGTTTTTCTTATAATCTGCATTGGGGAGGGTTTTATTTGTGACGGTTATATGTTTCAACATTGGGGATTTTAGGGCTTTTCAGGTCTAATATTGGGTTTTTCGTGTTGTTCCATTATCTAGCCATGTTTGACTGTGCTTTGTTTTCCCTGATTTGATTATTGTTGGTGTCTGGTTCATATCGGCTACTGCCTTATGCTCATTATTCATCTAGCTCTGTTTTGTTCTTCTGATTGTCATTTACTTAGCCTGGGTTCTCATTGTATTTCTAGTTGGCTATTGCTATGTGGTTATTTGATTTTTTCAATAATGTTGCACTCATGGTTTTTGTTGGACTTATAAGCTCATATCTTCTACTTATTGTTCTCACATGTTTGTTTTTGGACTAATGGACTAATGTTTTTCTGTCTGTGTTTCTTGATTTGGCATTGGGGATGTGGGGTGTCTGTTCTGATTGTTACTGGTGTGTCTTGTTTTGAATTCTCTTGGGTTGTGTTAGTCATGGCCGAGTCTTCTAAACGTCGCAAGACGACTGCTTCTCGTCCTCCCTTCAATACTGCCAAATTTGAGTCCAAAGCCAAGGCAAAATTGTATAAAGAGTCCTTTGCCTCTCGCAAAGTCCATTTAGAGCGCAATGTTTTACCAAATGCTTTTGAGGTCCTTCCAATTCGTTCTTTGTTTGATCCGTTAGGTGGTGATCAAGTGCTACATTTTTCAGGTCCCCAAAATTTAAGTCTTGTCCGAGAATTCTATTGTAATATCCATTCTATTCAGAAAGAAATTTTGCCATCTTTTCAGACTTGGGTTAGGAAACAATCTCTTGTTATCAATGAGGATGTGTTTCGTGAGTTTCTTGGTCTTCCTGACGTTGGTGCTTATCATTACCCATTTCTTACCAGGTCTGGTGTCAATTTTGATATGGTTGCTTCTGAATTGTGTGGTGTTACCCGTACGTGGATCGCCGGGGCACTCATTCAGCAGAATGAGTTGTTTCCTCGGTTCCGTCTTCTCAATATCATTGTGTGCGCCAACATTCATGTCACCACACATTCTTCACATATTACTCAGGACCAAGGCTATGTTTTGTATTGTATTCATCATCGCCTTCCCATTGATCTTCCCGAGATGATTGTTCTTAAAATGATTGGGGTGTTTGAGGGTAGAAAATCTTTAGGGCTTCCGTATGGTTGTTTTGTTACCCGTTTGAGGATATGTTTTGCAGTAGGATTGAGGTTTTTAGGGATTGATGTTTTTGGAAATATGCATGCTTATGATGATTTCTTTACAGCTCAATGGATTAGTTTTTCCTTTATGATCTATATGCAATGAAACTGTCTTGAGATTTTTTTTGGTGCATAACAAATTTTTTTTAAGTTTATGGTGTGCAAATTGGGTGGTTCTCAAGATCTTAAGATTGGTTTTATTGTTGTCTTTCATCGCGTTGTAATTTATTAGATCATTCTTTGAGTTGTAATTATTTATTACATTCTTTGAGTTGTACTGTGGTCAGGAAATTGTTTAGAAAGTTTTGTCCGGGTATTGACAAAGGGGGAGATTGTTAGGTCCTATATTGTCAAAATCCCGCGAAAAAAACTCAGTGATTGAGTTGTAATTTTCTGTGGATTTTTGTCTTCCTCGCTCGAGCGAGGACTTCCTCGCTCGAGCGAGGGACTGCGTTTGGGCAAAACCTGAAAGACAACATTGTGCGCTCGAACGAAGAACATGGTGGCTCGAGCGAAGAACTGCGTCTACACATAACCTGAAAGAATGTTTTCCTCGCTCAAGCGAAGAGTTCGTGGCTCGAGCGAGGTCACTAGTAGAAATCACGCGAGATAAGCTTCTCGCTCGAGCGAGAGAAGCCTCGCTCGAGCGAGCTTCAGAATCCGGATTTTTTCAAGTGATTGGTTTCTTTCAGAACTGGGATTCTTTTTTGGTTTTCTATAAGTAGATGGTTTTCTCCTAAAACTAATTGAACTTTTTGCCAGATCTTATTCAAGGATTCTAGAGTTTTGTTTGAAGTTTTCTTCGGAGGGTTTGATGAGTTTTCTTTGATGTTCTTAAGAGAGTTCTAAACTTATGAGTTGAGATTCATACATCAAAGAGTTTGATACTACATATTCAAGAGCGTTCTCTTCGGTGGAATCCGAAGGTTAAAACGTAGAGTTTCAAAAGGCGTTTGATTCTTTACGTAGTCGTTAATTCGACAAGTGAAGTTGTGGAATCAACTTCAGGATTGATCAGTTCCGTGACGAAGACGTGGTGAAAGAGTTACAGAAGATTTCGAGGGCAAATTGACTGTGTTGGGTAATTTGTGTACTATCTTTGTAATCTTTTAAGTTCTTCAGTAGTGGATTGATTAGTGGCGGTTCACCCGTGGTTTTTAATTACAATTGAAGGTTCTTCAATTGTGGTTTTTCCACGTAAAAAATCGTTTGTGTCGATTTACTGTTTAGTCCTAAGAACAAACAAACTAAAATCACTCTCGTAAGTGCTTGTTGATTTTAGATTGAGTGTTTGTGGATATTTGGGATTTGGAATATTTTAATCTTGATCTAATCACGAATCACATAGGATTTTTACCTTTGAATGAGCTTTGACCCAAAAAGCCACTCTAGTCATAATCAACTCACAGAATTCTGCAAGGCAGAGCTGCTTCCCAGAAAAGACCACTTTATTTCTGAGCTTCCAAGTAGACCACATGACTGCCAATGGAATAACTTTCCAAATTCTAGCTTCAAACTTTCTCCACTTAAATCCCATCCACCAATGTAGCAACCCTTCAACATTACCAGGCATAGCCCACTGTAAACCCCACCAGTTCAACACTGTAGACCATACTTGCCATACAAAAGGGCACCAAAGAAAAACATGATTAACTGTTTCAGCATCACTCCTGCAAAGGACACAATCCACGGAAGCACCTTGATTTAGCACGCCAATCTTTTGCAGTAAAACGGCTGTTTTCAATCTACCTTTCTACGCCAACCAACCAAGGAATTGAACTTTCGGAGGAGCCAGATTATGCCATAACAGACCAGTGGTTAATATAGAAGGACTATCCACAATGGCATTTGAAAGGGATGATATAGAAAATTGTTCTGATGAACTTGCCAGCCACTTCAAACAATCTTCACTGTCCACTGCCCCCAACTCTTCCTGATTAATTAAAGTGACTAACCTATCCAACTCCTTGGCCTCCCAAGCAAATACCACTCTTCAAAAATTAAATTCCCAGACCCCTTTAATACACAAATTTGTGCTATAATTTCACTTTTTAATGATCTTCAATGATTTCCCAAAATTATGTATAACATGAAGTAAAATGATGTATTGAAGATCCACTTGGCAGTAGTGATGTGGTTCTTGAATAACTTTGAGAAAATAACATATCAGAGGTTTTTTAAAAAATTAATTACAAACGCATAATAAAGTTTATTATAATTTTACTTTTTAATATATATAATTTATCACTAATTTGTAAATATTTTAAATATATACTGAAATGAAAGAAAAGTGCTAGAGAACCACAATTTGAACTCCTAACCACAACTTGAACTCCTAAATTTATCTACAATAATGTGGTAAGGGAGGCTCTATACAAATAAGTGTGTAGTAAATCAAAAGCAATGCCGCATCCCCTATTTCATCATCAATTGCACCTCTAATGAGGTGGCAAACAATACCAACCAATCAATTTTCTTCAAATTCTTCTCTCTCCTTTTAAAATTGTTTACCACCTCATTAGAGGTGTAATTGGGGGTGATGAAATATAAGGATGTAGCAAGACACGTAAATCAAATGTTGATATCTATATCATGCCAAATCATTGTG
Organism: Camellia granthamiana; assembly: GCA_036172215.1. Classification (NCBI taxonomy): domain Eukaryota; kingdom Viridiplantae; phylum Streptophyta; class Magnoliopsida; order Ericales; family Theaceae; genus Camellia; species Camellia granthamiana. Next base: position 2,543,572 of record CM069909.1, read on the forward strand.
AAGCAAATTATGGAAGGTTTTTTGTGTCTTAAACATTTTCCAAAATGAAATTATCCCAATAATTTTCGTGCTTGTAGTCATCCTTGGGAATGGGTAGGGGCATGCGCTGTGCGCTTCAGACGAGTTGAGAATAAAATTATAATTTAAATCATGAATGATGGATTGACAAATAACTAAATTGTGATTTTGTCGGTTTGGGGCGGTTTCAATTTTTTAGTTGATTAAGATATATTCTTAAACAATTATAAAGCATTTGCATAATATATAACACTAAAGTCTAATATTTTTCATATATATAATACAAACTAATTTTATATAATATTTTTCATGTATATAACTACTAATTTGTAACTAATTTCATATATTAAATCTCTCTTACATTCATTTTTACTTTGATTTATTATTAGAAGTTAAAAAAATATATGTATTAACCACAGCGGAGCAGAATGATTTTAAAGATAGATTATAAATTTTATAATTTAATCCATAATTAATGAATAAATTGGTATACATTGATATGGATTAAATGATTTTAACAAATTAAATGGTATTATATACACCTCTAGGAGTGGGAACGACCAACTAGTTAGAACTGTTTTGTTCCGCTGTGATGCTATTATAGCATTCATCCGTGTTCTATATTAATGTAATATCTTTGCATGTTTATCAATATAGTTCTTTCTTTTACCGACAAATTTGAATGGTGATGACCAACTTTATTGTTGGCTTTTCAAATTTGTCAGCCACAATTTTCTCTTTATTTTTAAAGAAAGACTATGATATATACCCTTTAAAGTGTATTATATATATATATTATAATTAAATAAAAAAATTATATAATTTTATATTTTTTAAGTTATAATTAAAAAATATATATATCATAATTAAATATTACATATGCCATAATTAAAAATATTAAAATAATATCATAACTAAAAAAAATATACATAATTAAAAACATATATAATAAGGGGTGTAGTTTGGAAAAGCATGTAAAGATTGAGAGGCTTGACAGTCTGTGGCATTGCACCGACGACGTTATTACGGAAAAGTAAGGTCAAAATCTTATCCACTCAAAATATTCATAAATATTATCCATTTTATTATGATCCGTTCCTTTTTAGGAAAACATGTTTTTGGTATTTTTCAGACATGCATTTGTTAAGTATTTTTATAATAAATATTATATATTTTATAATAAAGGCTACTTATTGTTTTGATAAGTGTTATGAAAATTTATAATTCAAAAATAAAGTTATTCATTTTATAATAGTGTTATATATTTTGTGATAATGTTATATTTTTTTATGTAAATAATTTTTATTCACAAAATATCTATATAATAAGGGAAAAGGGTTTTTGAATTTATCCTAGAGACAATTGTCCTACTAAGACATTTTAACGGTCATGATTCATTTCTGTATTTAGATGGACGGCTGAGTTGATAACCTTCTCTCCCACTTTACCACAACTTCCCGCCCAAGACCCACACCCACCTACCCACCCACTAGCTACAGAGGAGAGACCCACACTCATCAAACTCTCTCTATAAACTCTCCTCTCTGTCTTTCAAAACACCCACCCTCTCCCTCTCTCTCTCTCCCTCTCTCTCTGTCTGCCTTACTTCCCACCGTAACATTGGTACATCTCTCTCTCTCTCAGCCTTACTTCACTTCTACAACATTTGTAGTTTGATCCAATTGAGAGAAGAAACCACCGATTTGACGATTTCTTCATCCGAAAGCACAGGCGGCGGATCCATCAGTTTGGGCACTGGAGGGAGGACAGTGCAATCAACAACGGCGGAAGTAGAGGAGGAGCAAAGAAGGAGGCATCGACGCCCTAGGCGTCATGAGAAGCACGGGTGATGAAGGATTGTACGAAACTAATGCCGAAGAGGCCAAGGAGGTAGATGAAGAAAGCGGTGAGGGAGGCGATGGCGGCGACTTCGGAGAGAGTGATGATATGGAGAGGGATGGAGGACCGGATCTTATTGCGCCAACGGTGGAGGAGGTAATAGGCCACAGAGAAGAAGAGCGTGAAGAAAATGCCGTTGGTCAAGTATAGAGGGAGAGTTAAGGCATCAGAGGCTTTTGGTGATGATAATGATCATGACGAGGAAGATGTATTTGGAGGTTTTTTGATGATGATGATGGCTTTAGGTGAGAGAGAATGAGCGGCATCAGAGGCTTTTCGGTTCTGTGTTTCTAACCTTAAGATGTGTTTGGGTTTTCATTTATTTATTTATGTTCTGTTTGTTCTTTATTTATATAGATTTTTTTTTTGTAGCTTATGGGTTTGGATTTAATTTTTTAAAAAGTTTTGGGTCTGAAATAATATTTGATCTTCATAAAATGAGTTTTGATTTTAGAAATGTATTTTTATTTTTAGTTTGATTTATGAAATGGATTTAATTCCTTAATGGAAAATGAATGTTGATTTTTTATGGTTTTGAAATGGGTGTTGAAATAAGGGACTGATCGCTACCTCCGCTCTGTGACTGTCCACCACCATTGAAAAGGAAGATCGAACGAAGAAAATCTTAACATGCACACAAGGAATATATGCATTTTTCTACGAATGTAAAATAAAATAATTAGCAATTTGAATAGTAAGTGCCTGTACTAAGGAGAAAACCCTAACTTATCAAATTTCTTTTCTTATTTAAATTTTCATTCTTTTAGGGAGGGGAAGGGGGCTTCATTTTTGCAGGCAAGTTTAATAGAATTTACCTTAGCTAGTTATACCAGCAATAGAATGTACCTTTATTCCAATCAATTCACAAGAATAACTACCAGAAAGAAGAGGAGGTTGGAGTGGGAATCAAATAATTGTGATTGCCTGTGATGTTACTTCCTAGGCCTCTCCCCTTTCATTTTTCACTGTAAAGTACTGATTAAGCCACCCTGGCACCATTTATATAAGATGTTTGATTCCATCACTACTGTTTGCAGGAATACAATGATACCTTATTGATTTGTTACCTGGCCATCTTCAACAACTGCTCAAGCTATGAATTTTGTTATCTTGGATGGAATTCATTTTTTCTCAATATCGACTCTTGACCAGGGGAAAAAATCAAATTTATTGCTACACTTCCAATTCTTTGGGTTTTTTATTTTTATTTTTTTAGGGGGTGTGGGTTGCTTATATGGTTGGTTTTGAGTTCGATGGCATGAAGAATGAAACCTAAATAGTGGATCAAATGTATGAAATATTGTCTTCAAGATTGATTTTTGTCATTTGATCTCAATTAAAACCTTTTGACTGTGTGAAGTAAAAAGATTGCTAAACCAAGGATATTGTCAATTCTTCGTCCATGTAATATTTTATTTTTATATTTATGTCCTAATAATACAAGACATAGAAACCCTGTTTCATAATCGTTGGCAAAACCTATATTCATCCTTATATGAATGCTATGGCCATGCATCCATTCATTTATCTATTCGTATGCTTTTTTTCCTTTTGAGTTGTATATATTAGTTTTGACTTGCACCCGTTTGATATTTATTTGTCATACTAATTTTTATCTTTATTTTTTCGGGTAGCACTACTAATTTCTATATATTGGGATTTATTTAGTTTAAAATCAATCTACAAATAGATTGAAAATCACACTCCAAGAGTTGGTAATTAAGTTTTTTCAATATTCAACATATTTTCTACTAAGACATTTGGACGGCTCAGATCTTTTCAAACTACAAAATAATGGCTGTGATGTATTCAATGTTTACATTTTTTATTTTCCCGCTTTTCTCTCTTACTTTTTCCTTTTCTCACCCATCCTCCTATGATCCCATGAATAATCCCATGATCCCACCTTCCTTTTTTTCTTTTTATTTTTTGTATTTCCCCCATTTTTTTTTTATTTTCTCCTTTTTGTTCACTTATTTATATTTACTCTGTGCCTTTAGATACGGGCATATACTAGTATATCAATATTACATAATATTACCATAAAAATGTGTAATTTTATTTCTTAATCATAAATTATCATAATTCTTACCAAAAAATATATAATATTTACTATAAAAATATATAACACATCACAAAAATACGTAATAATGTGCTTATAATATACACCATAGAAATTCTCTTTGCACATTTAATAAAACCAAAATTAAAGTCAACAAATTACAATTTTTTCCAATAAAAAAAAATTAATTTTGACCTTTCTTTTTAATTTTTTTTTCATTTTCCCGAACTTACCACCCTCACAACTCCTACTGATACACTAACTATTAACCCCCAATCGGTATGTGTTAGAATTTTTCACCAAGAGTTTGTTTGAGGAGTAGTTTTTTGGCGAATAAAATAACAAAAATGTTAAAATAAATTTTCAAATCACTGTCTCTATTTTTTTAATAGAGAGAGATTTGCTTTACATATTTTAATACATTATTATATTATTAACGCTGTGTTTGATTGAGAGATTTCATAAAGGGATTTGGAAAAGGAAATGAAAAAAGGTATGGGAAACTAAGTAAAATGTAAGTATATTTTATTCACATTTCACCTATCTTTTCTTTTTCCTTTCTAAAACCCTTCTTAAATCTTCCAACCAAATACAACATAGTTTAAAAAAATAAATTTAATTTTTTTCTTGAATAGCACTACTATTTTATTTATACATTTACTATTTTTCTAAGAATTGTATATTCACTATTACAAAAAAGTTAAAGGGCAAATTACTTACACCTCTCCTGAGGTTTAACAAAATTATAGATTTTTCTTGAGGTTTTAAAAATTATATCCCGCACCCATCGCAATTAATGCCATTAAGAGATATCATAAATTGACTAAAATGCCCTTTTGACAAATAAGGGCAAATTACATACACCCGGTTGAGGTTTAGCTAAATTACAGATTCTCCCATGAGATTTAACTAAATTACAGATTTCCTCTGAGGTTTAGCTAAATTATCATTTTTAAATAAGTTATGAAATGTAAAATTAAAATGGAAAAACACTTATCACACTATAAAAAATTAAGATTTTAGAGGCTAAAATTTAGGGATAAAATTATTTTTAGGAGATCAAATATTTTTATTGCGAAAAATGTCGTTATTATATTTTTAGCAACGAAAATTGTACATTAGTGATTAATTACTATCGTTTTGCTATCAATTTTTTTGTCCTAAAAAATAAATCATTTTGAGACCAAATTATTTTGTTTCTAAAAATATATTTATCATTGACATTTTCCAAATGTTATCGCTAAAAGCCTTAATTTTTGCTTTTCAGGGTGACCTTTTACCGACTATCCTCACGACGATAGAAATTAGTCCTTAAATGTCTTTTGCAACAAAATTTTCACCTTTAGAGATAAAAAAAATTGGTCTCTAAACTCTTATATGTTATGGTGTCAGATCGTGAAAATATCATAAAATTAACAAATAATTAAATAAGTTAAAAATACAAGAAATTGCTTGTTAAAAAATTCTTAGTATATATTTGATTTGATTTTTAGAAAAATTTTTTTAAAATTTTTTTGAAAAACTTAAAAATTAATTTGGTTAAGAATAAAAAATAAAAAAATAATTATTATTTTTACATAATTGGTCGGCAGGCTGCACAACTGGCCAACAGCCTACATTGGTGGCCGGCAGACCACTAGGGTGTTCAGGCTTGAAAAACTGTGGTTTCGGCCCAAAAACAAGGCAAAAAGTATGTTAGGTTTGAAGGCTTAAAGCTGTGGCGTTCTACTGAGGATTTCGAGTACTTGACAAGCATACTATGAGAATCCGAATATACAAATAAAATAAATAATTAGATAATAATAATTTTACAAATCTCAAATATTTTATTGTGAATCTTTAAGTGCAAATTAAAATTATTGGAGGGTATTTTAATTAATTTTAAGCTTAAAATAAATTTATGGTGAAAGTCTTTAATTTAGATATATATATTTATAGAGAGAGAGAGAGAGAGAGAGAGAGAGGAGGGTGTGACTTGAACTCTAAACCACAAGGTTAATATATAAGACTCTTACCATTTGAGTTGCATATAACTTATATATATGTTTGTATATTTATCTATTTATTTGACCTATGTGTGCCCACCACTAGTATAAAATAAAATAAACACAAACCCTACTCTATTGTTTGCTCACCACATAGGGCAACAACACAGCAGCCACGGGAGAGGGTTTGAGAGAAGGAAAAAAAGAAGAAGAAGAAGTTGCAATCAAAGAACTTTTGGGTGTGTGGTAGGGTTCTAACTTTCTTCTTTATTTTATATTTGTTCTTTATCCTTATTCTATTTTATAATTTAATTCATTGATAGGGAGGTTGTAGGCGTATGTAATTTGTGTATATATATACTGTTAAGAAATCTGAGGAGTTAAATTCATGTATAAAGAATGGTGTAATTCTTAGTCCAAAAATTCTGTACAGAATCACAAATTTTGAAAATCAAGAAACCATATCAAATGAATAAATTTTAAACTGAAATTTTTACAGCAGATTAATTACATCAATTTCATATTGGAATTTTTTCATAATTTTTGGGAGTCAAAATCCATATAAACTAGTGCGTTCAAATCTGTCCAGAAAACTGGTTTAAAACAGTAATTTCGAAAGTGTCGTTCTCTGTGGGTATAAATCCAAAAATTATCAAATCAGTGTCATTAGAACTGGTTATTAGTCTAGTTTCTTACATTTTTGGCCTTGCATTGATTGCTCGTGTATACTAAGAGAACCATTAATTTCTTTAAAGTGCTGCAGAAAACAATCTGTTTGGGTATAATTAGTTGTAAACAATTATTTTGATAAGCAAATCAAGTAAAACCAATTAGGTTTGAAACTTAGGATATATTAGTTGATATCTGGAGGGTTTTGGAATTATTCGAACAGCGTGGTGTGGGTTTTTTTTTTTAATTTTCAAAGTTAGCGATTAGATTGGGCAAGTTTGTTTAAAATTCTATTTTATCTTAAAGTTACTTTTAATTAAGTTTCAATTTGAACCCATGTCTTGGGTGATTTTAGACCTTGAAGAACATGAGCTTAGGTAATATTTAAGGGTAACGGTAAGTTGGGTTGAGCTGTGTTAGTGTGCTTAAGTGTGGGGTATTTAGTTTATTATTCTCTTTAGTATTTTTAAATTAGCAGTGACGTGTAGTCTCCATACTTGGTTCAGAGCGCTAGTTGGACTTTCATACTCTATTTAAGGATTATATTATTTCGTTTTCAGGTGAGTAGTTTCATGCTACATATTTTTATAAATGTTCCCCTACCCTGAATTGTTGGAAAATTAAATTGTTGTTTTAGGACTAAACTGTTTTGATAAATTATTATATTATCAATGGAATCAAATTATTTCTGAAGTATGTGTGAACTTAGCATACTGTAAACTATTAGTTTTGGTCTCATGTTTATAATGGTGAACAACCATATTTTGCGAAACTGATGTGTATTGATTATTGGGACCATCTGTGTATTTTAGTCCAGGGAAATTATTCCACTGTGTGTGGTGACTCTGGCCACTAGGGAACAGATCTGGGTTAGGCTGTGATGACTCTAGTACTCAATGATTATAAGGAAAAGACCTAGGTTAAGCTAGGTGACCATCAATCGGATCGTCTTAGAGAAAAGGCCCGGGTTGCCACCTTGAGGATGACTCTTAGTTCGGTATTGGATCCAACGGGGCTTCTAGCCTAGAGAACTATGTGGCATGTTACTTGTTATTTCTTGGTACCTAGAAAATTATTGGTGTTCATGTTGTAATCTATTTTAAGTGGAAAATATCATTTATCATGTTCTTGAGAGACATGAGTATTTTAACTGTTGAACTGTGAAACCTTCTTTTTGAAATAGATTGTCTTTACCAAACTGTATGCCAATCTAGTTTCTGTGATATATATCTTATTTTGGAATTGAATCCTATTTTCAAAACTATATTTACTATCCATGTTGCTAATCACTGAGCTATCAGCTGAATTAGTTGTTTATCACTTCTAGGTGTTAGAAGGACTTAGAGTGGACTCATGGCGTAGTGGGGACTCAATTGCATGGACCTCTAAGACATTCATTTGTTTTGTTTTAGCTTGTTATGTCGGGTTTTGTGCATACACTGTGGTTGGATTTTTTTTTATTTAGAATTATTTTTATTTTGTGGGCGGTTTGTGTTCCATTTAGTATATATTTTTGGAAGTTGGTTATGGTTGGTTTTGCCATTTATACTTGTGACTTGTCACTAGATTGGGTTTTAATTTATTTATTTATAGGCTATCATCACATTTATTCTTCGTGATTTTGGGTTCATGTTTAGGCTTACGCGTGCCTTGGGCTGAGTCCTTGTGGGCCACGGCCGGTCATGCCCAGATTTGGGGTGTGACACATACACATATTCATCATTGGGTGCACAAGCGGTGGCGTCCAAGTCCGGTCAAAAATGGGGTGTCTACAGTTGCCCCTCTTTGACAGAACTTCAAGTCATGAAATGACGTGAGTGAATGTCGAAGCCTGAAGACGACCCATTTTGACAAGGCCGTAAGACTTGGGCCAATAATCAAGACATAAAATAAATTAGTTGAGCTCGCAAGCTGCCTACATATCTCTTTATAATGAATCAAAGCAATGTAGTTCTAGGGCAAGATGCAAACAATATGCACCAAAAAAAAACAACTTTGAAGCTGGACTCACACGCTTCGCGAAGCCGGCTATTTTGAAAACTCATGATCATACAAGATGATGCAATAAGTAATAAGAAGATAACAACATATGAATGAGCAGCTTCAAGCTTCAAACTAACACAGGTTCCATGCAAAAAGACTTAAACACACTCCCACCATGCCACGGGAAAAGAAAACACTGCTTCGGGTCGCATTTCACTCTTCCCGAGATGAAAATTGCTCAAGGTCGCGCTTCACGCATCTTGAGATGAAAACTGCTCAAGGTCGCGCTTCACGTGTCCTAAGATTAAAGTAAAGCCGCTCAGGGTCGCGTTTCACGCGTCCTGGGATAGGAGAAAAACCATTCGGGCTCGCGTTTTACACGTCACGAGATAAAACCCGCCCAAGGCCGCGCTTCATGCGTCCTGAGATACTCTAATCACGCTAAAATCGTGAGGGGAGGAGAAAAACCGCTCGAGGTTGCATTTCATGTGTCTCGAGATAAAATTCGCTCAGGGCTGCGCTTCACGCATCCTGAGATACAAGCAATAGGTACAAGAATATACCACAAATACACAAAATAGTGAGTGTGCGATAGATGCATGAAGTGAACAAGTGCGATAGATGCACAAAGTGAACAAGTGTGATAAATGCACAAAATGAACAAGTGCGATAAATGCACAAAGTAAACAAGTGCGATAGATGCACAAAATGAACAAGATTACAAATCAATACAGTGACAACGCATGTTCCATGCAAGATAGACAACTGATGCATGATACTAATTGAAAGCATGTTCTATGCAAGAAACAATAGCATATTCTATGCAAAATTGAGAGTATATTCCATGCATGACTCATGAATGGTGCAAGACATGCATGCAATCATAAGTATATGAAAATACATATACTATGCAACAGAAGACAACAAATATGTAACGAAAACGATATTCGGCAACAACCCCCCGATTTACGCCTCAAAGGCTTTGCAACATGCTCAACAAGGATACACCCCATTTACATTGGCAAGTTGAGAACATTTGCGCGCCAGAATACAACTAGTGTTGGAAATGGCACAATCGGAACACAGTTCTAAGCTCCTCAAAGATCAATTTGAACCCAAAAGAAAACCTCTCATACATTTCTAGGGCAAATGAGATACACAACAGATCCAAGCCACCAATGAAGACCACCGGCCACCTGCCGGCCACAAGGAGGATCGCCAGCCACTTGTCGGCCACTAGTAAGGTTTGCGGGCCACCGGAGCACTTTCAGGGGGCAAAACTACCATTTTTCTTCTGGTCTTTATATATATACCTCAAGGCTTCACTTTTCACACACCCACACATCCGAAATCTTCACCATCTCTCTCTAGGTGTTTCCTCTCTCTAGATCCATAGTTTATACATGCTTTCCAATGCCCCTCGCAAACTTTATTCGCCAAACACCCTTGATTCTCTACACTTTGAACTGATCAGATTTTGATTTCGTCGATTTTCTTGAGTTTTCACCACTCTAGGCTTGTTCTCCTTGAGTTTCTCTTAGATTTTGTGAACTTCCCTAAGTTTTGACATTTTCTCCCATTTTCTCTCTCCTAGGGTTGACTTTTTCCAAGTTGATCCTCTTTTTTCCATTTTTCTTCATTTTTCACCCATTTTTCACCCACTTTCCAGATGGCGGATGATATTCCTCATGATGGTGCTCCTCCTGTGGTTCCATCTCCATTATCACCCCATATCGAGGTTGAGGAACTGGTGATCGCTAAGGCTGGTGAGGCGATGGAGGGCATCATAGCTGATCTTGAGGCGGAGTTCATTCTAGAGCTCGAGCCTAAGCCACTACCACTGGGGGTACAACCCTTTGATCCCCTGACTTATCATCCTCGCACACACATACTGCCGCCTGGAGGCATTAGGCGCTTGAGCGATTTCATTGGTGGCGTACCAGAGGACGTTCTACTGAGGGAGCCGGACTCCCATCTTTCCTGTAGTGCTACTGAGGTACGAACTCCATTTACATGCTTTCATGTTTTTCCTTTAATTATATTTCTTACACTTCCTTTCATCTATATGCTCTTTATCACTGCCTTTCATATGCTTCACTTTTTCTCTACCACAAGGGGACTCCCGTGCTTACAAGGGGTACGGGGCAATGACGGCGAGAGACTGGTACTATGAGCTCCCTCTAGAGGTCCGCGACCATGTTGACGAGGCCAACTTCGGCCTATTCTACTCTGGACTTTCACGTCACATAGCCAGCTGGGCTCTTCTTGGAGCGTTGGTGGAGAGGTGGTGAAACACCACCAACTCTTTCCACCTCTTTTCTGCTAGGGAGATGACGATGACTCCCTACGACTTTACCATGCTCACAGGCTTAAGAATAGGGGCGATCCGATCCCCTTCGACATAGACATGGGCGAGTAGGAGGCAGCATAGATCCACCTGCTCGGAGCACGCCCACCTATATACAGACCGACGATGGTAAAGTATAGCTGGTTCGCCAAGCGTTTTAGCAGGAGCGAACCTGGGACACCGGAGGAGGTGGAGCAGTATGCCAGGGGCTTCTTGATGTTCCTCCTCGGTACCACCTTGTTCGCAAATAGGTGGAACACCATAGGTTTATACTTGCTGAGCGCCCTGGTGACATTGCCTCGAGTTTGGTTCTATGAATGGAGCGGAGCTGACCTCGCCACACTCTATGGCTACATGAGCTCCACTTCTCGCATGATGGGAAAGCGAGTCGGAGGCTATTAGAGAGCTTGGGAGGTATGCACCACACTGTTCTACTTTTGCACTTTCCATTCAATATCTGTTCATACACTGTGCTTCCTGTTTTATACTTTCTACTTTATATCTGTTCATTCATTGTGCTTTCTGCTTTGCATTTTTTGTATTTGTTCATGCATTGTGTTTTCTGCTTTGAACTTTCTATATTTGTTCATGCATTGTTGATAATACCACTGCCTTCTCCTTGCAGTTGTGGATTTATGTCTATTTCCCAAATCTGGCTTTGGAGCCTGTAGAGGAGATTTCCCCCGTGGTGCCGTATTCACGACAGTATGAAGGCCGGTGCCGGCGTTGGAGTCACGACGACACGACCTTCGCATTCTTCCGTCGATACTTCGACACGGTGGCCGCTGACGAGGTAACCTAAAACTCATAGTCATTTTTGCTTTACTACTTTTCTGATTTGTACTTTGGCAACTGACGGCAACTAACAATCTGTACATTCTCTATTTACAGATTACATGGCAGCCTTGGGTGACGATGCCGGCTGATGTGAGGGACCAGTACGCCGGGGCTTGGGCTATGTCCCGATTCCAAATTTTGCTGGAGAGACCAGTCTACCGAGCCTGGTTATTGATTGAGCGATTTGTACGCCAGACCATAGACTTGCCTGATCTGGCTATTCCCATGCCACCCTTACGCTGTGTTTGGTTGGGGGATTTTGGGAGGGATTTGGAAAAAGAAAGGGAAAAGGTGTGTGAAACTAAGTGTAATATAGGCATGCTTTATTCATATTTCACCTACCTTTTCCATTTCCCTTTCCAAATCCCTTTTCAAGTCCTCCAACCAAACACAACATTAGTGTCCATGAGGACAGCAGATAGCCTCCTAGTTGAGGCAATTATCCAATTGATGCTGGGCCTAGATGGTATTGTTCAGAGCATAGGGCAACTACGCAGCTTTCATTCAGACTCATTTCATGCCCTATTGACGGGCATTTCCGAGTGCGAGGCAGTAGGTGCTCTCATGGCAAGTGAGGCTGTTCAAGAGGCCGGGGCCGATAATAGAGGGGCCCCTCCCATTGGGCAGATGACTGGTTGGCCGGAGATTCTCACTGTGCTTACATGTTGGTGGCCGACTGGGACAGCCTACAAGATTTCGATCGAGCCGGCAGAGGCAGGGCACGAGTATGTCAGAGCTCGAGGCCCACCTCAGGTATGGACCATACTTTACAATACATTTTTCATTTCAGATATTTATTATTCTAGATATTGATCATTCAAATGCACTTGCAGGCACCCACGGAGTATACAGAGAGCCTCCTCGAGCTAGTTGTCTCTCTGATTATCATGGTGCAGAGGAGAGAGACACTGCTTGATCTGCACGGTATTCAGGTAGATTCCTCCATTTCAACATGCATTTTACTACTAACTCTGTTGTGCACCACTCTATCATATTCCCACTGATATATTGGCACTTCCATTGTAGTCTTCCCCAAACTGCATTGATACACTGTATTGGCACACTATACACATATTGTATCCGATTTTTGCATGACACTCATTCTGCATACTATGCCTGTATCTAATACACACATTGTAGTTGATATGTCAACAACTATTTTTCTAGATTCCATCTATACCACGAGCACCAGTGGCAGCAGCACCACCAACACCAGCAGCACCTTATTTGCCAGTAGGGAGGAGAGAGAGACAGGCCCCAGCACGCGGCCAAGATGTGCGTCGCGGTCGAGGCAAGGATAGGGGTACCCAAGGCCGGAGTAGTCCCTTGGAGCCCGTTTTGAGTGATGATGATGCGAAGGCCAGCGACTCCGAGGAAGCAGCAAGTCGACAATCTGAGTCATCTACGAGCGGAGGTGATGATACTGGTTCGAGGTCCGGGAGCGGAGATGACACCGAGGTTGGCTCTAAGGCAGGGAGCGGAGATGATACCAACTCTAGGTTAGAGTTTGATTTTGAGAGCAGTGCTGACGGAGATAGTGCCTCTGAGTCCCCTTTGAAGAAGAGGACGAAGAGGGCCTCTCGAGTTTGAGATGACTGCCACCGATTTTTGTACTTTTTGCTTAGTTTCTTTTTCTTTGGTAGCTTAACACATGTATAGTTTCAGATAAGTTTTACTTTTGCTTTTGAAACTTGTACTCCCTTTTGTAAAAACCACGATCAGAATAAAACCTTGAAGTTTTTATGAAATAAAAAAGAAATTCAGTTTGCACCTAGAATGCTTGATTGAAACAATGTTCTTAATCGAGTAATGAACCGGCTAACAACCAAAATACGAAATACAACTCGATAAACAAAACACAAATGCACACACTTGGTAAAACCAAAAGACTCAAAACAAGACCTCAAAACACAAAGATCAAGACAAAATCAGGCTGCCAACATTACCAGATCTAGAAGTGGACAGTGGGCTAGAAAAAGTGGGCTATCGGCCACAAAAGTGGAATGCCGGCCAGAAGAAGTGGCCTGTCGGCAGCAAGAGGTGGTTTACCAGCCACTATTAGTGGCCTACTGGCCACAAATGTGAAGAACCACTAGAAAGCTGATAGCTGGCCTCCACTATAGCCTTATCTTCTACAAAAGGTCCTCATTTGTGATTTCTTCTCCAGAACTTCATTTTAGCTACTGTTTCTTCCAGAAATAGAGACATTTCGTGCCGAAAAGCTCACAGATTGAATAGCCACTTTAGACGGCACGGAAAAGGTAAATTTTTTAGGCTTCGGCATAAACGCACTCTTTCTGTTGAGCCACACTCCACTTTGCTTTCCGTTCCTCCATGCCGTGGCCCAATGCTAGGACCCAATTGTGCATGTATTTCGCTTCGGAACACAGGAAATGTGCCTGACTCTTGAACAATTTCGGGCGTTGATGGAAACCTGGCACTATGAGGAAATCATACCTCAGCCCCGTTTTGGCCACACCCAAGCTTTAGGATGAATATGTGGGCTAACTTTGCACGAAGCTCGATCTTTGGCCCATGACGGAGAGCTAGACATACCCACCTTGATTCATTGATTTTCTGACATCGGTGACAGAGGCGACCTCCACTGGCAAGGTTTTCGACAACATGCCCTCTGTTTATGTATGCTTGTGTATTTCCTTCTTGCCCCTAGTTACAGTAGAACCAGCCTTCGGTTGATCAAAGTGGCCCAACGCCTGAAAGAAGGTAAGAGTTGTATTAGTTTGACAATGGCCGAGACCTTGATGGGCTTCGATGCTTTTCATCGGCGACAGACCACCAAATTTGTGGGGAGTCCACTACTGCTTCAGGTATTGTTTCCCACCCTTTGTAATATGTGTTTCTCACAGCACTCGGCACTCATGCTCTATTTTTCTCTCAAAGCCATTTCCTTTCGTTTCTCTTAACGCATATCTCTCTATTCTTTAATCTCTCATATTTTTCATCCCTTCCCAGGTATGGCTCATGGATAAGCTGAAGGTGGTGGACTCTTACCCCAAGTATTCAGCTCGAGCTTATTTCTTCTACCAACGACTAGTGGACTTTCCCAATGAGGGTTGGTGGTGCAACTGGACGTACAACAGGTCTACAGCATGACTCAACAGCCTGGTATATAGTTGATTGGCCTCACGCACTGCGTGTTTAACTTTCTTTTACGGTTCAGACGCTAGTTTGGGCATGATCAGACCTGCTTAGAGGAGGGGTTAGAATACCTGGCTTCATTCGCGATTCGTGCTTCACACTTGACTAGGTACCTCACTGCTTGGAGGATGAGAGAGCTTCTGGCCCCTGCCCCTACTTTCAGTTATGCCCTTTTTGGCGAGTGCTTGGCTTGGCTCAAGGATGAGGCACAAACCTAGCCCACTTTGGCTATAGAAGCTTCCTCAAGCACGAGCAGAGGGCGTAGGAGCACCTAACTCACCAATGTCCCTAGTTTATTACTTTGACCTTTCTTTCAAGTTTTTATGATGTAAAAGCAACTTTGATTTGTATCAGAGAGTTGGAGAACTTTATGTTGAAATCAATGGAATTAAAGTTGAGCGCACTAAAATTTTTTCTTTTGGTCCAAAAATGGTCTAAGTCGTAAAAGGTAAAATTTTGAACAAAATCAATTATTATTAAAACTTTCCAAAACCATTTTCGAAAATGATCATTGCCTGACACGCATAGAATCCATCCTCAAGATGTACAACCCCAAATTAAAAGATCATAACTGCCCGTGATTGCATACCACTGCTGCTCTGCATTGTAACCAGCTTTTCTTCCCATAATGAAAATCACAACTAAACTTTCAGATAATGGACAAAGATGACCTGATCAGAAAAACAGACAAGACAGTCGATTTGGAGATGATTATGACTGAACTTCAGGATGAAGTTGCCTATGTATCCCAAAGATGGGAATCAGGCTTTACGTAGTTCGGTTTAGGTTCACTTGAGTATTAACTCCCTCCTTTTGCGCTCTAACTTTTGCCAAAGTCGCCCTTTGGGGTTTTCAACCTAGTGAGCTCAATTTTTCTTCGTTTCTAATTTTTCCTGCTCTAACTTTTTCCTAGGTCGCCCTTTCGGGTTTTCAGCCTGGCGAGCCTCTCAAGGGTAGTATTTCTTCAATTTGTCCATATTGCTTGGCTGTGAAAATTCCAGGCCATCTAAGTCCATGAGAATGACCGCTCCACTAGACCAGATAGTTTTGATGATGTAAGGACCAGTCCAATTGGGTCTAAACTTACCCCTAGGGTCATGAATGGGAGCTTGGTTGTCTTTCAGCACCATGTGTCCCTCATTGAGATTCCAGGACTTAACTTTCTTATTAAAAGCCCTTGCAATTTTGTGCTGGTAGCCTTGAACATGATACAATGCCTTCAGCCTCCTCTCATCAAATAGCATCAACTCCTTAAATCTGCTCTGTTACCAGCCTATCTCCGCTATCTGACACTCAGCCATAACTCGCAGTGACGGAACTTCAATTTCAATTGGCAAAACAGCTTCCATCTCATAGACGAGAGAGTAAGGGGTTACCCCTGTAGACGTCCAGATCGAAGTTCTGTAGCCCCAGAATGTGAATGGCAAGTTATCTAGCCAGTCACTGTAGGTCTCAACCATCTTCTGCAAGATGTCTTTGACATTGTTATTGGTGGTTTTAACAGCTCCATTGGTTTGTGGCCTGTATGTAGATGACTTATGAAAAGCCACATTGTATTTCTCCAACAAGTCTATCACTTCTTTCTTGAAGTGGGAGCCATTATCTGATATGATCTTGTTCGGGACTCCATACTGGAAAATGATATTGTTTTTGATAAATTTGGCCACATGCGATGCCTTCAACACTACATAAGATTGAGCTTCTACCCACTTTGTAAAGTAATTAATCACCACCAAGATATATTCATGCCCATTCAACCCTTTTGGCGTGATTGCACCAATAACATCGATTTCCCAAACTAAGAATGGCCATGGAGAAGTCATGTTGTACAACTTTGATGGTGGAATATTCCTCCGATTAGCATGGATTTGACATTTGTGGCATCACCGCACAAAACCAATACAATCCTCCTCCATGGTGGACCAGTAATAACCTTGTTTAAGAATCTTCTGGGCTAATATCACACCATTCATATGCGCCCCGTATTCTCCGCCGTGGATAGCCTCCATAAGGCGCTTCTATTCCTTTTCCTTCGCACATAGTTTATGCATTCCCAAATGACCTCTTTTATACAGCTTACCCCTGCATATGATAAATTGGACAACTATTTTCCGTATTCCCCATTTGTCCTTGGCATTTGCCCTTGGTGGATACATCTCCTTTTCCAGGAAGTTCCAAATATTGTAGTATCATGTGTTTTTGTCTTGCACTTCATCTATAATGGCAATAGTTTCATAAGCCGGCATGTATTTTTGTTTGATGATAATCAGACACATCCGAACTCCAAGTGGGATGTCTACCATAGAAGATAGAGTTGCTAAAGCATTGGCGAACTTGTTGTTCTCTCTCAGTAGATGCGTAAATGTCAGTTTTTCAAACTGCAGAATCAGAATATCCAGGGTCTGATGGTAAACCTTCATCTTCTCTTCTTTGACTTTCCAATCTCCATTTTCTTAGAAACAACTAAGTTCAAATCCCCGATAACATCCAATCTTATTGCCCCTAGTTCCAGGGCGGCTTCTAAACCAGCAATACACACTTTATATTCTGCTTTATTATTGGACACCTTAAACTGGAGTTTGAAGGCTAAAGGTATATGAGAGTCGTCGGGTGCTATTAGTAACACACCTATCCCATAACTGTATTAATTAGACGTTCTGTCAAAGTACATCGTCCAAGTTTCCTTTTCAACTTGCAGAATGTCTTCATCTCGGAACAAGTATTCCACTACCTCACCTCCTTCTACCGGGTGGTCTATTAGGAACTCCGCTACAGCTCTTCCCTTGACCGACTTGCGGGTGACATATTTGAGATCAAATTTGGAGAAAATGAGCAACCAACGAGCCAGCCTACCCGTAAGCAGGGGTTTCTCAAAGGGATATTTGATGGGATCTAATCTCAAAACCAGGATTATAGAGCGAGCTAACAAGTAGTGCCTCAACTTCCTGGTAGCCCATACCAAGGTTAGGCAAGCTTTCTCCAACAAAGTATAGCGGGTCTCGTACTCCATCATTTTCTTGCTCAAGTAGTAGTTGGCTTTCTCTATCCTATCTTCAGATTCCTGAGTGAACATGCATCCCATGGTAGTGTCTGTTACTAACAAGTACAAAATCAAAGGCTTCCCCGACTCTGGCGATGACAACACAGGCAGATTCTAGAGGTACTACTTAACCTGTTCAAAGGCAAATTGACATCGATCGTCCCATTGGAATTTCTTTCTTCAAGAGACCAAATAGTGGTTCACAAGTCAAGATTAATTTGGAAATAAACTGTCTTATGAATTGCACTTTATCCAGAAAGCCTCACACCTTCTTTTCAGTCCTTTGTGGTGGCATTTCTAAGATGGCCTTGATTTTGGAAGGATCCACTTCAATGCCGCTTTGTGTGATCAAAAAGCCCGACATTGTTCCTGCCGTTACGCCAAAGGTGCACTTATGCGGGTTTAACCTCAATCTATATTCGCTGATCCATTGAAAGAATTTCGTCAAGGCAGTGTAGTGGCCCTCTCATTCTTTGGACTTGACAATCATGTCATCCACGTACACCTCAGCCTCTTTGTGGATCATGTCATGCAGAATGGTGGTCGCAGCCCCCTGATAGGTAGCTCCAGCATTTTTCAACCCAAACGACATAACTCGGTCGCAGTAGGTACTCCACAGCGTAGTGAATGCGGTCTTCTCTCTATCCTCGGGCGCCATCAAAATCTAGTTGTACCTGGAAAACCCATTCATAAACGATAACAATGCATGGCCCGTAGTGAAACCCACTAGCTCATCAATATGCGATAGAGAAAAGTCATCCTTCGAACTGGCTCTGTTCAAGTCACGAAAGTCTACACACACCTGGATTCTACCATCCTTCTTTGGCACTAGGACGATGTTGGCTAACCAAGTCGGATATTCAGATACTAACAAGAAACCTGCCTCGATCTGCTTGGTGACCTCTTCCTTGATTTTCAACATCCAATCCGGACTAATTCTATGCAACTTCTGCTTGACTGGTCGAGCCTCGGGATCAAGAGGGATCCAATGTTGTACAATCTCAGGATCGATTCTAGGCATGTCTTCATAGAACCACACGAAAATATCTTTGAAATCTTTTTACAAAGAGATTAAAAGCTCGTGCTCCTCTGAAGACAACATGGACCCCGATCTAGACCAGGTGCAGATCCTTCTCAGTACCTACATTAATAGTAATGATTTCATCAGCATAGGGTTTAGCAAACCTCTCCTCCTCTCGATTAATCAAGTTTTTCAAAGCCAGAGGAATTTATTCCCCTCCGCTTTCGTTAAAATTCTAAAACTCTTGGTCAATACAATAAACCAATGGCACATAAAAGTTCATAGAATCTGTAGAATTCTCATTCAAAAGATCCAGATCTTCAGTTACAGACTCAAAAGAAAAGATGAATAAAGAGCTAGACAGGACTTTGGTATCCGAGTTACCGCCTCCAGAAATACCAGACTTAGACTCAGAGGAACTTGAAGTTGATCCCGATCCCACAAACTCAGTGGAATCATATTCTAGCTCATCACCTGATTCAGAACTGGACAGATGACCTTCCTCCAGCTGCCAAATAAGAGACGGTGCCCCTGATACATCCAAAATGCCATCGGTTGGGTTCACACCTAGTTCTTCCTCAATCATGGAGATAGTAAAGTTATCCCCTAAGTTCTCTGGGTTAGCCACAGGATTTGTCAGGAGACTAGCTAGTGCTGCCCCTACTCCAAGCTCACTGTCATCTGAGTCATCTTCCATGCTCTGTTCAGTTTTGATGTTTGGTTAAGCCCTTTCCTCATCATCACTGTCCTGTAGTTGTAGATCAAAGATCTCAAACCCGTGAACATGTTGTTTTGAGGAATTTACCCAAGGCTGGGGAAAGTCGGAAAAAGGGAAATCTTCTCCTTCCCGAAAAAAGCGGCCATTCAGTGTCTCTTAGATTGGCTTGTGGATGAGTTCATAATGTTTCCCGGCTTGCTTGGCCTTGGCTCTACCTTTCATCTCCTCTTCCTTCCTAATCCAGTCCTCTTTGGTGGGCACATAGCCCAGTCTAAAGGCATGTGGGTTATGTGGTGCATCTATCAGTGCTGCAACGCCTTTTTGACCACTTCTTCCAACTCCCATTCTTGGAACATGTTGTAATTTGTTTATAAAATAGATAGACTAGGTGCTGACATACAAGCCTTCGTCTACAGCCAGAATGGTCAGCACTAGCCGGGCTTCAGCCAAAGTGAACCCTGAGAGGAATACATCCTCCTTGCCATGGTTGATCTTCAGCACTGGCGTAGTTTCCTCTTGTGGCAGATGGATGGATGAATTCCCAAAAACAATTGCCACCCCTCCCCCATGAGGGTACTTCAACATCTGGTGGAGAGTGGAAGAGACAGCCTTCACATGATGCAACTAGAGCCTCCTTAACAGCAAATTGAAGGTAGCTGGCACATCCAAGACATGAAACTCGACCTCTTGCTCAGCTGGGCCCACCTAGACTCTAACTTGCACTGTGCTAATGACCTCTTTACTCGTGTTATCATACGCCCGTATCACTTAGGCTATGGGAACGACGTCCGCTGGTTTGAGGCCAATTGCACAAGCAATGCAAGAAGGACAGACATTGATAGATGAACTGGTATCTACCAACACCACTGGCACTCAATTCTCCCTACACTCCACAGATATATACAAAGGTTTATTATGCGCAGAGCCCTCCGGTGGTAGCTCTTTGTCAGAGAAGGTTAGGGTTGGCCTAGCACCACTTGGAAAGACCAAACCCACAAGCTGTTCAGGCATAGTGTCAATGGACAATTTAGCCTTGTCCATTGCCGACAACACTGCTTGTCGGTGTACTTGGGAGGCCATGTAAAGACCCCAGATTGAGATGTCAGCTTGGATTTTCTTAAGCTGCTTCAATACCGCCTCTTCTTTTAGTTGTTTCTCTTTTTGTTTCTCCGCTTCTCTATCTTTTCTAGACGCCTCTGCTTGATCTATGTGCAGCGGCTTAAAATACCACACACTTCTTGTCAATGGTCTATCTCCTTGGCATACCATGTATTGTTCGGAAGGCACCTGTCCTAGTCTTCATCGATGTGGGCTAGGTACAGATCATTGTCGTCCCCCCATTCACCTTCAGTGGTTGACAAACAGTTTTCCGACTCTGCTCGTATCACTTTCACATCATAGGTATCCCCCACAAGGTGTTGGGCCATTACGGTTTCCTGGTTGTCTTTAATCCTTTCTTTCTTAAACTGCCTCAGCACAGCTTCCTACTTAGTGTCCACAGTATTCACAGCACCCACTTCTAGGTTTTCCACACCAGCGTTCTCCAGCAGCTTTCCTTTCTCATCAGCCTTTCTGGCTACCACAGCGATCTCTGCTTCTTTTCCCTCTTGTTTCATTTCAGTCCCTTTCTCTTTATCTGGCATATCACTCAGCTATCCAGTGTTGTCAGTTGATCCATTCAAGTTGGACTAGCCGATCTGTACATCCCCTTGATCTTGCTCATCAAAGAACTACAGGTTGGCCAAATCCTCCTCGAGTTCTACTAGATCATCCAACCCCTGGGTCGGGCCATCTTCCCTCCTTCGGCTCTTGGCGTGTCGCTTCGAGATCACGAGTTGTGATCTCAATTTGAGTATTATACGAATACTGCGCAATGAAGGCCTTGGCCATCTCCTCTCAATTCTGCTTGACAAAGTCTTCCAACTTAGTATACCATATGGCCGCTATTCCTGACATGATACGGCCAAAGAGAGAAAGCTTATGTAGTCTAGTTAGGCCTATCGGCCGCAAGATATCTGAAAATAGTCATAGGCGAACCATTGGATCTCTGGAACTGTCAAAACGGTCAATGTTCGGCATTTTGAACTGATCTGACAATGTTACTGCAGAATTAGAATACCCGTCCTCTATGTCCAGGATGGAGTGAACCCCTTATGCTCTCTTGAATAACTTTTCCAATTTATTGACCTTGAGTACAGTTGGACCAACCTCAAACTCAAACGGAGCCTGAGTCTGATAAATTAGTGCTTTGGAAGCTTGTGCTGGGATTGGCTCTGTTGGATTGCCCTTGTTTTCTTGGACATTAGCAGTATGAGCGGTGGCTCTGGATGCTGGGATACCCGTGGTAAGTGCATGGGATGTAGAGGCCACAGCCAGCTGGGTTGCTGTTATTGTAAACGGGTTATAACCTCGGCCTGACGGGCCGCATCTTACTATTGGGTTTTAACTGTCTGTTGTAGATGATGTATCAATTATTCCATATTGATTGGGGGACACTATGTCACTGGAATAGGCGATCGAACTCGTGTTAGACTAGAAGTAAATGACTGTCCCTAAACTTGACTGGACGTAGGTGAGTAGAGGGGTGACAGCTGTAAAAACTGAACCGGTGAACTCTGCCTGATTCTCTTCCGTTTTGTAACTAGTGGGAGTGAGGTAAACACGAGCTGTCCCAGAACAAGATCCCCAGCTTTGCAAAGTCTTCTGACTTGGGTCTAGAGTACTTAGGGAATATCCGAACTTTCTGAAGCTGTGGTTTTAAACTACCTAACAAAAGAAATAAAGTAAAAGAAAATAGCAATCAGAAATCGCACAACACCCGGCTAAGATGTTATCAACACAGACATGATCAAAGTTGTAGGACTCTACTCCACACTGAATTGTGCCCCCAAAATAGATACCAAATTTGCAACTGCTATGCACATCCCTGTACAGTTTCACTGTAAAGCACATACCAGTTAAGCCAGAGCCAAAACAACCCTATGAGGAGGTCAGGTTACCATGTTCTAGTTTCGTCAACAACTAGGATTCACTATTCAAACAAAGCGGTTCACGCAATCCTGTATGTTCGGGCGAGCATCTTGTCCTAGTTTGGAACAATCACTAAGGCTTTACTATATGCAACTAGGCCAAATGGTCAAAAAAGGTACCTTAACAAGACTACCTAATATACCTCTTGCACCTAACACCGAGAAGTGAAAGGAGGATCAAACAGTACAGCGGTAGTCCAGATCCAAATGTTGTGTTCGCATCATGGTAGAGCCCACGATCGGTCTTCCTTTTGGCAAGCTTTGGGCAAGCCTCCGGCAAACCGTCGAGGAATAGTAGATGGCAAACACAGTGACTTAGGCGCACCAATGCAAATGCAATGCAAAGAAACATATAAATGTAGATAAAATTTCACATCATGAATTTCAAGTCAAGTTCTCTAATTTCCCCAGTAGAGTTGCCAGAAACTGTAGCTTGACTTTTCATGCTTCTTTCGGAAAACGACTAGCCCTACAGTTCGGACTCCCACGGTTCTGAATCTGATCTCACAAGTGCAATGTGAAATAGACAGATACCAAAGAGTCCAAATCCGACAAATCTTTTGAAAAATAAATTTTGAATCAAAATGCAAAAAATGGACTACTTTGCCAGATACAAAGTTGTCACCTAAATATTTTAGAAAATTTAGGAAATCCATGACTCGTGCCAAATGCCACGTTTCCATCATCACCAAGATTGTCTCAGCTCAGGAACTTAGGAACGAGAGAGCAAGGTCATGAATTGAGCACCACCGCTCGCCTAATCAAAGATCGGCTTCTACTAATCATGATTTGAATCTTATGTACATTATATGCTCTTGTTCCGATTATTAGGTTAACATTACTATGTGATGCGCACACAAGGTATAGACTAATTTGCAAAAATTAGAACATTTTGATTTCATGTTTGTTTTTGAAAAGAGTTTGTGAATGTGCCACTTGAAAAAGTGGGCTTAAATGTGCATTAATCAATTTATCCCAATTCAAGCAACTAGCCTTTATCCACAGGCATACAAACAGTTTATCACTTAAGCACTTAGCCTCATGGTGAACATGCTTTGACATGGAATCACTCAAACTCATGAAATTATGCTAAAGCAAATAAAAGCTCACCTAGTTCTCCAAGCCAAAAGAAACAAAAGAGTTAGAAAAATGCATGGTCCTAACTAAGGCAAAATGACTAATGCAGCACATATAATATGCAATCATTAGGCTCGACTACTAATATGGCATATGAATCAATTTGATAGCATGCGGTCTAAGCACGTATTCAAAGAAGTTTTAACTAACAATGCAAGTTAAAATGATGCGTCGAGCCTCAGTGCATGCAAGATAATGGATCAAGGTATGAGAAATGCTAAATGAAACATGATGCCCTAAACTAACCATCATAAGCAGGTAAATAAAAGGGAGAAAGACGTGAGATTAGAAGATATACACATTATTACAACTGTGCCCTCGCGCAGGAAGGTTCGAATAAACTAACTAGCTAAGCTAATTAACAAGCTATTACAAAACGAATTAACTATTACAAACTGAATAAACTAGCTAATTGAAGAATTATAACACAAATTAACTAGCAGCTAGCTATTACAAGTCCACAAGTGAACGGGCCTCGATAAGTAAGGGAAATTCATATGCATGCACGAATTTCCACCCGAAAAGCCTACTATTCTGCTGCTAGAACGCTTCTGTTGCACAATTGAACATCTTTTCACGTCAGATTCTGCACTGTTCTGCTCCAGAAAGTTACTACTCAATTTGAAAAAAGTGGCTGGCAGGCCAGAAGTAGTGGCCTGCCAACCACAAAAGTCTGGTTCCCCCTACTGCAACAGAAAGCATACAGAGTAAGAACAAGGTATTCTCAAGGTATGTTTGTACACCTTACCCCTCCTTATCATCAAAACAGCTCAAAGGAGTGGCAAGTTTAATTCACAAGCCATCAATCGATACAATTTCATTGCATGATGGCCTATGAACCAAGGTGTATAATTTTAATAAATGCAACATAAAAGACTCCCAAACCTCCTCCTTATCATGGATTGATCAAGGGAAGTGATTGACCTTGGAACTATTTCATCACTATGAAGTATGAAATGCCTCAAGGTTCCATGTGTTCAATTAACGTCCGATTAAACACCAAATTGCTTATTATCTTGCATCATTTTAGTTCCAATTTTATTATTTCATTTTAATTACCAACCATTCCTTAATCAATTAAGTCTAAAAGTGAGCTTTAAGTCCTCTAATGGAAAGAAGTACCAAACCAAAAGTTGTTTTGGGCATGAGAGAAGTGTCATGCCATTGGTAATAAACCCCTAGGGTCATGTTTGATTCACAAGATTAATAGTGAAGTATTAATAATCCTATTAAATTAGTGTGGTATTCACTTTCCAATTGGATTAATATCCATTGGATTAATAATCTCACCCCTACCACATTACTAATAATCCTACAAATTTGTTGGATTAATTATCCATTGGATTAATAATCCTAAACCAAAATGTTAAAAAAAACATAGGATAATTGGGCCCACGGATTAATAATCCCCATCCCATGCTCTAATCCACCCAATCAAACATGCCCTAAAGGGATTAAACCACTAAGCACAAGACCTCAATCTCATGCTTTAAACAAGCAACTAATTTGAACCAACTTTCAAAGAAAATAAAAACCAAGAAAGGAGGGAGGTTGCATGAGTGATTCAAGGTGAAAACAAGTATGGAAAGCCATAAAAAAATGTTATCAACTGAAATAGGTTGGTGGCTAAGGCCTAAACCACCAAATCTACGAGGATTATTACACTACAAGCATTCAATACAAGGCTCAAATGCAACAAGAAACTGAAAATAGTCCTAAAATAGCACTAAAACAGTCCTAAAACATGCTAGAATTAAGACAAAATAGCTAGAACAATAAGCTAAAACATGGAGTAAGGTAAGCTAGTAAACAAACACAAGGATGGAAGGCTACCCCCTCTATTTTTGGAACTTCAAAACATGGTTTTAGCCACTAAAAAACCTCTGAGATTCAGTATTAAAAAGCTCAAAAAAAAGGGACAAAGAGGTGGGAAACACAACAGTAAAGGCCTAAGAAAGTGAGGTACAAAGAAGGGTGATCCACCCCTCCACCTCTAATGGCCTTAAATCACAAGTTTCAACCAAAAAATACAGATTTTAAATAGCCCAAAAATGGTCTAAAAATAGTAGGGAAAATAGCAAATAAAGCAAAGCGATGAGTGTAGACATCCCATTTTTGACCGACCTTAAGACTCAGACGTCACCGATTAAGCGTTTGGTGATGTTGCATATTGTGCTCGTTTCGAGGTTGCGGAGTCCCGGCTGCGAGCCTTGCCTCCGGACTTTCGGACTCTTTTGTGCTTTGCCTCGGTTTGCAAACCAGGCCCTGTTTTCTCTGTTTTCTCTTCCCAAAGGGAGGGAGAGGTCTCGTAGACCATCTCTCAGTGGCCGTAGGCTACGTTTTGTGGTCGTAGGCCATTTTTCCCGTTTGGAGCCCGATTTCCGGTTTTTTGGAGCCGACAGCCGTGTGCCTCAGTTCGGGACCGCCTAACCACCTCCGTTTGCTCCGGTTTTTGGCGCATATCTTATTTCCTCCCTTTTGAGGGACACTGTGGTCCGAGAGACCGACTTCGTGGTCGAACACCACTTCCGGTGCCTAACAGCCCACTTTCGGGGCCCCGAACTGCGTGTGTTTGGCTCCCGAACCTTCATTCTGCATTTTTGGGCTCTGACCTGAACTTGAGATAGTCATATTTTGGAGTCCTTTTCATATTTGATTAAGGACATCTTGCTGTTTGGGATCTCCAGATACCACTTGCTTCTTTGCCCCTCGTTTAGCCCCTTTTCTTGCATGATAATTTAGGCCTACTTGCATTTATTTTCATGGCTTGATGTAAACTACAAAGTTCCTTGTTTTGAGCCCTTATTCAACTTTGTTGAAGGGCTCTTGGCCATTTGGGACCCGCAGCTACCACTTCCCTCTTTATCTCACCTTTTTGGCCTTTTTGAGGGGAATTTTGAATCCGAATTTCCCCCCCCCCCCCCCATTTTCCCCCCTCTTTTTCCACCCCTTTTGCCTATATATACAGCCCCTCCCCTTCAGATTGAAGGGTTAGAAAATTTTCTTTGAGGCTCTTGCATTGTATATCTCTCTTCCTCTTTTCCAAGCCTCAAAACCCTAAAAGCCCTACACCATTTCTTCACCACCACCTAGCACCACCACCACCACTCCATTCCAGCGGCTTTGAGGACATTCTCAGAGTTTAGGAGGCACCTTTTCTCAAGCCAAGAGGCTGCTAGAGACTAGTCTTCAAGGGTAAGTCTCGTTTTCCCTCTTTTTGCTCCTTTCTTGGTCTATATTTTAGCCTTTCTTTCTTGTACATTTGAGCTCCGACCAAAACTGAAAGTAGTATTTTTTTGAGCTCTATTTCATCTTCCATTAAGGGTCTCTCACTGTTTGAGACCTCCTTTTGGCGCTTGCTTCATTACCCCTTTGTATGCCATTTTCTTGAGTAGTATTTTTGGCCTATGTGTAATCTGTTTTGGAGCATGATGTAAACTGTAAATAGGCTTGTTTTCATCCCTTCTTCAACATTGGAGGGCTCACCACTGTTTGGGACCTTCATGTGTCACTTGCTTTGTATACCACCTTTGGCCCTCATTTTTGCATGATTTATTAGCCTATTGTGTTTCTATTTTTGGACTTTGGTCCAAACTGAAAATGGCCTTATTTTGACCACTCTTCATGTTTCATTAAGGGTCTATTGCTGTTTGGGGCACCCTTTGTATACTTTGTGTTTAAACCTCTTTTTGGCCTTATTTTGCATAGCATTTTGAGCATACTTGTATATTGTTTTGGGTCTGGTGATAAACTATAAAAGGCCATATTTTGGGGCCTTCTTCAACATTGTTGGAGGACCCTTACTTGTTTGAGACCTCCAGCCACCACTTGCTTCATTACCCCTCTCTTGGCCCCCATTCTTGCATGCTAACTTAGGCCTACTTGTGTTCATCTTTTGGCCTTGCTCTATGCTGTAAATGTGCTTTTTTTGGGGCTGCCTTGCATCTGTCTTTACACTTCATGTTCCAATTATGCATGCATTGCATAGCCATAGGTCATTTCATGCTCCTATTTTCATGTTTCGGGACTCGTTCCGTGCATCGGGTATCTTTTTGCCATGTTTCGGGGCTGTTTTGCATCTCATTTTGCCTCTAAAATTTGCATGTTTTCATATCATATTTCATGTCTTGCCATGTCTTGTTAGAGTGACATTCCGTGCCGTAGGTTCGGTCCTCGGTTTGCGTGCACGTGTGCACGCACTTCGAGTTGTCTCATTTCCATCTAATGGCCTCTTATGTGAGTGTGGCTGAGGTCCTCTCATATTAGTGTAAGTCCATATTGCATTGTGTATGCCATTTCATTCCATAGCATTGTGTATGCTAGGTTGTATGTTAGCGCATTGCGTATGCCATGTTACCTCGTGCATTGTGTATGCCATTTCATAACATTTTGCATGTTAGGTTGTATCTTAGTTGCATTTCATGCATATCATGCATATTGCATCGTGTTCGGGATAGGAGTTAGCCCGAGCACGGGAAACGAGGGGCGTTTCGTACTCCGAGTGACGGAACGTGTCTCAATTCCCCAGTCACCGACACTCCAGATCATCCATGATGGAGTTAGGTTTTGTTGTGTTTTCATGTGCATTCATTCCATATTGAGTTGTGCAATTCGACTCCTCGGCCATCATGCATCGAGATGCGTGATTGGTGGCACGAGGATCGAAACATGCATACATTTGTGAAAATACATTGCTATGCCTCTTTCCTGCTCTCTGTTGCAGCAAATCAAGAACCAACAGTCTTCGGGGCTTGGCACGCTTTCCAAGAACAATTGCAAAACAGAGGCTAATTGGGGCATTCCAATGGATTTCCGCGCAAGGCAGCCCAAACATACATCATTCATCAGAGTCAAGGCAGCCCCTGGCTTGCATGCCAGTTTACAACTTTCTTAAATTAATTTGTAAATTAATTAGGATTTCTGTATTTATTCGGGACTGTATTATTTATTCATTCATTTGGGACTGTATATTCTTTCGGACCCTCTGTGCGAGGGCATAATTGTAATAAGTGTGTGTGTGTGTGTGATGTATGTCTTCCAACCCCACGTCTTTCTTCCCTTTTATTTACCAGCTTATGATGGTAGATTAGGGCATATTTAAATTAGCATACCTTATGCTATGCATGCGTGCATCCATACATTTGTTATACATGCATCGGGCTCGGCATATCATACAAACTGCATTGTATTTCAATTCCAAATTGAATACGTGTTATTTGTAGCATTCCACGTGCCATGTTTAGGATAGCCGAGCCTGTCTAGATTGCATCTTTGCATGTGTTGCATTAGCCATTTTTTAACATGAACTAGGATCATACATATGATTACTAACTAGTTTCTGTTTTGGCTTGGAGTACTAGGTAAGTTTTTATGCTTTAGCATACCGCATGCGTGTGAGTGTTGCCATAATAGCATGATTACCACGAGGCTAGCTGCTTATGTGATATAACTGCTTGAATGCCTGTGGATGGAGGTTGAATTACCTAAATTGGGACAATGCATTAAAACTGTGAGTTTTAAGCCCACTAGACAGTGGCAAAACCATCTTTTCTAAAGCCCACTTGAGGGTGGCAAAACCCGCATTTTAGCCTACTTGTGAGTAGCAAACCATTTTCAAAACACACATGAAATGTTTTGTTCCGATTTAGGCGATTTGGTCTATACTTGTTTGCTGTGCGTATAACATAGTAAATCTAGGCTAATAACCGGAATAAGAACACATAACGTTTTCAAAACAAGATATCACGGTTAGTAGAGGCCGATCTTCGGATCGGGCGAGAGGGGGTGCTCATAGCTGACCTTCCCCAATCGTACCCAAGTTCCCGAGCCGAGGCAACTTTGGTGATGACGGACACGTGGCCTTTGGCACCGAGTCAGGGTTTCCTAAATTCCCCCATTAAAAAAAAATATTTAGGTGGCGACTCTGTATCTGGCAAAGCAGTCCATGTTTGGCACTTCTTTTCAAAAATCTGTTTTTTTCTCAAAACGATTTGCCAGAGTTGGACTCTTTGGTTCAGATTAAGAACCGCAACAACAAAAGGGAGTCCGAACTGTAGCGAGGTCCCCCGCGGGCTTGTTACAATGAGCCAAGAATTATACCTCTTGAAGAGGAGAACCCTTTCTGAGTGTTAAACCAACACTTGCACACCCTCAAGAGCTCAAAGTAGGCTCAAAAGTACCTCAGCTCAAATACCACTAGGTTTGGTTTAGAGTGTATGGGCAAAGGCTTAAGAATTTGCGAGAGAGAGAGAGAGAGAGAGAGAGAGAGAGAGAGAGAGAGAATTGTAGAGAGAGAATTATAGAGAGAGAAAGAAATAATTTTGCTCCAAAATGTTCAACCCCCAAAAATGGAAGGGAAGGTCTTCTATGTATAGAAAAACATGAAACTCACTCAGAAATATCAATACATACACGTGTAGACAAGTTCATGCATCTATGGAAACAGCTGGCACAACTGGCCAAAATATCTACAAAAACACACAAGTGGCTAGCAGGCCACACAACTGGTCAGCAGCCTACATTGGTGGCTGGCAGTCCACAGGGGTGGACAGCAGGCCACTAGGGTGTTCAAGCTTGAAAAACTGTGGTTTCGGTCCAAAAATAAGGCAAAATGTATGTTGGGTTTGAAGGCTCAAAGCTGTGGCGTTCTGCTAAGGACTTCGAGCACTTGGCAAGCATACAAATATTCATCACTGGGTACGCAAGCGATGGCGTCCAAGTCATAAGGACGGTAAAAAATGGGGTGTTTACTGCCCCCTGATTCAAAATGCTCTCAACCTGAGTGATAAAAGTGTCATTCACAGTCTTTGTAACAACTACATGCACATGCTACTTGTTCAACCCTTTGACCTTCAGAGTCTCAATAGCCTACCGAAGATGTGCATAGGGATCAATACTTGCCTTGACCTTTTCGTGCCTCTTGTTTCAACGTGACCAAGGGATTAGGCGGCTATATCTAAGTGAGGCCCATTTGTTGTTGATATGTCATCACCCAGACTCGAGATAGATTCGAGTTGGCCCTTTTCAACTGCAGCTCACCCTAAGACTGGAGAGCTTTTTGATGTGAATTTTTTGGCATATGATGTGGTCAATAATGGAGCCAAGACCCCAAAGGCTAAATCTTCCATAGTTCTCTAAAGATTTTTAATCATGCTTAACAGCTCAGGAATACCGGGTTCGACCATTGGTGTCTGCATTGTATTTGAACTGACTTGGTCTTAATGAATTGGTTGGGTTAGACTCTTTGGAGTAGGTTGGACTGGAATTGGGTTATTGTGGAGTTTGAGTTCAAGTTTTGGGGTTTGAGACACTCAGGGTTCAAGTGCATGCATCATGCACAAGTCCGTGGTTTCTGGAATGAACACCTCAAGCTTGGGTAAATAGGCTGGGGTGATATATATACTGGGGTCGAAGGTAGGAGGTAGTGTATTGATGAGGTTAAGGTGAGGAGGAGGCACTTGGTCATGAATGGGAAGTGGGTTGGTGGTTACATTGGGTTCTTGAGGTAGAGCTATTGTCTGGTTGTCGATGAGATTTTGAACCACATGATGAAGGCGGTAGCAATGATTAGTGCCATGACCGCACTACTGACGGTACGTACAGTATTTGATGGGGTTACGCCTAGCAGAGAACGGGTCAGGAAGAGGTTAGGGATAAAGGGGTTTGAGATACCCTCTTTCTATCAAGACTTTTAGTGCGTTGGTTAGGCTCATATAGATGGGGTGAAAGTCCTGCCTTGAGCTCGAGTTGGGCTGGTTGTTTGTGGGTTGGAATTGGCAAAGGGTTGCAGTTTTGGGATTGGTGGTGATGGTATTGATTTCAATGGGTTTGGGAATAGTGCTACTGCTAGCATTGGTACTCCCGAAAAACACCCTCCTTGTTGGTTCGCTTGGTTTAAGAATAATCCCTCTATTAAATGCAGTCTCAGTCTAAATCCCTAATTCATGTAAATTTTTGAAAGTGAATAGTGGTGCGATTATTAACTTTTGTAACATACCAGGTGTAGACACCCCATTTTTGACCGACCTTAAGACTCGGACGTCACCGATTGAGCGCTCGGTGATGTTGCATGTTGTGCTCGTTCAGAAGTCTCAGAGACGCGGCCGTGCGCCCTGCCTCCGGACTCCCGAACTCTCTTCTGTGCCTTGCCTCGGTTTGCGAACCAGACTCGGTTTTCTCTGTTTTCTTTCCTGAGGGGAGGGAGTGGTCCCGTAGACTATCTCTCAGTGGCCGTGGGCTACTTTTCGTGGCCGTAGGCCATTTTGCCCATTTCGGAGCCCGATTCCCGGTTTTCGGAGCCGTAAGGCCGTGTGCCTCGGCTCGGGACCGCCCAACCATCTCCGATTTCTCCGGTTCTTGGCATGCATCTCATTTACTCCCTTTCAAGGGACACTGGGGTCTCAGATACCCACTTCGTGGCCGAACACCACTTTCGGTGCCTACAGCCTATTTTCGGGACCCCGAACTGCGTGATTCGGGCCCCGAGCATTCGTTTTGCATCGGTTTTTGTTCAATTTTGGCAGGTACCTCTGTTTTATCATAACGAGGGACACTGGGGTCTCAGATACCCACTTCGTGGCCGAACACCACTTTCGGTGCCTGCAGCCTATTTTCGGGACCCCGAACTGCGTGATTCGGGCCCCGAGCATTCGTTTTGCATCGGTTTTTGTTCAATTTTGGCAGGTACCTCTGTTTTATCATAACGAGGGACACTGGAATCTCAGAGACCAACTTCGTGGTCGTGCATCACTCCCGGTGCCTAACAGCCCACTTTCGGGGCCTCGAACTGCGTGTTTCGGCTCCCGAACCTTCATTCTACATTTTTGGGCTCCGACCCAAACTTGAGATAGTCATATTTTGAGGTCCTTTTCATGTTTGATTAAGGACCTCTTATTTTTTGACATCTCTATCTGTCACTTGCCTTTTTACCTCTTTTTGGGCCTTTTTGCACGGTATTTTAGGCGTACTTGTGGGCTGCGTTGGACTTGGTCGTAAACTACAAAGTGTCTTATGTTGAGCCCCTCTTCAACTTTGTTGAAGGACTCTCGGCTATTTGAAACCCGTAGCTACCACTTTCCCTTTTGGCCATTTTTGGCGGGAAACTTGATATGTTTTCCCTCCCTTTTTTCCCTCCATTTTCCCCCTCATTTTGTCTATATAACAGCAGCCCCAACTGTGATTTTGAGGGTTAGAAAATCTGATTTGGGAGCTCCTCCATACAATCTCTCTCTCTATATTTAAAACACCAAAATCATCCAAGTTTCTACACCCCCCTCTTCATCACCACCTAGCACCACCACCACTACACCATTTCCAGCAGCAAGGAGGGCCTTCCAGCAGCTAAGAGGCACCATTTTCAGTCCTAGAAGCAGCCAAGGTTTTGGTCTACAAGGGTAAGCACTCATTTCCCTTTTTCTAGCTTATTTTTGCACCATTTCTTTACCCTATTTGCTTGTGGTTTCGGGCTCCGACCCCTACTGTGAGTGGGCCTATTTTGAGCCCCTCTTCAACATTGAAGAAGGGCTCAACCATGTTTGGCCTCTCTATCATGCACTTGCTTTGTAATTCTTCATATTTACCGTAAACTTGCATGGTTTATTTGGTCTACTTGAAGTCTGATTTCGAGCATGTAATAAACTGTGAATGTGGTTATTTTGAGCCCCTCTACAAGATTGTAGAAGGGCTCAACCTTGTTTGGTGCTTCCATGCATGACCTCTCTTTATAGCCCCTATTTGGTCCATTATCTTGCATGCTTTGTTAAGCCTACATGGCTTCAGTTTTCGGCCATCATCAGGTCTGGAGATAGTCTTAAAATGACCCAATCTTCATGTTTTGTTAAGGGTTTTAGGCTTTTTTGTGAATGCTTGGTATACCTCCATTTATAGCTCTCTTTTGGCCCATATTTTGCATGCTACATTGAGCATATCTACATACTGTTTTGGGGGATATCATCTACTGTAAATGTGCATATTTTTGGTCCCTCTTTAATGTTGTAGAACTATGTTTTTCAGTTTGGTCATTGTGTATACCACTTGCTTCATTATTCCCCCTTTTTCCCCCATTTTTGCATGCTGTTTTTGCCATACTTGTGGTTGTTTTTTGGCCCTGCTTTGTACTGGAAAAATGCTAGTTTAGGGGCTGCCTAGCATCTGTCTTTACACTTCGTATCCATATTGTGCATGTTTAGCATGGCTGTAGGCCATTTCGGGTGCTTAGCATAGCGTTTCGGGCATCGGGTGTAATTTTGCTATAATTCGGGGGCTGTTTTTGCATCATTTTAGCTGCTGAAATGTACATTTTCCATATGCCATATGCCGCATTTCATTTGCATGTCATTTTTGTGCCTTAGGGCCATGCCTCGGTTTGCGTGCCTGCGGGCACGCATTTCGAGGCATCTTTTTTTATCCGACGGCATCCTATGTGAGTGTGGCTGAGGCTCTCTCATGTTGGTATAAGCCCATCATTGCATTTCGCATGTCATTCTGCATGCCTCGGTTCGCGTGCCCATGGGCACGCATTTCGAGACATCTCATTTTTCACCTGCCGGCATCCTATGTGAGTGTGGCTGAGGCCCTCTCATGTTGGTGTAAGCCCTCATTGCATTTCGTATGTCATTCCATGCCTTCGGGCCTTGCCTCGGTTTGCGTGTCCGCGGGCACGCATTTCGAGGCATCTCATTTTCATCTCATGGCCTCTTATGTGAGTATGGCTGAGGCTCTCTCATGTTAGTATAAGCCCATATTGCATTGTGTATGCCATTCTAGTCTCATTGCATTCCGTATGCCATTGCCTCGGTTTGCGTGCCCGTGTGCACGCATTTCGAGGCACCTCATTTTCGTCCAACGGCCTCTTATGTGAGTGCGGCTAAGGCTCTCTCATGTTAGTGTAAGCCCAATTTGCATTCCGTATGCCATTTCATGCCTTTATGTTATTGCCTCGGTTTGCGTGCCTGTGTGCACGCATTTTGAGGCACTTCATGTTCATCCGATGGCCTCCTATGTGAGTGTGGCTGAGGCCCTCTCGTGTTGGTGTAAGCCCATATTGCATCGCATATCTCATTTTAGTCCCATTGCATTCTGTATGCCATTGCCTCGGTTTGCGTGCCCGTGTGCACGCATTTCGAGGCATCTCATTTTCATAGTCTTGTGTGTTAGGATTGCATGTTAGCTGCATTTCATGCATATCATGCATATTGCATCGTGTTCGGGATAAGAGTTAGCCCGGGCACGGGAAACGAGGCGCGTCTCGTACTCCGAGTGACGGAACGGGTCTCAATTCCCAAGTCACCGACACTCCGGATTATCCATGATGGAGTTAGGTTTTGTTGTAGTATTCATATGCATTCATCTTATATTGAGTTGTGCAATTCGGCTCCTCGGCCATCATGCATCGAGATGCGTGATTGGTGGCACGAGGATCGAGGCATGCATATATTTGTGAAATACATTGCTATGCCCTTTTCCTGCTCTCTGTTACAATAAATTGAAGAATCAGCAACTTTTCGGAGTCTGGCACGCATTTCGAGAAATATTGCAAACAGAGGCTAATTGGGGCATCGCCGTGGATTTCCGCGCAAAGGCACCCGAGCATACATCATTCATCGGAGTCAAGGCAGCCCCTGGCTTGCATGCCAGTTTTTACAACTTTCTTAGTTAAATTGTTATTTAATTAGGAATTTGTATATTTATTCGGACTGTATATTTCGGACTGTATTATTCTTTCATTTGGGACTGTATTATTTATTCGGACCCTCTGCGCGATGGCATAATTGTAATAAGTGTGGGTGAGTGTGATGTATGTCTTCCAACCCCACGTCTTTCTTCCCTTTTATTTACCCGCTTATGATGGTTAGATATAGGGCATATTTTAATTAGCATACAGTATGACAGCATGTTTGCATCATTCATCTGTTTTGCACGCACCGGGCTCGGCGCATCATACAAATTGCATTTGTATTTCAATTCCAAATTGAATACGTGTTAGTTGTTGCATTTCACATGCCATCTTTAGAATAGCCGAGCCTGCTATAGTTTGCATCTTTGCATGTGTTGCATTAGGCAATTCTGTGTATCTAGGATCATGCATTGATTTCTAATCGGTTTCTGTTTTGGCTTGGAGTACCCGGTGAGTTTTATGCTTTAGCATCCTTGCATGCGTGTGAGTGTTGCCATGAATAGCATGCTTACCATGAGGCTATGTGCTTATGTGATATAACTGCCTTGAATGCCTGTGGGTGGAGGTTGAGTTACTTGAATTGGAATAATTCATCAAATGTTTGTTTTAAGCCCACTAGATAGTGGCAAAATCACGTTTTCTAAGCCCACTCGAGGGTGGCAAATCCGCGTCTTAGCCTACCTGCGGGTAGCACCATCAAACCATTTTCAAACAAACAAACATGAAATGTTTAATTCCAATTCAGGCGATTCAGTCTATACTTGTATGCTGTGCGCATCACATAGTAACCTAGGCTAATAACCGGAATAAGAACATACAATGTTTTCAAAAACAGATATCATGGTTAGTAGAGGCCGGTCTTTGACCGGGCGAGCGGGGGTGCTCACGAAGTGACCTTCCCCAATCGTACCTAAGTTCCCGAGCCAACTTTGGTGATGACGGACACGTGGCCTTTGGCACCGAGTCAGGGTTTCCTAAATTTCCCAAAAATAAAATATTTAGGTGGCGACTCTGTAATCTGGCAAAGCAGTCCATGTTTGGCACTTCTTTCAAAAATCAGTTTTCTCAAAACGATTTGCCGGATTTGGACTCTTTGGTTCAAGATTAAGAACCGTGACATTTGAGTCCTTCGAACTGTAGTGGACCCAATATCGAACCAGAACGGGGGGGGGGGGGGGGGGATTCGCACTCCCCTCTCCCCGGGATGCGTTCGGGGACGTCTACACCAGGCTCAAGGTTCTGCACCACTATCCGCTTTTAGTTCCTTTCAGAAGGTCAATCTGTCATTTGTGCTGCCTTTGCTCTTCACCTTGCAACGAATTCCACAAAAGGTTCTTTAGGATTCTGGTGGGTTGCTTCAAGCTCTTGGGTGGTCATTTCAGTTTGGGTATTGTAAGAATACTGATTGACAAATGCCTCAGCCAAATCTTTCTTGTTCTACTTCACTTTATCCTCCAACTTAGCGTACCAAGTGGCTGCTATACCTGATAGGGTTCTTCCATACATGGAAAGTTTTTGAGGCTTAGTCAAACCCATCGGTTTCAGGATCTCTAAGAAAAGCTAGATATGTACCATAGGATCTCCAGACCCGTCAAAACGGTCAATAGGTGTGCCTTTTTGAATTGCTTCTCAAGGTTAGCAATTTTTAACAAGGTTGGGTCGAGATCATTGATATCAAGGGTGAAAAGCCCCTTATTAGGTTGTACTAGGGGTTTGAAAACTTGAGCTCGAGCCAACCCTTCTCCAGGATCTGGAACTTGCAAATCTTCAGCTGGTAGAGGTGGTTCAAAGTTTGGCCGGGGACCCAGGATAGGATGTGTGGTAGATGCCCTAGATGGGCATTGTATTTCAGCATTGGTCTCATCTTGCATGGCAATTCCCTTGTTTAGGGCCGTTACCATGGCCACAACTTCTTCAAGACTCTTAGCCATCACGGGTCTACTGAGTTGGCAATTGGAGAAATGGATGGGTATAAGCTGAGAGCTGACTAACAAGGATTTTGACCCAGTTATATTTGATGGATCTGCACTAGATTAGTCTAGACAGGTTCGACTGGATTGAGCTTTTTAGAATGGGTATTTTGGCGTTTGGATGGATCTTTTCTTTTGGGGATTAGATGGACTAGACCTTTGGTGGGTGGGTTTTTTTCTGGGATTGGATGGACTGTGGTGGTTTAAGGCTTTCCGAGTCAGATTGGGCTGGGCCTTTGTTGAATTGGGTACTGCTCCTTCTTTGGCTCAGACAAACCTAGCATTAAAACAAATGCCCCATCAGATCAGGATAGTGAATATGCTGATCAAAACAAAGTAAGATACAATTTTTGGCCTTGGTTCTAGTCTTGCTAAAAATTTACCTATATCAAACACAAACTCTTGGATTTTGACCCAAATTCTGATTCTGATATGACCCTCAAGTTTGAAAGGAATCACCTCAAGATTAAGACTCTCCCAAGATTGTATAACACATGGCCAAAGATTTCACGTTTTGCACAGAAGCACTCAAAACACCCTTATAAGAAGTTAGGGTTTCCCTGTCTTAGCTTTGACATGATCTAGGGTTTTACTACTTCAAGCAAGTAGTTTCACAAAATCCTACATACGGGTGAGCATCATGTCCTATGTTGGAACAATCACTATGGCTTTACTGTATGTAGCTAGGCTTATTGGTCAAAAGGGGACCTCGGCAAGATTACCTAATATACCTCTCACACCTAACACCAAGAAGTGAAAGGAGGATCAAGTAGTACGATGGTAGTCTAGACTTGAGGGTTGTGTTTCTAACATGGCAGAGCCCACGGCCGGCCAACCTTTTGGTAAGCCTCCGACAAGCCGTCTAGGAATAGCAGATGGAAAACACAGTGACTTAAAGTACCAATGCAATTCCAATGCGAAGAACATATATGTGTAAACAAAATTTCACATCATGAAGCTCAAGTCAAGTTCTCTAAATCCCCGGCAGAGTCCCCAAAAACTGTAGCTTGCTTTTCGTGCTCCTCGTAGGGGTTTAGGCTCCTTGGATACGATAGCCCTACAGTTCGGACTTCCATGGTTCTAAATCTGATTTCACAAGTGCAATGTGAAATAGAAAAACACAAAAGAGTCCAAATCCAGTAAATCTTTGAAAATTTGATTTAAAATCAGAAATGCCAAAAATGGACTGCATTGCCAGATTTCAAAGTCGCCACCTAAATATTTTTGAAAAATTTAGAAAATTCGTGACTCGTGCTAAAGGCCACTTGTCCGTCATCACCAAAGTGTCTAAGCTTGGGAACTTAGATATGAGAGGGAAAGGTCATGAATTGAGCACCCCACTCACCCTATCAAAGATCGGCCTCTACTAATCATGATGTGATTCTTATGTACATTATATGCTCTTGTTCTGATTATTATGCTAACATTACTATGTGAGGAACACAAGTATAAACTTCGCCTATTTTTGAATGGTTTGATTTCATGTTTGTTTTGAAAGAGTTTGAATATGTGTTACTTGAAAAAGTGATCTCAACTTAAGTGAAAAGCCTCATGGTAAACCAGGTGAAAAGCCTTCATCTACTGACATTGAAACATGTATATCAACTAAGCACTTAGCCTCATGGCAACACCAATACGTACGATATGCTAAAGCAGAAAATGCTCACCTAGTACTCCGAGGCAAGCCAAGGAAAAATAAAATGATTAGAAAAATGCATGTTTCTAAACAATGCAACATGACTAATGCAACGCATGCAACATGTACTTAATAGGCTCGATTACTAGGATGGCATGTGAATCAATACAAAGCATGCGACAAAGCATGTAATCGAATAAGGATTTGCAACTGACATTGATTAATATGATGAGCCGAACCCTTAGGCATGCAAACATGGTCATGTACACATGGAAAATGCTAAGGAAAACATGATGCTATACAACCACGATAAGTGAATAAATAAAAGGGAAAAAGAAATGGGGGTTAGAAGACATACATAGATTATTACAGATTTGCCCTCATGCAAGAGGGTCCGAATGTTCAAGGGTCAGAATTAACTACTTATTACAAATCCAAATGAATAAATAAGCTAGATTAACTAACTATTACAAGTTCAAATGAATCTAAGTAATTAATTACAACACACTAATATTAAAGCATTAAATTAATGGACTACAGGACTTGAAGAGTCATACATGCATGAATGAGAATATCTGCTCGAAAACTCCTCTATTTTACTGCCAAATCTATTATGTTTCGCTGTTAGAAAATTAATCTACTTTAGCCCTAGCTTCTGCTTTGTTCTACCATGAAAATGGCATTTTCATACCTAAAATGAAGTGGCCAGTCGGCCGGCTTTGAAAAGTGATCGGCCGGATGGATAGTTGGCTGGCCAGCCACTGTTTTGAGGGTCTACCCTGCTGCAACAGAATGGAAACAGAGCAAAAACAAAGTGTTTCCAAGGAATGTTTGTCCTCTCTACCTCTCCATATCATGAAACTGATCAAGAGAGAAGTAAATTCGGTTCGCAAACCATCAATATTCGTACGTTTGTTGCATGATGATCTATGAACCGATAGGACAAAGGCTCAATGAAGGGAAATATAAAAAAAAAACCAGGCTCCTCCTCTCTATCATGGAGTTACCTCAAGGGAAGTGGTAGACATTGCTTCTCAAACCATTAACATCACTAAAGAGTATGTAATGATTCAAGACTCAATAGGTTCAATATAACGTCCGATTGAACCCAACTCAATTTTATTATCTTCTTACCATTTTTTATTCCAATTTTGAACTCTTATTTATTACCTTGCCATTCTTTATTCATTTTTTTTCAAAAGTGATAATTACGTCCACTAATGAAAAGAAGTGTCAAACAAGAAGTTGTGCTTAACATGAGAGAGATGTAATGCCCTGGCAATGAAACTTGAAGAGATTAAACCATTAAGCATGGAAAGCCTCTTTCCCATGTCGCAAACAACAATCAATTGTTTGAAACAACTCTTAAAAAAAAAAATAAATAAATAAAAAAATAAAAAAAAAATGAAGGAGGTTGCAGAGATGATTATTATAAGTGTGAGTATATGAACTATAGAATAAGAGCTATCAACTCAAATAGATTGGTGTCTAAGGCCTAAACCGCCAAATCTACGATGACTTACAACAATACAAGCACAATATTGAAAGCATAACCAAATAAACACACTAAAACAGCCCCAAAATTAATGAAAACAGTGCTGAAATTAACTTGGAAAACTAGAAAAAAAGTGAGCAAAAATGGGAGAGAATTAAAGCTAGTAAGCAAGCCAAGGGAAGGGTGGCTTACCCCTCCACTTTTTGCACTTTAAAATCACATGTTTTAGCCTATGAAAACTCTGAAAATCAGTTGCCAAAATTTGAGAAAGAAGTGGGAAACACAAGGATATAAGCTATGGAATAAGGTTCAAGGAAGGGTGGTTAACCCCTCCACCTTTGGTAGCTTTTAAATCACAAGTTTTAGCCCACAAAAATAGTGTAAAAACAGCAAGAAAAAGATGAGAGAAGAGTAGTCTAAACAAGGAAAAAGTTATACCTTTGAAGAGAAGATTCGTTGGTTCACAAACCACAAAGTGTTCACTCTCAAGGGCGAAAATTTTAGCTTAATAATCTCAGCGAGCCTCAAATTTTTGGTTTAGGAATTGTATGTATATTGCTAGATAGAGAGGGAGAGTGTTTGGCAAGTGTAGACATCCCATTTTTGACTGACCTTAAGACTTAGACGTCATCGTTTGTTCGCGCGATGATTATGCATGTTTGTGCTCGTTTCGAGTGCCCGAAGGTCTTGGCTAGGTGCCTTGTCTTTGGGCCTCTTAACCCTTTGTGTTTTGGCCTTGGTTTTTGGGCCAAACCTTGTTCCCTCTTGCCTGAGGGAGGGGAAGGGCTACCGGCCACTTTTGGCCTCTGACGCCACTTTTCTCTCTTGTAGGCCACTTGGAGTGGCCGGTCGGCTAGGGGAGGTGGCCAGCCGACCACCTTAACTTGCCGGCGGCCATTTTTCTATTTTTCCAGATATTTTTGGTGCCAGCTGTTAGGCATAGAATGCATCCTCCATACACTTGGAGGGATTGTAACAAGCTTCTAGCTTGTCAAACAAGCTTGAGGCTTGTAATTCTATATAAGGGGAGGTGCCTCCTCCTTCTTGGGGGTTCAAATTTTTTAGAGCAAAAAATCTCCGTCTCTCTAGAATTCTCACACTCTCTCTCTCTCCCTCTCTCTCTATATTGTGTTACATTGAGCCTTAAAGTGAGTTTTCTTCATACTTTTGCACACAAACACCTAGTCAAACACCTTCATTTTGGAGCTGAGGTCCCTTGGAGCTTGTTTTGAGGTCTTAGCATTGGTTTTGGTCCAAAATTGTTGCTGAAGTTGCTGTCTTGCCATTGTTCTTCAAGGGTAAGAGACTAGCCCCTTTTAAGCTTTGTTTTGATTAAGTGTTATACCCCCTTTGCATGCTACTTTGAGGTTGATTTTAGCCTCTCAAAAACTCTGTTTTTAAGGCTTTAAAGTGTTAGTTTGAGCGTTGTGTGGTTAGGGGGGGTGGTCCCCCTCTTTTGCTCTTTGGCTTGTTAAGCCTCTTGAGCCAACTCTCTAAGCTTTTGAATCTCCCCTTTGCTTGGCCTTTAACCACTGAAACTCAAAGGAATTTTAGTGGTAAAAAGTTACTCTTGTGGTCCAAAATAGGAGGGGGTGGTCCCCCTCTCTTTTTGTCTTGCTTGCATGCCTTGTTGGCCTCATACTTGAGCATGCTTTTCTACTCTTTTATGACTTAGCTCAAGCATGTTTTTGTGACTTTTTGGACCTTCCATAGCTCTGTTTTTGGTTGGTTTGGTCATTGGTTGCTTGCATCTTATACTTGCAATGTAATCCTACTTGTTGGCCTGACATGCATCATGCTTTATGCCTCTCATCCTAGCTTGTGTTGGCTCCATCTCAGCATGTTTTTGCCATTATTTTAGCATGCCTTAGCTCTATTTTGAATGGTCTTGGCCATGTGAGGCTTGCCTTATAGGGTTGTAGTGTAAGTGGCCTTGACTAGCTTTGAGTGTCAAGTCTCTAGCATGCTTTACTTGAGTTGTTTGCATGCCTTAAACTCATTTCTCACATGATTTCAGTGTATATGGTGTAGTCACACTCTCACATATTCCACTCCTTCATAGCTTTTGTGAGTTGTGCCTTATGCCTTGTTTATGAGCCAATACGCATGCATGCTTGTCTAAGATTTTGGGCCACCATTTCAGCATGTTTTGGCCTTTATTTTGGCATGGTTGAGCTCTATCCAGAGCTAGTTTGGTTGTTTGGGCTATGTATTGCATGCTTCTTGTGTAGGGCTCTTTACTAGCCTTGTGCTTTAGGCCTTCTAGCATGCCTTATTTGTGATGTTTATGTGATATGACATCATTTAACATGTAATTTCAGAGCATATAGCCTTGCCATACTCTCATGTATATCACTCTTCAATTGTGTTTAAGAGTTGTGTCTCATGCCTTATTGATGAGCCAATGCGTGAACATCATTTTCTTGCCTTTCATGCTATCATTTCAGAACATTTTGGCCACTATTTTGGCATGCATGAGGTCTATTTAGGGCTGGTTTAGTCCATTGAGCAATGTATTGCATAGTCCTAATGTTGTGTACTTCATTAGCTTTAATGCCTAAGTCTTCTAGCATGTCATGCATGTGTTGTTTGTGTGTTAAATTCTTGTTTTAGCATGCCACTTTAGCATTGAAAGATGAGCATGTTGATTGCATTGCATTGTGTTTAGATCGGATGTTAATCAAAAAATGAGGAATGTGGCATGTTTCGTACTCAAAGTGATGAAATGTGTTGCATTTCTTGGTCGCCAACCCTCTTGATCATGCATGATAGAGGTGGAGGCTCTTATGTATTGTTTGTGCATTCAATAACATTGTGCGAGCT
Source organism: Camellia granthamiana (assembly GCA_036172215.1). Lineage (NCBI taxonomy): Eukaryota > Viridiplantae > Streptophyta > Magnoliopsida > Ericales > Theaceae > Camellia > Camellia granthamiana. The sequence continues at coordinate 2,587,074 of CM069909.1, forward strand.
TGGCTCTTTGGCCATCGTGCATTGAGATTCGTGATTGGTGGCTTGAGAGTCGAGTACTGCGCTCCTTTGAGCTTGAGAAATGATAAGGAGAGTAGTTGCACACACATTTCCTTGTAAATGCATTGTTATATCTTTGTTGATCTCTGTTGCAGCAAAGTTGGGATTCTGTGAAGGGAAGTGGCTGGAAGGCCACTTGCACTAGCCTACCGACCACTTGAAGTGGCCGGCCGGCCAGTTGAGGTAGCCTGCCGACCAGTTGAGGTGGCCGGCTGGCCATTTGCAGCAAAATTTTCCAAAATGCTCTTGTTTTGACGCAGATGCAACCTGAAAGTGTGTTTGATGCTCTGAGGTCACTGCGAGTGAAAAGAGAGACAACTTATGGCAAGGCAATGCATTTTCGGGCGAAGCAAACCAAGCATACATCTCTCCCTCTTCTCGAGGCCATTTTAACTGCTTTGTTTAGATAGTTAATTTACCAGTTTTGTAATTAATTAGTTAATGTGCTTAGCTAATTTAATTCATCTCTGTAATATTCTAATTAGCTTAGCATAGCTAGTTTCAATTCGGTTTGTAATAATTAGTTAGCTAGATTAGTTAATTAGTTGGTTTGTAATAGTTAGCTTAATTAGCGTAGCTAGTTGGCTTGTTTATTCGGACCCTCCGTCGCGAGGGCATAATGTTGTAATAAGGGTGTGTGCGTGTGTGCATGTTTTCTAACCCCCATTTCTTTCTCCCTTTTACTTATCAACTTTTGATAGTTAGTTTAGGGCATATTTTGATTAACATACCTTATGATATGCATGCGTGCATCATTCATTTGTCTTGCATGCATTGGGCTCGGCGCATCATTCAAACTGCATTGTATTTCAATACACTTTCTTGAATACATGTTTCAAAGCACGTCATCAAGTGTTGCATTCATATGCCATTCTAGATAGCCGAGCCTATTTTAGTTGCATTTTTGCATGTATTGCATTAGGCATCTTAACATAGCTAGGATCATGCATGATTTCTAACTAGCTTCTGTTTTGGATCGGAGTACACTGTAAGTGTTTATGCCTTAGCATCCTCGCATGAGTGTGAGTGTTTCCATGTTTAGCATGCTTGCCATGAGGCTATTTGCTTAAGTGTTTAACTGCATGAATGCCTATGAGTGAAGGCTTTATTGCTTAAATTGGAACAATTCATCAAATGTGAGTTTTAAGCCCACTTTGCGGAGTGGCAAATCATGTTGTTTTAACCCCACTTGAGGGTGGCAAATCCGCATTTTAGCCTACTTGTGAGTAGCACTTCCAAACCATTTTAAAAAACAAACACGAGTTGAGTTGTTCCAACTTAAGTGATTGAGTCTATACTTGTATGTTGTGCGCATCACATAATAAGTTAGATTAATGACCAAATAAGAACAAATGAGGTTTATCAAAACAACATATCATGTTAGTAGAGGCTGATCCTTTGATCGGGCGAGCGGGGGTGCTCATTTCAAGACCTTCCCCTCTCGTACCTGAGCCGAGGCAACTTTGGTGATGACGGACACGTGGCCTTAGGCACGAGTCAGGGTTTCCTAAATTTCCCAAAAATAAAATATTTAGGTGGCGACTCTGAAATCTGGCAAAGCAGTCCATGTTTGGCTCTTTTGATTCAAAATTAATTTTTCAATTCAAAATTAATTTTTCAAAACCAATTGCTGGATTTGGACTCTTTGGTAATTTATCAGTCTTACATTGCACTTTGTGCGATTAGATTCAGAACCGTGATAGGAGTCCAAACTGTAGTAGCTAGAACCCAATTCGCACCCTCTCCGAAAGGGGGGCTGCACGGAGAGAGTTTCGGGTGGTCTACAACAAGTTTTTGAGACTTGGCAAAATTCTCTAACCTAAAATCAAGAGGGGTAGGCTTGTATTTATAGAAAAATAGCTTCCTCAGTCGGAAATATCTGTATAGAGATAGCTGGTGCAAGGCATGTACATGGGGGGACAGCTGGCAACAAATATTTGTTCTGTTGGGAAACATGGCCGGCTGGTGAGGTAGGGGATGGCCGACCACCAATTTTTGGCCAGCCAGCCTGTAGGTGGTCAGGTGTGGAAAAATTAGATTTTGGCTCAAAGGAGGTGCAAGGTGTTTACACTCTAAAACTCAAAATCGAGGTTTCTCGCTGAAGAAATTGAACGTTTGCACAACGCAATAATTCATCATCGAGTGATCAACCTAAGGCACCCAAGTCTTAAGAACGGTCAAAAATGGGGTGTCTACACACAGTCATGGCATAGCAAAAAGCAAAATGCCATTTCTCTCTCATTCGCCGAACATAATACATCGTGGTTGGAAGTTGTTGTGCACATACAGATGCTTCATGACTACTGTTTGGATCAACCAAAACTCACTCTTTTTTGTGATAGCACAAGTGCTATCAACATTTCCAAAAATCCTGTCCAACACTCACGCACAAAACACATTGACATCTGACATCATTTTATTCGTAAGTTAGTTAAAGAAGGGTCGCTTGTACTTGACTATGTGTCAACCGAGAATCAAAAAGCTGATATTTTCTCTAAACCTCTAGATTACTTAGGTTTGAATATCTCAGAAAGTCTTTAGGCATTTTGCTCATTGATTGATTCTCATTTATTTGTCCAAAATGAATCATGTGTTCTTCATCAATTTTTCAAAACTTGTGTTTTACAAAAAATTATTTTGATCATTTTATGTGGGATTCTCTTTCTTTGAAGAATTGAGGATTGATGACTTTTTTATCTCATTCCGTATACATTTTCTAGAGGTCTAAAAGTTTAGCCTTTGTACATAAGAGATTTTGATAATGTTCGTCATAATCGTGTTCTTGTCTCTTGAGGATTGCCTAGGTTCAAATGACCAATATATGATGATGAGAGCATAACCTTACTTTGTGTTTTTGTGAAAGGTCAAGGAAAAAGCTACATGATTGAGTGTATTACAGCTGTCCTGATTTAGAGTATAAAATTCATGTTTCGTAGATTCTACTACCATTCTTTGCAGTGTGAAAGCCGCCTTTGACAACCATGTGTTTATTTATTTATTTTCAAAAAAAAAAAAGAGGAAAAGAAGTGGTGGAATTGAATTTCTGGTATGGAGAAGCTCTCTGACTCATGCATTGCCATGAAGAAGATTGATATCCAATAAGCAGTGTGCCACAATCCGTGATGTGAATTATTCATGCTACTCTTTTCATGGCAGGGTTAAACTTTGTGAACTTCAATTTCACCCAACACACCTTTTGTATGAGATTCAAAATTTTCTTTTATCTAAGCGTCTTCAAATAAGGTTGTTGGCCCATCTCATAATCCTATCTTTTTGCTCAAAACTCTCATTTTGTGGTTTCTTCTAGTGAACACATAGGGTCCCTTATTTACCCACTTCATTGTGTTTTTGGCCTCCATGCTTACTTAATTGTGCCCGCAGTGTGTCAATCCGTGCCCGCGAGTGTTTAAGTTGTTCGTGCCCGCGGTATGTTAAACTATGCCCGCGATGAAAGAGGGATAAAACCCTCGAGACAGCAAGTTGCGATTGCAAACCTTGTTTCTTCTTTTCTCTCTCTGTGATGCTTGGTTTTTCGTCAAGCTCTGTCGGTTTTCATCATTTTTTGTCTTCCTCTAGCCAATTTCACTCTTCTGTTCTTGGTAAGATTCTTTTCTCCTTTCTCTCTCTTTCTCATAATTTTTCCCTATGTTCATCATTTTCTGTTGTGGTTTTTTCTTTTTCTCTTGGATTGTCTCTCTTTCCTCTCTCTTACCTTTTGATTATGGGTCTATTTCTAGTCCTGTTTTTTGGCCATTTTCTTGTGTGCTCCCTTTGTTCTCTTCCCTTTTGTGATTATGTGTGGTTACCACGGTCGAATCCTCAATAAAGAGGCAAAAGAAAACCGCCCGAAAACCCCTTTTTAAAACTACAATTTTTCCCTCCTTTGATCATGAGAAAAGTTTTGAGGATCATTTTTCGGCCTGTATTGTCTTGATTGAGCGTAATGTCGAGCCTAATACGTTTGATGATGTGCAAATTGGGGGTGATTCACTTCCATTGGAAGTGCATGGGTTTTGGCTTTTGATGGGTTAGTAAACAAGTCTTGGGTTCGTGAGTTCTTCTGTAACATTCATAACAATGCCTTTGATGACTCCTCGTTTGATTCGTTTGTTTAGGGTAACTCCTTCACCTTCTCCACCAACTTTTTAGCCCAATATCTTCATATTAAGCGCCCAGTTATGTGTGATTATCCCTTCGACATGCGAGTTTTCCCTAACCCCATTGATTTCAATTTGGTTGCTCATACTTTGTTAGGAATTCCTCACTTTTGGGTTCCCAGTACTCTCATCCATCACCATGATATCACTCCCTCATATCGACTGCTTAATCTTATAGTGGTTACTAACGTCACTCCTACTCTCCACTTTTCTAAAGTCAATCAGGGTTAGGGCTATTTTCTATATTGCACCAGTCAAAATCTATCCATTGATCTCCCTCTGGTTATTTTTCGCCATATATGAGGTATCTTATTCGGGAAAAAAAACCTTGGGCTTCCCTATGGGTCTCTTCTCACTACCTTTCTCTCATCCCATGACATATCTGCTGAGCCAGAAGATCACATTCTTGATATTGGTATGCCTACCTTCAAACGAGTTGTTAGCCTCAGCAATGCCCAAGTGCGAGGAAGAGCCGATAGAGTTCCAAGACAACATGGCGGTCGTGGAGGTGCTGATGCTACTAGTGCAGTTGTTGAGGGGAAGTACGCTACCGGTGCACCAGCCGAATGGGAGCACGGCATGTCTCTTCAGGACTAGTTGGTTCAAATGTGGGCTTCTCAGCTTCCCCTTCAGGAGGAGATATCGGGACGTATGGCTCATATGGATGCTTGCTTTGATTTGACTAGTCTGCTTCTTCTTTTGCTGATTAAATGCACAAGTTGTGCTCTTTTCTTAGCTAGCCTCCTTCTTCATGAGATTTTCTCTTTGTCTTTTTAGTGTTTTGGTTGTATCATTTTGGTTGTATTCTCTCTCTTTGTCTATTTTGAACAAAAAAGGGGAGTATTTTTGATATTTTTGATATTATTTCGTATTTGGATATTATTTGCCATTTGGATGTTTATTTGGGTATTTATTTAGGTTTTGGATATTTGTTGGTTTTTTATAGTTTGTTGATGGATTGCCTTTTCTACACATCGGATATTGGTTGTTTTGATTTTGAATTTATAATATATCTTGTTTGGTTTTATATTTTGGTGTTGATGGATGTTGCATATGTATATTAGGTTGTGTATCTATTGTTTCATGCAGGGTTGGCACATGATGTTTTGTCCCAAAAATTACCACATAGGGAAATTGTTAGGATTTTCATTCTATATGTTTCTGTTTGGCAATTCCCTCCGTGGACAAAACAAATGTTTGATGCATGCATGTTTATCTTGTCAATATATCCTTCTTGGTTTTCTCAAAACAAATCTTTGATGCATGCATGTTTATCTTGTCAATATATCCTTCTTGGTTTTCTCAAAAGTGTAGTTTTGAATTATTTCGCAAGGATGGGAACAAGGATTGCTATTTTTCTAGTAAAGAATGAAGAAAATCGTGCCTCAGAACATGGAGAAAAGAATGGTTGCAAAAGTTAGAAATTCCAGCCTGTTTGACTTGCCGCATTGCGCCCGCGAGAGTCATCATCGCACCCACAATGTTCAAGCTTGGCAGTTGCAACCAGGCTGCGAGAAAATCAGCTTTTAGTCCCCCGAACTCATACTCGCGCCTGTGAAAAAAGTGACTAGTGATCGCAACTACGACGTTGTCCATGCCTCGATAAAAATATGCTCCCATCATTTTTCACTGCAACCTGGAAAGGAGGTCCAGTGCGCACGACAAGCTCATTGCGCCCGCAACTATGAGGCTCGCGCCCTCAAAGGTCTGTTGTCTATATATATCAAACGTGTTTGGTTGTGTATTGTTATCCCCTAAGTTTGTATTTTGAGTGTCTTTTGAGAGATAGTTGTAGTGAGATTACAATGTATATTTCTCTTATGTTTACTTGATGATTCATTCTCATTTCTTCTTTTAAAAAAATCATCAAGCCTAAATAAAAGCACAAAATAGTTCATGAGTTTTCTTGAGAAGTGAGTGTGTCATGGATTCGACATCTCTCTAGTGAAGGTGGATATCCACAGATGGAAGAATAGAGGCCATGTAGTTGTAGGTCTCGAGCAAGCACGTGTCCCTAGATTGGTCGATGTAAGAAATCTCTTGTATTACTCTTCTTCATAGTGGAATGTTATTGTGGCCGAGGGCTCGTGGTTTTTTAATCACATGTTGATGGATTCCGACTGTGGTTTTTCCACGTAAAAATCTTTTGTGTTGTGTTTATTATCTTTTCTTTCTTTTATTGTTGAGCTTGGTTGGTTCAAATATATTTAAGTAATAATCACAAGATCATGGGACTATAATTTTTCAATTTGTATTACAACGAGACACTTGTCTTTTGTTTTTCAAACAAAGCTATAGTAGCCTGATATGATCTTTGTGTTTATTAACTATGGATTCAAACCAAGGGGGAAACAACAATAGATGTCCTCCCTTACTTGATGGAACAAACTACTCTTATTGGAAAGCTCGTATGAGGGCTTATTGTTCAAAGTCCATCGATGAGAGAGTTTGGCAATCTATCATGAATGGTTGGAGTGAACCTACAACCACAGTTGATGAAGTTACTACTCCTAAACATGTTGACAGATGGGATAATAATGATTATTTGAGTTCTAATTAGAATAGCAAGGCTATTAATGCTCTCTTTAGCTTTGCCACACCTGAGGAATTCCACAAAATTTGCACATGTGAAGTAGTTAAAGATGCATAGGATATCTTTGAGACAACACACGAAGGCACAAATTTTGTTAAGCGATCAAAACTTCAAAGACTCACCGCTAATTTTGAAACCCTTATAATGAGATATAATGAGTCTTTTGATGAATTTTACGCCAAACTTAGTGATATTGTCAATTCTAGTTTTACCATGGGTGAGAAAATTCTTGAATCTAAGATTGTAGCAAAAATTTTGAGATCCCTACCTGATCATTTTCAATCAAAAGTTACAGCAATAGAAGAAGCTTAAAACATTGACCTTCTCAAGCTGGAACAGTTGATTGGAAATTTACAAACTTACGAGACAAATCTTCTCTCAAAGAAGAAACAAAAAGATACTTTAGCTTTTATAAGTTCTCATGAGGATGTATATAAATCTTATGTTGATGATTAATTTGAATCCAAGATGTTGGCATTGTTCACAAAATAGTACAAAAAATTTTTGAAAAAGAAAACAACAAATCTCAAGGATTCAACTTTTAAAGAAAAAGGGAATGAGAAACTCAAAAATTTTGTAAAATCTAATAAATCTACTCCTCGATTTCAAGAAGTTAAATGTTATGAATGTAGTGGTCTTGGTCATATTGCTCTTGAGTGTCCTTCTAAGAAAAATAGGAAGAAAGTTCTTGCTATCACTTTGGAAGATGAAAGCGATTCAGACCAAGTGGAAGTTTATTCATGGCATTTCATGCAACCCTAGATGATAAGGCATTGGTTTCTAGGACTGATCTTCCTAACAAAAACTCTAATGATGAGTCCTCTGATAGTGCATAAGAAGATTTTGAGGAAACCTACGAGAATATGTACAAGGAATGCCGCAATCTCACAAAGCAAAATTTTGTACTCATTTCAAATCTAAAGAAATGTGAGGACGACAAAGATTCCTTAAAGAAAGAACTAGATGGGGTTCAAGCAAAGATATGAATCCTCATCATGGACAAATCCTTCTTGATTGACAAACTCAGCACTTGTGAGAATGAAAAAAAAAAAAAAAAAAAAAAAAAAAAAAAAAAAATTCTTAGTGCTCATGATGAGTTGAAGAAGAAAGTTTGTATTCTTTTAGAAGGGGTAGAGAAGAGAGTTGAAATAATAAAAGAACTTGAAGATAAATGTGCAAAAGGGGGGCTGGAACTGATAAGAACCAATGCTATTTTCAAGCTTTGGAACACCAGCTCAAAGAACTTGAATGAAGCCCTTAGTGCTCAACAAATAAGCTTTGATAAGAGTGGTCTGGGCTACATCAAAGGTGTCAACTCTGAATCCAAGTCTTCCATCACAGTTAATTCTCCATGACATGAAAGTATCTTATGTTTTTATCCCCATTCAAAATCCAATTTAGGCTTGGCTTTTGTAACCACAACCACTCCATCATCCTACTCAATTTCCACACCTCACCTTTCACATCCCTTCTTCTTGCCTTTTCTAGATCACTAAGTTCCCTGTCTTCAATAACAATATCAAAGGCATGTAATTCCTCCTCTATCAGTTTCAGCTTATTTGCCACATTCCCAAAAACATCTCTATTCTATTGCTTTAAAGAGGTCTTCAGCACCTGCAATTTTCTCAACAAGATGAAGCCAGCCCAACCTATAACTGATGTCTCCTTCCAAACTTTCTACAGGTGAGATAGGAATTTTGGATGTAGAATCCAAGCATTAAGGAATCTAAATAGTCTAGGACACCAATCTCTTTCATCATCCATCAATAACAAAAAATAATGATCAGATATCAACCTAGGTAAACCCCACAACTTGAACTTAAACTTCTCCAAACATTATGGATTCACCAAAAAATTGTCAATCCTACTCCATTTCTCACCATCCCTTGCATTACCCCAAGTAAACTTCCTTCCCAATAATGACATATCTGTAACCTCACACTTCTCAAAGAATTCATTTAGCTCCTTCATATCTCTGTCTCTTCTAGAACATCATTTCCTTTCACCTATACTTCTGATCTCATTGAAATCTCCACCTAAACACCAAGGTTTAAGGAAATCCCTCCTTAACTTAATCAGGTTTCCCACAACTTGCTTCTACCTCCTACTTCATTGTGATGAATAGTTTATCATCGTAATCCTGATAGCCCTCCTCATAGCCACCAATATGATTATCCTCCACCACTAGGGGATTGCATGCTTCTCCCTTGGTTCTCTTACCCACTCCATTTCTAGTCTTTACTACTTCTGTATTACTCCTCTAATACATCTCCTCTTCCACATCATCACGTATATATATCATACGTGTCTCATACCCTTGTGTCACCTCCTTCCTTAGCTCTACATCAGTTCTTAAATAATAGATCTGCCATCACCATCTTACTTACCATCTTGCCTCTCTTTACTGCTCTGTTTCTCTCAATCATTCGAGCTACAATCCTCCTCCATCACTTGATGCTTCTTATAGATACAGTTTTCCAAGATTGTTTTTGTTACAACAATATGCTCTTCACATACCCAGACTAGGTATATACTTCCTTTGCCTTCCAAGTTGATTACTTTGTTGATCGACTCCATACAGCTAGTAACAATCATTCTACCACTTGTAAACGATTCTGAGTGGCACGTATCTCCTTTAAGATTGATAACTTGTCCCCACAAACTCCCAATTCTATTAAAGTTGGTTTCAATTCAAAGATTCAATGGAACACCAAGAAATCTAATTCATATGCATCGCTCATGTTCTATTAATAACCCAGACTTCCATTCAGTTATGAACTCACACCAATCTGTAGCTCGGCTTTTTCGCTTCCCCTTTCGGAAGGTTTGAAAAAAGCCCTATAGTTCGGACTCCCGCGGTTCTGAATTTAATCTCACAAGTGCAATGTGAAACTGATAATCACCAAAGAGTCCAAATCCGACAAATCTTTTGAAAATTTGATTTTAGGATCAAAAATGGCAAAATTGGACTGCTTTGCCAGATACAGAGCCGCCACCTAAACATTTTATTTTGGAGAAATTTAGGAAACCCATGACTCGTGCCAAAGGCCACGTGTCCGTCATCACCAAAGTTTCCTTGGCTCGGGAACTTAGGTACGAGAGGGAAAGGTCATGAATTGAGCACCCCTGCTAACCCGATCAGAGATCGGCCTCTACTGATCATGATATGATTTTTTTATAAACATTATGTGCTCTTATTCTAGTTATTAGGCTAACTTTACTATGTGATGCCCACAAGTAAGTATAGACTAATTTTCTCAATTTGGAACAATTCAACTCTTGTTTGTTTACGAAAATGGTTTGAATTTGCCACCTCAAGTGGGTTTAAAGTTTGCGGATTTGTCACCAAACATAGTGGGCTTAAAACATGATTTGCCACTCAACAAAGTGGGCTTAAAACATACATTTGTTGAATTGTTCCAATTCAAACAACAAGCCTTCATCCACAGACATTCACGCAGTTTAGCAAGTAAGCACATAGCCTCATGGAAAGCATGCCAATCATGGCAACATTCATACTCATGCAAGTATGCTAAAGCATAAAAACTCACCGAGTACTCCAAGCCAAAACAGAAACTAGTTAGAAAGATGTATGATTCTAACTATACAAGATATCTAATGCAACGTATGCAAATAATGCAATTAATAGGCTCAGCTACTAATATGGCATATGGATCGATTTGATCATATGCGATTAAACACGTATTCAAAGTTTTATTGAAATTGCGATGCGATTATGATGCGCCGAGCCTCGGTGCATGCAATACGAAATGAATGGATGCAAGAATAAGGTATGCTAATTGAAACATGATGCTCCTAATCTAACCATCGAAAGCGGTTAAGTGAAAGGAAGAAAGATGTGGGGTTGGAAGACATTCACACAAGCACGCACACTTGTTACAACATTACGCCCTTGCGAAGAAGGGTCCAAATGAATAAAAGCTAACTAGCTACGCTAATTAAGCTAACTATTTATTACAAAACTCAAATCTAATTAACTATTCTAGTTAACTAATCATTACAAACTGAATTAATTAACTATTCTAGTTAACTAATTACAAAAAGGAATTGAATAACTAGTTAGACTAACTAATTATTTACAACTTTTAATTAGTTATAACTAATTAATTACAACATATATTTAAGCAAAGTATTTAAACGTTAAATAAGCTTAAAATGCAAGGGAGGCTCATGGACGTGCGGTTTCCACCCGAAAAGCCATTGCCTTGCTACTGAATGCCTTTGTTGCGCATTGAACACCAAAAATTCTGCCCACTTCCAGAACACCTCTGATCCACTTTACCAACACACTGTGCAAATTTCACTAATGGCGGACAGGGGGCCGGTCAACTACTAATGGTGGCTGTCGGCCACTGATGGTAGTTGTTGGCCACTGATAACCTAGACTTCCTTGCTGTATTAGAGAGCAAACAGAGCAAAACAATGTATTTCTCAAGGGTTGTTTGCACACTTTGCCTCTCCTTTTCATGGGGAAATCAAAGGAGGGACAAAATTTGGATTCATAAACCATCAATTAAGCAAATTCATTGCATGATGGCTTGTGAAATCAATTGTGTAAGTTTAATAAATGCAAAACAAGACTTAAAATGACCATTACCCTATCATGCATGATCAAGGGCAATGGAGACCTAGGAAAATGGCACATTCCATCACTTTTGAGTATGAAATGTTCTATTTTCCCTATGTTCAAACTAACGTCCGATTTGAACACATGCAACGCAACACAAAAAATGCTTATCTTGCCTCTTTTACTTGATGATTTTGTTTACACATTTTAATTACCAAATCATTCTTTAATCAATTAGTCCATTGGTGAGTGTCTTCTAGGATGAAAGAAGTGTCAACGAAGGGATAGTTTAAGGCATGAGAGAAGCTTCATGCCGTTGGTAATGAACCCTCGAAGGAGGATTAAACCATTAAGCATGAGCCTCAAGCTCAAGCTTAAACAACTCTAAGGTTGAAACAACCCTCAAAGAAAATGAAAAAGTGAAGAAATGAGGGAGATTACAGAGATTATAAGTGCTGAAATTATGTGAGAAAAAGCACTAAAAAATGCCATCAACTCAAACCAATGGTGGTCAAAGCCTTAAAACACCAAGCTAGTGACAGGACTTACACTACAACTAAGCAAAACAAGACTCAAAAGGGACCAAACAGCCAAAACAATGGCAAAACAGTTCAAAACAGAGTGTAAAACATGCTGGACTTGAGCCGCAAAAAGCCAAAACATTAAGCTAATGCATGGGGCTAACTAGGCATGCAAACAAGACATAAGGAGAGGAGGCCAACCCCTCCAATTTTGGACTTCAAAATGAGTTTTTTGCCACTGAAAAATCTCTGAAATTCAGTTGTTAAAAAGCCCAAAAAAGTTGGTTTGAAAGTGGTTAACAAAGGTACAAAAGCTTTCCAAACTAAGAAGTAAGAAGGATGAACCACCCCTTAACTGAAAATGGCCTCAAACCAACACTTTTAACCCAGACAAATAGAGCTTTTGACAGTTCAAAACTAGCCCCAAAATAGTTGAAAAAGGTGGCAAAGCAAGTGTGTAAAACAAGTATAAAATGAGTGTTATACCTCTTGAAGCCAAGACACAATTTTAGGCACAAATTCAAGTCACAACCTCCTCCTAGAGCTCAAAATAAGTCCCAAGCTACCTCAGCCCAAATACTAGAAACTCTTGTTAAGGATTGATAGACAAAAGTGGAGTGTATCCAAGCAACTATGCACAAAATTGCTAGAGAGTGGGAGAAATGTAGAGAAAGTGCGAGAGAATTTTGTTCCAAAATTGCTACCTTCAAAAATGGGGGAGGAACCCCCCTATATATAGAAAAACAAGCCTTGAGCCTAGGAACATCCTACCATACACGTGTAGGGAGATGCAACTCAGTGTGCTAACAGTTATCACAGCTATCAACAAATATTTGGAAAAAGACACTGGTGGCCATCGGCCATTACTGGTAGTCGACCGGCCACACCAATGGCCGATAACCATGAGCCATGGACGACAACCCATGGTGGTGGCCGATAGGTCACCATAAGTTCCAGGCTTGAAACAACAAGGTTTTGGTCCAAAACAAAGCACAAAATGGACAAGCTTTAAAGGCTCAAAGACAGGGCGTTCCACCAAGGACTTCGGGAAGTCAAAGCGAACAAATAAAATTGTAATCATCGAGTGCACAAGCGATGACGTCTAAGTCTTGAGGTCGGTCAAAAATGAGGTGTCTACACAATACATAATCCATTTCTTTATTAGTTTCATTTTAGAAATCTTCTCCTTCTTTTATTGGAATGATACTACTACTTCATGTCCTTCTCCTTTTCTAACTATGATATCCTCCATCTCTCTTGCTTTCAACTCTTCCTCCAAATCAATGTTAATGTACTTAACTTTAGGTCGAATGATTACACTGTTATATAACCATCTATTACCTATTTCATTAGCCTTTATGGAAATACTTTCTTTCCTCTCTATGTTATCCTCTTTTGTTACCTTAGCAAATGACCTCTTTTGTGTAGGTCGACTTCTACCATGCTTTCCTTCATTAGCAGGTACAAATTGTCTTCTTATCTAAGGTTGTCATGGATTCATCTTATATCCTTGCCCCTTTCTGCACTCTACATTTTTAACTACTAGAGCTTTATCTTCCATCCATAAGTCATTCACTTTTTGTATAGCTACATTTACTGTCATAGGGAAGTCAAATCTAACAAACCCAAATCTTGTGTTTGTCATTCTTCTCCTCTTTTGTGGGATGAATTCACTATACCAAAGTTTGTAAATAGGTTGAACAGCTTCTTAGGATCCATCATGTTTGGTATGTTGTCTACAAACACAGTGAATAGTCTCTCTCTTCCCCCTTTCCTCCATGAACCTTGTATGATAACGATAACATGCATTTCATTTTGCATTTATTTAATTATATAAGTTCTGAATTTTAATTGCATATCATATGTGTTTGATTTTGTGTGTTATGTGTGTAGTAAATTTTGTTAAGGGATTGTATTCCAAATCAAAAATTCAGAACCAAGATGATTTAAGAAAAATATAAGTGACAAGCCTAATCAATTTAATTTAATGTCTAGAGCATTATGGGAGATTAATTACAAATTAGATTCAGATTAGTAAAATTAAGTAAGATTAAATTAAGCCTTAATTGAGATTAATTAAACTAATTAAGTTATGTGGTGACCATAATTAATCAAAACTAAGTGATATTTAATTAAGTTAACACATAATTAGTGTTTCAGTTAATGCATTCATGGTTTAAGTTGTAGACTCATCTAGAACCTTTAAGAGTGTGTGTTTGTGTGAAACTATGGCTAATGGGTCAAGAGGGATGTGTGTGTGTTATATTTTTGTGCTGGAGAGAAAACTCACACTACTAAAAACCAGACTTTTTGCGACGGTCTCAAACGTCGCAAAAGGTCCATATGTCGTCGCAAAACTTTTGCGACGGAGCAGCGACGGAAAATGGGGGATGGCGGAAAGGGGCGTGACCAAAAGTATTTACGACGGTTACAAACCATCGCATTCATGTAGCGACGGCTAATCAATAGTTTTTGCGACGGTTTTGCCTGACACAAAAAAAAAAGGGAAAAATGGCATTTTTAGTGACGATGTTGATTGTCGTCGCAAAAAACCTTTTAACAATACATTAGCGACAGTTAACCCGTCGCTAATAAAATATAAGGAAATGAGAATTACATTAGCGACGGTTTATTATTGTTGCAATAAAATTATTTTTTATAAAATCATATTTTATTAAATATTTCTTATACAAATTATTAATATTTTTAAAAATACATCCACATCCACATCCAAATCCACATTCAAAAAATCATATACCAAGAATAATATATGTACCTTGTAACAATTGTCAATCAAATATTATTTACAAAAATATATAAAATAACCTCTAACAATACTAATAATTTTTGAAATTCAAGAACTCAAATTTTTAGTATCGATAATAGAAATAAAAAAATAAAAAAATAAAAACAAATATAGTGTAGCTTGGTTTGATATCAATAGTAAGCTCCCATATCGATATGCGAAGATATCACAAACTCAAAAAGTTTGCATCTGCAAAAAGAAACAAAAAAGAAAAAAAAAAATCATCATTTACAACATAATAATTTTCAAGCTTACAAAAAATGTAAAACATTTGACATTTTTTCAAAAAAAAAATAAATAAATAAGATTGTAAACTCTAATATCGATATGCGAAGATATTATCACGTACTCAAAAGGGTTGCACCTGCAAAAAAAAAACAAAACAAAACAAAACAAAAACAAAAACAAAAAAACAAAAAAAAAAATCATTTAAAATATAATTAATTTCAAGCTTATATATATTATATATTATATATATTTATTGCCAGCCTAAAAAGATAGAGAATTTAGCAATTAGATGGCATGATAGTCAAAGAAGTTCAAGAAATAAAGCCCTAGAACAAGGGGTTATTGTTCATGGCATATATTATATCAGGAATAAAATTTGTTATATATAGTAAAACAAGTTGGATAGACTGAAAATGCTTCAACAAAAACTAAAATTCCATTTGAAATGCATAGATTTGGCATTATGTTTAGGAACCAAACATTTCAGCCAAAAAGACACTAAAAAATCCAATTCCCAAACAAGCCCTAATTATTCAAGAAGAATAACTCAAATTCAAGTTAGATAATTCATCTAAGAATTTCAAAATTGGATTAAAAAGCTTTATAATGAGGATTATAAAGCTTTATTACAGTAGATATTTGAAATCATACTAAGGGGTCTCCTCCTAGCTCAAAGATCTTACTGAAATACATCTTTTCTATATCAAATTACCTTCTCTACAGTGACTAACTCTCTAAGATTTTTAGAAAATTTAACCTCAAATCCCTTGATTTGAAATCCACATCCATCCAAACGAACACCAATCTTTTTACTTATACCTGGATAGGCCACCACCATGTATATGTTTTGTTCATCTCATATCATACAAGCAGTCTTACATACTGATTTGATGCATCACATACCTCAACTAAGGCACTATATCTTCTAACATACTGATTTGATGCATCACATACCTCAACTAAGGCACTATATCTTCTATCCAGTTTTGATGTCATGTGAACAGCCTCTGAATGGAAAGGAGAGTCCTTGCCAACAAATATGAGTGTCCAACATTTAAGTCTCTTCAACCCATCAGTAATGTCAGGTCTCCTGCTAGTTGACCAAACAAAGGTCAGAGAAGTTTGTTTACCGATTAATTGCGAAAGCAAGGAACTCGTGGAAAAAGAATGAACACACAATATGCAGTACAATAAGCAATCTCAGACTTGGCCTTTACCTATCAATTGCTTGAAGAAACCGCAGAACATTTATGCTTTGCCTCTCATCCAGTAAATGGAGATAAAAAAAGAAGAGAGAGAGAGAGGTCAGATTCCAGCACGTGTGCACTTAATACAAAAAGGATTAGAATAATTGAATTGAAGAACTAACTCTTCTACATGCTTGAACAATGTCTGATTCTGGGACATCTATACTACCGCGTACTTCCTGATACAACTTAAAGGAATCTCATCACTCAGCCTAATCATATAAATCACAAAGCATGAGCTGAAAATAATAAAGAATAACTGGTAGACTGGAAGTACTAGAATACCTTGCTGAAATACCGCTGAAGCAAGAAGTCCTTCACCAAACCACACATGCCATAAAAATATAGCAAATTTGACGTCACCCACAGATTAAATGGAACTTAGATTTAGTACAGAGATTAATGTCCTTGACAATGTACAAATAACAGCAAGGTATGCAAAACACACCTTATTATACAACCATTCTGCCCAAGAGGCATTTTTGTATAAATCACAAACAAGTAATTTAGAATTTCACATAGAGCACAATCTAGTTTGACTTGTTTAGGATCAATTTGGGTCATACTTATAATTTTTGAGTTACAATGTTGCTGGACTAATTTGTCTATGTTTTACTAAGTTTGAGACATGGACCATGGGTTGTATCAAGTTTGTAGTTATGTTTTCGGATCTCATATATGGTTCTCTAGTTTGCATATATATATTGAGTGTCTTAGTTTCTTAATTTTGAAGTCAAAATTCAAGTAGAATTAGGAAAAACAACACCTTATAAATATTTATGTACTTTTTGTGTTATGTGAAGCTTTTAAAAGAATAATCTAATTTATGTAGAAGAGATTTTGGAAACTTTCCCAAGTGTTGCCTATAATTAGAGTTGTGGTGAGTTTTGGGTAGGAAAAGATTGTATGGTTAGAGTTTTAACATGTAGAAGACAGAATTTATGGTTTGGCAAGGAAGAAGGCTGGATTTTGGCTTGATTTTTGAAATGAAAGATTATGGGATTTCTGAAATATTAGTTGCAAGAATTCTCTGAACAACCAGAGTTTTGATTTAGGTGCTAATTCAAAGGTACAAAGGTAGGGGAAGGGTAAGGTTGATTGGGCACGATTGAGTATGGTTTTGGTACTGAAAAGTCTACTAACCGAAATTTGTAAATTTGTATACAGATCAAAGAATAATCGAAATTTAAAAAATTGGGGAAATTTGTAAATAATCTTACAAAGATCAAAGAATAATCGAATTTCGATTGAAGTAATAATTTTCTGCATAGTAATTTACAAGGTCATAAAATCAGATAGGAGAAGAAGATAGTATCTCTATGGTAGCTGTTCTTCCTATATATCCTAGGCAATATCAAATAAAATGCGAGAATAGGAGTAAACCCATTATAATATTCTTAGAATATGTAGAATTAAGGTCCATCTTGCAAAATCATTCGCAACACAAAAACACAAAACACAAAAATAGAACAGTGAAGTATCAAGGTATGCTTGAACTCACAGATCAGACAGACGATACACACATAAATTGTATACAGATTCGTAAAACCAAGGAAATGGGAGAGACCCAGATTATAGAGGAACAAGGAAAGTTTGTACTATACATATATATATATAGAGAGAGAGAGAGAGAGGGTTTATGAGTTACATAGAAGGGGAAGACAGAGAGATAGAAGGATCCATACCTTGAGGAAGAGGTCGATGAAGGGAGTTGCAGACAACGTTGAAGGAGAATATCGATTTCGCGCTGAAGGAGCAGATCAATTTTGTGGGAGAGACATGTTTGGAGATCGATTTCGCGCTGAAGAAGTAGATCAATTTCGTTGGAGAGACATGAGCAGATCGATTTCGTGGGAGAGAAGAGTTTGGAGAGCCTTCAATCACTCTCCGATTGAAGCCAGCGGAGAAGCCACGAGGGAAAATAGGAAGCCATTTAGCTAGCCCATTGGAGTGAGAGTATTAGAGCAACTCCAACCACTCTTTATTTTTCACTAGCTAAAGTACAAAAAAAGTACACTCTTTATTTTACCTAATTAGTTTAGCTATTGTGTGTTCCAACCATACTCTTTATTTTAACTAGTCATTCAAACTAACTTAACCCATTTTCAAAATAAAAAATGCTATATATATTACTTTATTTTTCATAGAATACCACATATGCACCAAATGCTAATATGATTGCCAATGTGACATTTATTTTAACTAATATTTAATTTATTTTATAAAAAGTATAGTATTGAATATATACCAACATGTGAATTTTGTGGAACCGTCTAGAAGGGGAAGGGATGGGAAAAATAAAAGAAAACAATAAAGAATTTAAAAAAAAAAATTAACAATACAAAGGAAGTTCTTCAATAATTATAATTTATCAATACAAAAGAAGGAATGTGAATTGTAATTTCTTCAAGGAAAGGCATTCAGTCCCCATTGTGAGGAGTTTTTTTACTTTCATTAAATTAGATGCCTTTGATAAGTTGGTCTTTCAGACGGCTGTAAATAGTATATTGACACTCTTTTAAATTCGAATGCATTATTTTGGTCTGAACTTTGATGTTTTACATTATATAGAGGAAAATGTGCATTGTAGGGATGGCAATGGAGGGCAATGGGACGGATATTAATTTCACATTCCCATTCCCCTATAATTATTTTTCCCCATCCCCCATCCCCCATGGGTACTACCATCTCCATCCCCTAATGGGTTTGAATTTTTCCCAACCCAACTTGACCCTTTTTTATTTTTTTTAATGTTCACAACCAAAGTTATATATAATCTATGCATAAGCCATGTCCAGATCTGTCTGCACCAATGCTTTACTGCTCTAAATGTTCACTCTCTTGTGCATTTGCCTGTACCTAAAAAGAAGCCCTGTAACAGTCCATTGGCAGAATAAAGTTAACATTACAAAGTTTCTAATATTTATCTAAATGTTAACAACAGAATTCATATCATTATCAAAACATAGCGATCATTGAAAGAACAAAAAGTCAGCACATTTTTAAACATATCATTTGAATTAAAAATTTCTTCTTCGGTCTTTCTCAATAACAGTCATTCATTTACAATGAGGTTATCATCACTAGTTTCTATAAGAAAAGAGTAATAGCGATAGTCTCTGTTAATGTGCTGAGAAATATAAAATGAGAAAAAGAAAAAGAAAATAGCTTAATTATTTATCTTTTATCAGAGGAACTAAATTAGAAACAAATTCCATTCAACTCTCAACTCTGAGGTCTTCAATAAGCCTCATCACTTCATGTTGCATTGTCATCTCCAAAGAAGCATCAACATGCTCTTCAACAGCTGAAAACCAGTTGTCATCCCAGTCCAATACCCACTAGTACCCTCTCCTCCTCCTCCTTGCCCTCCTCTGTTCTGCTCAAATTCAGCTATGTTTGGTGTCTGCTTCAAGTCTCAAATGGGAAAAACAGCCTTGCACTACTACCAGTGTCTTGAACCCCTTGCAAACTTCCATACCCATTTTCAAACCCATCTAGTGAAAAATTAAGGCTTGGCTTGAATTCTTGCATAGGGAACCCAGATGGGTAGATTGTATTATTTGTGTCGGTGACCGACATAGGCAAGAAAGAACTCAGCCCCCTTGAAGCAATTCCAGTACTCTTGACCCATAATTAAAATAAGCAAAAAATTCTAATCATTCTTAGTGTTTGAAGCTAAATGCATTCTTTAGTGTTGAGTACTTATAGCTATAAATTATTCAAAAAGATTCAAAAACACCAATTGAGTACTTACAGTTGATTATGGGGCATATCAAAATCACTGTTGAATGAGCTAATCTTTGGCTCCTCATTGCACCAAAACTCCATATCAACACCATCCACCAATTATAGTTAGGCATGTTTGCCCCCAACAAATCAACAGTGTCAATAGTCTACATTCACCCATAATTAAAATAAGCAAAAAAGATATATATATATAACTAATCAATCTTACACAATTAATTCAAGGGTCATGCTAATGCCTATTTATTGCAAACAACAAAAAAACAACAGGCTTGAAGCAAAAAAGAGGTTGGAATGGCATATTTTCAAGGTTAGCATATTCCTTTACTTACAATATTGCAAACAACAACCCGTAAACAACTTCAACTTGAAACAAAAAAGAGGCTGGAATGGCAGAGTGAACCTCAATTAAATTATGAAACAACAGACCGGAAAAGTAGGAGCTAAGCAAACACAACCGAAACAAATGTAGCACAAAAGCTGTGCAACTATGGAAAGCCCTTCAGTCAAACATAAACTGAATATAAATCAAGTGAAAGAGGCAACAGGCTTGAAGTTAAAGAAACCATGGTTTTGCAAATTAATGAATTGCAATCCACATTGAAATCGTGGGGATCAACCATTAATAACTTTTTGAATCTATTAATCTACATAAGCACCATTCTCATCTCAGCACAACAATCTATTCCAGTCAATAAATGTATTTCTTCTGTGAGCAATTTTAGTTGGAAAAGTCAACCACATTCTTTTTCTTTCTTTTATTTTCTTCCCCATCTCTCTTTTCCAAATACAAAAAAGGGGGCATTGTCCAAGGCCCATCTCAGTTGCAGGTCTGTAAATAACCAATATGACACTATAATATTTAAACTTAGTTCATCTAGATTACAATATGGAACAGCTGTGGAGTTATTGGTAGGACGGTATATAAATGCATATATGCACATATATATATAGAGTATACATGTCAAGAGACAATTTTTTTGGGGACTACCCATCCTCGACCCATTCCCTGATGGAGAATTAAATTAGATCACCTATTGACCTGATGGATAGAAAAATTGGGGAAACCCACATATTTTGGGTAGGGTCTCCATGGATAACCATTGGGTATGGTTTTTATTGCCATCCCTAGTGCATTGCATTCAAGTTGTCTATACTCCATACGGCATAAAGCATCCTACAACAAGAGAACTACAGAGATCTACTTTCAAAATAAAAAGAGATCTAACCAACATTATTGTTGAAATCTTTCTACAAATCATCAATAAAACCATGCATTTCAATACACCCTTCTGATAAAAACAATAAATCTCCTCAGTTGACATTACAAAATTTTAGCAATCATGATAAATTATCACATACCCACATCACAAGAGTACCCAAAACAGACAAATATTTAATACCCACGAAGCAATTTCACAAAATACTAATAAATCACAAACACCCAATAGTGGATAACATCAGATATTGCATATAAAATGTGAAAACCAAAGAATAACTCAACAAAAGAACAAATCGAGATATTAATGACCCAAAATCAACTATAACAATATGATCAAATCAAAGTCTAATGCGTTCTTACCAAATACATGAATCGACCATAAAGTGGAATTGACTGAAGAGAGTAAGAAGATAGATTTGAATATGGGTTTAGAGCTTCGCCTACTCTTCTTCTTTTTTGGTCTCAAATATGAGATTAAATACGGAATTTTTAATCAGATTGGATGCCTCTAGGGTTACAGATTGCTTTTCTCGGAGAGAGAGGGTTTATGAGTTCAAAAAAAGAGGAAGACAGAGAGATAGAAGGATCCATACCTTGAGGAAGAGGTCAGATGAAGGGAGTTGTAGATAACGCTAAAGGAGCAGATCGATTTCGTGCTGAAGGAGCAGATCGATTTCGCGGGAGAGACGGTTTGGAGAGCCTTCCATCACTCTCCAATTGAAGCCAGCGAAGAAGGCAAGAGGTAAAATAGGAAGCCATTTAGCTAGCCCATTGGAGTGACAATATTAGGGTAATATTAGCTAAAATTAGGGTAATATTAGCTAAAATAGCTAACCGGATCAATATGCCTCTTCCTTTGGAGTTGCTCTTAGGGTGATATGAGCCAAAATAGCTAACAGTCCCATTTTACCTCTTCCCTTGGAGTTGCTCTAAGAGGGGGGGAGAGAGCAGTGAGATTAGGGCTTTTTTTATTTTTTTGATCTGAAGAGATAACACAGATTTGGGAATATCGGGAGAGAGAGAGAGTGGGAGAGGGGGCTTTGACACGAAATTAGGAATTATTATTTGCGACGATGTTAAGGCCGTCGTAAGTGAAAGAGAAAAAAGTAAAATTTTGTGACGGATTGGCAAAAGAGCGTCGTAAAACAGGAAAAAAAAATTAAAACCATAAAAATTTTGCCACGTTTAACTTACCGTCGCATATAACCTTATTTTTTGCCACGGTCTAACTTTTTCCGTTGCAAAAACTATAAATTCCGTGACGGCACTTAAACCGTCGCAAAAAGCAAGCTTTTGCGACGGCACTTAAACCGTCGCAAATTGTTCCGTGTCAAATGCTCCTTTTTCTAGTAGTGTTAGAGGGAGAGAGATGTATGGCTCAAGTTCTTGAAGGAATTGAAGGGAAGACGAGGAATTGATGAAGAAAGCAAATATTTTAATCTTGTAATTAATGAAGAGACTCAAACCAAAATCTTGTAATTAATTCTCCTAATAATTGAATTCATGAAGTAATTAGAATCATATACATTTAATTTGGAAGGAATTGGCAAGAAGTTGATGAATTGAGCTAGAATCATGATTCATGGAAGATTATGTGATGTTTCATCATTTTTTATTTGAGTTTTGAAGTTCTTGCATGCATGAGCGCCCACCTTTTGCATAGTTTTTTTGAAATTTCAATGAATTTGTACTCTCTATTTCATGTTTTGAAGAACAGAGATGAAGAGTTTGAAAATGTTTACCTGCATAAATTTTTTACCTTTGATTTTGATGAATTAAAAAGGGTTTTGAGAAAATCGTTTATCAATGATCATGTATTTATGTTTTCTGAAGTGTTTTCATGTTTTTGACCAAGCCATGCATGATTCCAAGTTTTGAAAATATGTTTGGAAGCCATTTCAGCAAAATTCAAAGTTGTGAAATTTTGCAGACCGCTGGAGCAATCATGTTATCACTCAAGCCAACATTTGAGATATATAGTATTTATTTTTGCAGACCAAAGTACTGAGAACTCATTCTGCCCTGAAATGGACCAAAGGTAGTTCTGTGAAGCTTTATTTTGTTTATAGCTATCGATCATATCACATAGTTAGTTTAATTATAAAAGGTTTGCTGAAACCTATACATGTATTATCTTTGAAATGTGATAACAATGCTATCATAAATTTGAAACTTTCATTAACTCCTTTACGTTGGTATTACTCATTAGGCTTTGAGTTCACCCCATTTCCCTATATGTATATAGGTGGGCATCCAGATGATCAACCTTAGAGAGTTTGCTTGGGAGTCCACCTTTTTGTGAAGCCTCTAATAAAGTGCCTCCGTGTTGAGGCTTTTGTTTTTGTTCTGCCTTTGTTATGTTAAGTTTTTGTAAGATATGTACATATAAATATTAAAGGTTGAAATTGTCCTGGATGCAATATTATAAGTAAGTTGATGTTATGAAATGTTATCAAACTTTTGTTTTCATGTAAAGCACTGCTCAATGGACTTATTCTTTTCTTTTGTATGCTTCTGCTTTAAGTCCCATTATTATTAACTATTTTGTATTTTGATTAAGAGGCCGTAGGTAATCTACGATGACTGGCCGGTTATGTCCCTAACCTCTAGGGGTGGGTTAGGGTCATGACATCTTGTCTTCCTCTTTGCTTAACCACGGGTATCCATCCTCCTTGCTGGATGCTCTCCTTGCAATGCTATCCCATTTAAAGAATTGTTAGTCCCACAGCTTTTGTTCCCATTTAAAGAATTGTTAGTCCCACAGCTTTTGTTCCATCGAAACATGATTTAGGGAAGACTCACCACACTGTTGATACAATCACACCTTCAAAGAGGGATAACTAAAAGTCACACCAATTTGAAGCGTATTTCAATTAATTGTCAAAATACAAATGGGAAATTTTTCTCAACAAGAGAGGTTTGAATATTTTCAAATTGTATGTATGTCTTTTTTTATCAGTAAAATAAGTTTTAGTGATAAGAATCAAGGAAAACCATTAGCATGTATGACTTACTTTTCATCATGAATATATTTGGAGTTTCTCTTTCTCACTTTTAAAACTATATATTTGTATTAATTATTTGATTTATTTAATTTTCATTAAAAAAGTTCATATTTCTTATGATGTAAATGTTACCCAATAGAATCATTAGTTTACAATTAACTTCCCCAATATTTTGCATTCTTACTTTTACAACATAGTATATATGTCTTCATTGTCATAAAACAAAAGGAATTTAAATAATAAAAAAATTAAATAAAAAAAAAATCTACGTGCCATTACATTAAAAGATAAGAAGGAATTTAATTAAAATTCTTCTTATCATAATTCCATGCACTCATCTTATTGAACTGAGACAACAATTTTTATTGAAATAAATGCGACAACAGTGTGACATTCACATAAGAAAACTTCAAGTATTAATACTACTGAAGCATACCTTATTGGAGATAATTAATGGCAACTGAATTTTAATAAGCTTGGGAATATGATTATTGTACTATTTCAATCTCGCTCCCTTATTCTTCTACTATTCATTGAAAACAAAAACAAAAGCAAAAGCAAAAACAACAAACAACAAACAAAAAACAAGAAACAACAAACACAAAAAATAGAAATAAAAAAAAAATTTGTTTTTAGATCTGAGCCAGTCGACGAATATCAAATGGATAAGCATCTAATGGAGTCTGAGCATTGTATGCTCTTGATCCAGCTAACACATTAGCAATCTCTGTTGGATGAAATGCATCCCAGAATTCAAACATGCTCCTATTATTGCATGGAACTTGATTAGCCACACATAGTCCCGTGGTTGGCGATACAGTGCAACATGGAGCATTTGTAACTGTAATACCTGATACAAATAAATGATCCAAGTATTCTACTTAATTGCATTCTATTGAAGATTTACAACATGGATAGTAACACATGCAATACAATTTTAAGTAGAAGATTGAAGTAACGTACCAATAACAGATGGATCTCCTGATGAAATTTGAGTAACATTTATGAAGATGAACTGTGCATCAGGGAGATCTTTATTTAGGTCATCAACAAGACACTTAAACTGGTCATTGAAAAGTTTAACATCATTGTTAATCATGTCCACACATGCAGATCCATTTGTTCCATGACTACCTATTTCAGCAGGAGTGCACCCTATTAAACCAAGTCCGAAGATGGCCACCTTCCTTGCTCCGTATTTGTACAGTGTCTATTGTAGACAAGAAAGAAAAGTTGGGGGGGGGGGGGGGGGGGGGAGGGACACCACCAAATATACAGCCATTTTAATGAAAAAAAAAAAAAAAACCCTTTAAAATTTGTAATAAAAAAAGAATAATGTAGAAATTATAATACCAACCCTTAGCTGCTGAGAGTATTGTTGAATTAGTACTGTGGCGTACTGGTCGGGGGGTATATAGGCTGCTTGAAGGGTAAATCTGTGGTATTAAGTAGTTATTAATATAATCATTACTGCCCATATATACTGAATACAAACACTTGTTTAGATATTTTGCAGCTGCTTTTTTTGCTTCCTAGTAAGTTGGCAATGTGTGATATCGTTGTTCGAAAATTTTGTAGCTGCTTATTCATGCTGATCCGAGCACCCTGGTAAAAAAATATGAAAAGTTTAATATTAACTGTACTAGATTCTATGGAATGTTTAACCCTGAGCGTATGCTTTTTTTTTTTTTTTTTTGATCAGCAAAGAAAATTTTCATTAACAGCATGAAATTAAAGGTACAGGAAGATGACATGCATCGAGAGAGATTCGGAAAATATAAAAATACCCCTACTACTGCTACTCACATCCATATAACCAACCCCTTGGCCTCACGATTTTTTTTTAAAACAAAAAAAGAAAAAAAAGTTAAGAAGGACTTAACTAGAAAATAAATACATGAAACCCCCACAAGATCAACCCAACAAAACACCCAAGCTGCACCTGATTACAACACCCCACACTGCCAAGCCCACACCTATTCTAACTCTATGCCCACGCTACTCCTAACCAACCC
>CM069909.1:2613459-2655938 GCA_036172215.1 Camellia granthamiana
CGTCTGGTAATCGGTGGGAGCGAAACAAACATAGGTTGTCCCCTAACAAGATCTCCAGATCTGTAAAGTCTCCTTACACAGGTCCAGAGTGCTTGGGGGGTATCCGAACTGTCCGAAGCAATTGTGATAAACTACCTTACAAAAAGAAATAAAGCAAAAAAGGAAAACAATAATCAGAAACCGCACAGCACCTCAGCTCAGATGTTAACAACACACAGTTGTAATCAAAAGTTGCAGAACTACACTCAACACTGATTTCTACCCTCAAATCTGATACCCAAACTTGCAACTGATACACACATTCCTATAGAGTTTCACACTAAAAGCACATACCAAGTAAGTGAGAGCCAAAACACCCCTATGAGGGGAGAGGGTTACCCTGTCCTAGTTTCGTCAGGAGCTGAGGTTCATTATTCAAACAAAGCGGTTTTCACAATTTCCTGTATTCAGGTAAGCATCATATCCTAGTTTGGAACAGTCTCTATGGCTTTCAATATGCAACTAGGCCAAATGGTCAAAAAGAGTACCTCAGCAAGACTACCTAATATACCTCTCACACCTAACACCGAGAAATCAAAGGAGAATCAAACAGTATAGCGGTACTCTAGATCCAAGGGTTATGTTCCCATCGTGGCAGAGCCTACGACCGGTCAGCCTTTTGGTAAGCTTTAAGGTAAGCCTCCGACAAACTGTCTAGGAATAACAGATAGCAAACACAGTAACTTAGGCGCACCAATACAAATGCAATGCAAAGAAACATATAAGTGTAGATAAAATTTTATATCATGAATCTCAAGTCAAGTTCTCTAAATCCCCAGCAGAGCCGCCAGAAATTGTAGCTCGACTTTTTTGCGCCCCCTTTTCAAGAGATTGAAATAAGCCCTACAGTTCGGACTCTCACAGTTCTTAATCTGATTTCACACTGCAATGTGAAATTGATAAACACCAAATAGTCCAAATTCGACAAATCTTTTGAAAAATCGATTTTGAATCAAAAATGCCAAAATTAGACTGCTTTGCCAGATACAGAGTCACCACCTAAATATTTTATTTTGAAAAAATTTAGGAAACCCATGACTCATGCCAAAGGTCACGTGTCCGTCATCACTAAGATTGTCTTGGCTCGGAAACTTAGGTACGAGAGGGGAAAGTCATGAATGCATTTGAGCACTCCCGCTCGCCCGATCAAAGATTGACCTCTACTAATCATGATATGATTTTTATCAACATTATATGCTCTTGTTTCGGTTTATTAGGCTAGGATTTACTATGTGATGTGCGCATACAAGGTATAGATTAGTTTGCCCGAATTGGAACAATTCAATTTCATGTTTATTTTTCGAAAAAGGTTTGATTTTGCCACTTAACAAAGTGGGCTTAAAGTTGCGAATTTGCCACTTGACAAAGTGGGCTTAAACGTACATTCATTGAATCATTCCAATTCAAGCAACAAGCTTTCATCCATAGGCACTCAAATAGTTTATCAAGTAAGCACTTAGCCTCATGGAAAGCATGCTAGTCATGGTAGTCACTCACACTCATGCACGTATGCTAAAGCACTAAAAACTCACCTAATACTCCAAGCTAAGATAAAACAAAAGAGTTAGAAAAATATGCATGATCTCTAATTATACAAGATGGCTAATGCAATACATGCAATAATGCAACTAAATAGGCTCGGCTACTTAACATGTTATTTGCAACGATTCATAGTATGCATTTTAAACACGTATTTAACAAGGTATTGAAACGACAATGCAGTTAGAATGATGAACCGAACCTCGGTGTTTGTGGGACAAATGAATGAATGCAAACATGCGATGTGCTAATTGAAACATGATGCCCCTAATCTAATATCAAAAGCGGATAAATAAAAGGGAGAAAGACATGGGGTTAGAAGACATACACATTATTACAACATTTGATGCCCTCACGCAGGAGGGTCTAAATGAATTAAGCTAACTAGCTAACTAAGCTAAGCTAATTAAGTTAATTATTACAAACCGAATAAATAGCTAAACTACTTAACTAGTTATTACAACAACAAATGAACTATTTAGTTAACTAATCTAGCTAGCTAACTAAAATAATTACATAACAACTAGTTAACTACTTAACTAATTATTATAACAACACAGTTGCAATTAATAATTAAACCAAGCAATTAACTATTCCGCCTCGAGAAATGAGAGATGTGCACGCGCATGCTCGGATTCGACCTGAAAAAACCATCATTTTGCTCCCGTATGCCTCTGTTTGCACAATTGAACATTTCCAGAACAAATTTGCTTCATCGTACCAATACTCTGCTGAGTTTTGCATCAGTGGCCAGCCGGCCAAAGATGAAGGTTGCCACCACCAACCGGCCATGAAAGTGGCTTGTCGGCCATCAAAGGTGGTCTACCGGCCATGGAAAGTGGCCTGTTGGCCACTAATGCACAGGTTCATCTTGCTGCAACAGATGACAAACAGAGCATATACAGAGTATTTTCAAGGATTGTCTGCACAACTCACCCCTCCTTTCCATGAACAAATCCAAGGAGTTGTGAACCTAAGCCACAAACCACCAATTCAAGCAATTTCATTACATGATGACTTGTGAACCCAAAAGTGCAAGTTCAATAAATGCAAGAAAAAAAGACACAAACCTCCTCCCTTTCATGAATGATCAAGGGAAGTGATTGGCTTTGGAGACTTGGATCATTTCATCACTAGCAAGTATGAAATGGTCCAAGTTCCATGTGTTCAACTAACGTCCGATTGAACACACCAAGTTATTATCTTGCTCACTTTTAGTCCCAAGTTTACTTATTTTAATTTACCAACCATCATTTAATTTAATTAAGTCCAATGATGAGTTGAGTCCTCCAAAAGGGAAGAAAGTGTCAAACAAGAGGTAGTTTAAGGCAAGAGAGAGGTGTCATGCCTTTGATAATGAACCCCCAAAAGAGGATTAAACCATTAAGCATGGACCTCAATCTCAAGCTTAAACAATCCCAAGGTTGAAACAACCCTCAAAGAAAACAAAGAGTGAAGAAATGAGGAAGATTTCAGAGATTATGCTTGTTGAAATTAAGTGAGAAAAACACTAAAACAATACAATCAACTCAAACAAGTGGTGTCTAAAGGCCTAAAACACCAAGCTTGTGAGGATACTTACACTACAAGCATGCAAAACAAGACTCAAATGCAACAATCAACCCAAAACAGAGTTAAAACAGTCCAAATCAGAGGTTAAAACATGCTGGAATTAAGCTAAAACAAGCTAGATTAAAATGCTAAAACATGGCACAACCTAGGCTAGTAAGCAAGACACAAGGAGGGGAGGCTAAGCCCTCCAAATTTAAATTTCAAAACATGATTTTCACCACTGAAAATACTCTGAAAATCAGTGTTTAAAAGCTTGGAAAAATATAGTAAAATGGTGGGAAACACAAGGGCGAAGGCCTCCAAAACAAGGTATAGAGAAGGGCTATCAACCCTCTAACCTTTTTTTTTTTTTGATCGGCAAAAGAATACTTTATTGATGAAGCACGTACAGAGTACAATGGAAAACATCAATAAAGAGGAGCTAAGAGCTAGATGGAGCTCAAACCTCCTAGTTGGTGAGAGTCCAACAAAACTAGAAAACAAAACAAAACATACAGACCAATGACCACTACTGCGAACCACACACTGCTAAGAAACAGAACAAACCAGTGTAACAAAGACCACTTCAGCAGACCAAAAAAGAAACTGCAGCAAACAACTGAAAACCAGCACTACAATGCACAACAAAATTACTGCAATTTACCACTGCAATGCACAGCCGAAGCAGCCAAGCAGAACCACCAGCACACTGCTACCAGGACTACAACCGAAGCAGAACCAACAGAACAAGCATATTTCAGCCCAATACAGCAGCTTATAGCAGATACCAAAACAGCACCACAATCTGTTCTTTTCTTTTGAGCTTCCCTTAATTTCTCTTCCTCGTTGTACAAAGTAGGGTTTGAAGCCAAACTATTTAGTAATCCAGCAACAAAAACATCACCTGCACCTGTTGTGACAACTGCATCAACTTTGTGACTATCAACCCTACCCATAGATCCCTTAGTGTGCATCAACAAAAGCTTAAGATTTGGGTGGTAAAACTTCTCTATCACTGATCTACACAGATTTCAGCAGTAGATCAGCCAACAGCAACCCAAAAGCACAACAGAACAACAAACCAGCAACCCCAGCAGAGCAGCAACACACCAGCAAAGCTACTTCCAACAGAGCAGACAGAGCATTCCAAGGGAGCAACCCGCTGCCTACTATGCAGCCACAGACTCAACCGTCATTAAGATCAGAAATGCCTCAAAATTTAAGCCTCCAGGTAGCAGCAGATAGGCCGAACACCCAAACAATAGCAGCATAACAGCGTCAAGACTGTATTAGAACATAGCAATAAGCAAGCACACAGACAGCAGCATCTGATCAAAAAACAGAAACTAAAACCACGGCTTCAGGGCGCAGATAGGATCACCCAAGATATATTGGCATAAACTTCACCTAACTCAAAATAATAAAATCAAAGACTAGATAACAGGACACAGCACACCTACACCAGACCCACCCAGCCAAACAATCTTCAGCCTAACCTCATAGGTTTTGGCTCACCCATTTTATATTTGAAACTATCTCATGAATGGAGTAGAAGCACCCCATGTTATAGGACTTCAACCACATGGCCACTCTACTTTTTATTAACTCACACAAATCTACAACAGCAGGTTGAGTATTATGAAATATGCAATCATTTCTATATGTCCACAAGGACCAAACACAATAAATGAAAATCACTCTCCAGACTAGCTTTACCTTTTTCCTGACTTTCCACCCCAGCCACCATTGCATTAGCCCTTCAAAAGATCCCGGTATCACCCATTGCATTTCCCACCAATCCATAATATTACACCAAACAAGCCACACAAAAGGACAAGACAACAGGAGATGATTATAAGATTCCTCCTCTGCTTTGCACAGCACACATGACAGCATCCCAGAAGCAGACACCACTCCAATACTACTAAGGAAGGCAAATGTTTTAAGCCTACCTTTCCAAGTAAGCCAAGTGATAAATTTAGCCTTAGGAGGGGCAAAGTTATGCCAAACCAGATCTGATGAGCTGAGGTTAGGGACAACACTTTGCTTATACCAGTTGTATACACCAGCAACTGTAAAAACCCCTGACTGCTCAGCTTTCCACCATACTAAGTCCTTTTGATCCAGGTGAAGGCAAGGCCCTGCTCCCAACAGGTTTTGCATCCTTAACACCTCATTCTCTTCCCAACCAAATAAAGGCCTTCTAAAGTTAAAGCACCATCTGTTTGTAATATTTCCTCTGGAGATCTGCATTTTAAGTGTGATCTCTTTATCTACATTCAGCTGGTACAGCCTAGGGAATTGGGATTTAAGGCTTGATGATCCCATCCAAACATCATCCCAAAACTTCACCCTATTACCATCACCAATCCGAATCTCCACATTTTCCACAAAGAAGTTATACAACCTAGGATTTGAATTTGAAACAGCAATCACATCTCTCCAGATAGCAGAAACATGATGGAGATCATTTAATGTAGGAAACCATTGGCCCCCAAAGACACCATATTTGGCACATAACACAGATTTCCACAAAGCCTGATCTTCCAAGGCATATCTCCACCACCACTTAAGTAGCAAGCACTCATTAGTCACTCTAATGTCTCTTATTCCAAGACCCCCTTGATTCTTATTCGGTTGCACCTCTTTTCATTTGACCAAGTGGATCTTCCTTTTAGCTTCATCCCCTCCCCATAAGAATCTAGCTTGAATCTTGTCTATTTCTCTAGCAACACACTCGGGTATCTTAAATAAAGACATATAGTATATAGGCAAGGAGGACAAGACAGATTTAATCAAAGTCACTCTTCCAGCGTAAGAGAGCAATCTTCTCTTCCAACCAGATAGTTTCTTTTTAAATCTATCCACCACAGGCTGCCAAGTTTGTTTCCTACCTGGGTTGGCACCAAGAGGGATCCCAAGATACTTTAATGGAAGCTTATGACTTAGGCAGTTGAGTTTGGCTGCAAACTCTTCAACCAACCCATCATCCACACCCACACCACAAATCATGCTTTTATGAAAATTTATCTTCAACCCCGAGATCACTTCAAAACATCTCAAAATGCGTTTCACAGCCACAACCTCAGCCCATTCAGCCTCGCAAAATAGAATAGTGTCGTCAGCGAACTGGAGGTGAGATATGTTGACCTCCCTAGCACCCACTACCACTCCTTTTAGGATTCCCTTCTCCTTAGCTCTTTTCAGCAGTATGTTCAGCCCTTCCGTAACAACATTAAACAAAAACGGGGAAAGGGGATCGCCCTGTCTTAGCCCTTTTTGAGGACAAAATTCAGCGGATGGTGAACCATTGACCAAGACAGAGATTCTAGCAGATTCCAAGCATTCTTGCATCCAGCCAATCCATCTTGATCCAAACCCAAAACTAGACAGCATCTGCAACAGATAATTCCAGTTAACAGTGTCATATGCTTTCTGAAAATCCAATTTGAGAAGGAGGCCCTTCTTCTTTGATTTTTTCCACCAGTCCACTACCTCGTTTGCTATCAACACTCCATCCATAATATTTCTTCCCCCCACAAAAGCGGACTGGACCTTATCAATCACATTCGGTAAGGCTAGCTTGATTCTATTGGCCAAAACTTTGGATAGCACTTTATAAGGAGAATTTATCAAGCTGATCGGACGGTAGTCAAATAGAGAGTTAGGACTGTCCTTCTTGGGAATAAGAGTGACAAAAGAGCAATTTACCCCAAAACCTAACTTACTATTACTGTAAAACTCCTTCATGAACTTCATGATATCACCTTTCATAATCTTCCAGCTTTTTTGGAAAAACAGCATATTGAATCCATCAGGGCCTGGGGCTTTGTTACCATCACATTCTTTTATGGCAGCCCATACTTCTTCCTCAGTGAATTCTCTCTCTAGATTGTCAACTGCATGGTTATCCTCAATCTTCTTGAACTCGCCTCCAATGCTTGGCCTAAGCCTCCATTGTTCAGAAAATAAATTCTGGAAATGGTGACAAACTGCTTGTTTGACCTCACAAGGTTCTTCAACCTCAGCCCTATTCACCTCAATAGATGAGATCGAGTTTCTATTATGCCTCTTAGTAGCCATAATATGGAAGAATTTAGTGTTTCTGTCCCCCTTAAGGGCCCAGTCCAACCTAGATTTTTGCACCCATATCCACTCTTTTCTTTTCCTAAGATTCCAGATGATACCCC
Organism: Camellia granthamiana; assembly: GCA_036172215.1. Lineage (NCBI taxonomy): Eukaryota > Viridiplantae > Streptophyta > Magnoliopsida > Ericales > Theaceae > Camellia > Camellia granthamiana. Next base: position 2,620,779 of record CM069909.1, read on the forward strand.
TGACCTCCTTTTGTCTGCTTTGTTCCACCGCATCCAGCTCTCTTGACTCAGATTGTAAGTCCAAGGAGTGTAATTCAGATTCAGCGACTTGCAAGTTGGAGTCCACAAGACCAAACACATCCACATTCCATCTTTTTAAAGCAACTTTTAAAGCTCTCAACTTAGCCATGATGGTGAAGCAAGCCCATCCAGGTACCACTGTTGATTCCCAAACTCTTTTTACTTCATCAAGAAATTTGGGGTGAAGGACCCAGGCATTGATGAACTTAAATGGTTTCGGCCCCCAATTTCTAACATCCTCCGTCAACAAAATGGGGCTATGATCAGAACATAGCCTAGGTAAACCCCAAACTTTATATTTATGCCATTCCAACCACTCGGGGTTAACCAGAAAATGGTCAATCCTACTCCAGCTCTGAGAGTTTCCCCAAGTGTATTTCCTACCCAACATGGGGATATCGATCAGTTCAAGATTACTAATGAAATCACCAAACTCGCCCATACCTCTATCCCTCCTAATACACCCTTTCCTTTCACTAACATTTTTAACTTCATTAAAATCCCCTCCTAAACACCATGGGTCAGGGAAACTAGACTTCAAATTAGATAAAGTACCCCACAGTCGCCTCCTCTTCAGATCATCATTTGGTGCATAAATATTACCAACTACACAATTAAAAGAAGACTGCATAATACATGCTAGAAGGATGAAGCTTCTGGAGCAACAACACTCCTGTAATGAGAACATCTCTGGATTCCAGATACAAAGAAGCCCGCCAGAGCTGCCATCCGCGTCCACTGCCATGAACTCTACCGAATCAATAGGCCATAGAGATCTAACAATACTGACATCAATACTTGAACGTTTTGTTTCTTGGAGCAACACCATATCAACCCTTTTTAGCCTCAGTAATTCCTTTACCCTTGATCTCCTATCTACCTTGCCAAGCCCTCTAACATTCCAGGATAGAATCTTCATAAATACATAATTATTCACCATAAACCCCTTATCAAGTGCTAGAATTAAGCACCTAATCCCATCCCTTGTGCTTTTACTCTGTCAATGTCCTCATTTTCCATTAGAATTATTCTATCCACAACTAGAGCTTCATCTCCATTCAGTGCCAAACCCAACTTGGTGCCCACCTGAATTGTGGCCTCTGCTTCTTTTCTGATTTTCTTATGCTTGCAACCAGAATTACTAATAGAAAGTGATGAGGAGGTAGCCAATGCTGCAGCTCGAACAAGGGCCCCCCTTTGGAATACATGTGTAAATGGTGCCCCGATTCTCCCCTTTCTACTCTAGTTTTTTCCCTGCGCTCCAATGTTGTTAATCTTCTCCTTACCACTGCGGGTCTTTATTTTATTTGCCCAAATCAGTGTACCAGATTGAGGCACTTCTCCTTCGTCTTCACTTGGGCTGATCTCATCTTCACTAACCCCAACTTCCTCACTTGGGCTTTTCTCTCCCGCTAGAATAGCCTTATCATTTTTGAACCCCTTATTGGACCCCTTATTCTTTAAGGTTGTGTTTCAGTAATAAATTTGAGTAGAAATTTAGGGGAAAAAAAAAAGAAAAAAAGAAAGTGAAACTTAATTACATTTTATTTATATTTCACCTATATTTTTCTTTTTTATTTTTAAATCACTATTTAAATTCATAATCTAAAAATTAAAAAATATAATTTTTAAAAAACTGAAAGTCACTAAAAGGTCAACCCTAACCAAACGACCAAATTCTTCTTTTTCAATTAAAAATAAAATATTTATTTTAAAAATATATATATAATTTAAATATATAATTATTGATATCCAATTAATTTAATTTTTTTTTCACATAAATAATATATTTAAAAAGTACCAAACTTAATTAGAAATTTTTTTTTTTTTTTGTTTTTTTGGAAACAGTCAAAAGAAGCACTTTATTGATGATAATGAATTAAAAGAGCAATTACAAACATCAATAAAGGGGGATGGCGCAAAAAGCATTATAGGAAAACAATCTGATCCCAACTAAGTTGGCATCGAGAATCTTGTACAATCATCTGCTAGCACCATTATTAGTTGGTGAGGCTAAGACACCAACCCAAGAAACCAAGCCAAAACAGAGGCCAACAAAAACAAAAACCAACAAAAAACAAACGGAGGAGAAAAAACTAGCCGTAAAAACAGAGAGTCATACACAGGTCCCTCTACTTCCCAAGCAACATTTGATCTATCTTAGGTTGATCAGGAAATCTTGCACTGAGAAGGAAAACTCCTTAAAGCTTGATTTCAACCACAAAGCAACTCTAATCTTAATCAAGGCACACAAATCATCAACTTTAGGAATAGTTGGATGAAACACACACTCATTTCTAATCTTCCAAATGGACCGTGAGACAGCCAAAGGTATTACACTCCATAACTTCTTTTCTTTCTTGTTAAGCCGTTCTCCATGCCACCACAGTAGTACACCTTCTACAGTACCTAGTAAGCCCCTTTGCACCTCCCACCAATTTAGCATTACAGCCCAAACTGCTGCAACAATCTTCTATGTAAAATAAATAACTTGAAACCAAATCAAATAAATAAAAATAAATTACTTACAGAATTTATTTATCGAAATGAAAAAGCATAAAAATATATCAAGTTGAATGTGTGACACTCTGTCCTTAAGACAGATTCGTCATGCTTCGGTGTTTATGGATAAATGGCTTCTATCTCCCAAGATACAATAATCCGTACACAGATTGTAGTAGCACTCCAAACAATTTGTACAATGAACAAAGCCTGTGTTCTACACTCTCAAAAATTTTCCTAAAATAATATGTAGAATATATATGCAAGAGAGCACAAAGGAATGTAAGAAAAAAGATTTTCGGAATCATCAAAATGATGGAAGATGGTTTGTATTGATAGGGCCGAACAAGTATGAATTTCAAACTGAATAGGTGTAGAAACAGATTTGAATCTATCTGGGAAGAAATAAAACTGTCCGAAACTGCTGGGCAGTTTAAATCTGTTGGGAATTTCGGATTGGAAGAAGCACAATGTTGGACAGAAAATTTGAATTAATTTCGAATTCTTAGAAAAAATTAATATAAGGACCAACCCAACCCACAACTGGGCCCAGTCGGACGGACGGGCGGCGGCGCGCACTTGTATGGTGGTTTGAGTCAAGTTCCACTTTGTCCATAACTCATCTCTTCTACAAACTTGGGGTGCCCCTTGGGGCCCAACCCAAGTATTGCCACCTAGAACTTATATACACACATAAATTCTATTAAGTTTCCAATGTGGGACAACCATATGAAGAAAACCCACATTCACCTTTTCAATTTCTCTTTCCACGAACCCGAAAATGATATCAAGTTCTCATTCACTCATAAATGGTTTTGACGAACCGTTTGTACCGTGTGACTTGCCATGCGGCAAGGAACACGTCGCCTCTTGAACCCACCCCAAAAGATGCGTGGGACCCACTCAATTTTGAGCTCAAAGTTGGCCCAAAACAAGCATATAAAAACCATAACTCCAACACAAACTTTCCAAGAAAAATGACAGTGTAACAGAACATAACCCGTTGATTCATTTTCAGACTTACAGAACACACAAAGAGTTGAAGCATTAGCTTGAATAACACCAATTTTCTACAAGAAATCCACTGTCTTAACTCTATTTTTCCAAGCTAACCAGCTAAAGAATTGGACTTTTAGGGGAGCAGCTTTAATCCACACCAGCTCACTAGTATTGAGAAAAGGACCAAGAGAATCTTCAGCACATTTATAAGTAGCTGATACAGAGAACTCAAAAGAGGTAGTAGCTACCCAAGATGAGCAATCCTTTAGATCATCTCTAAATATAGGGCTAGATCCTAATAAATCCTAAAGCCTAGTAACTTCAGTCTCTTCCAGCTTGCACAACCTTCTTCTAAACTGAAAATCCCAATCCCCAAAATATACCTTCCTCTGACGCAAAACCCTCAAAGAATCCACCTTCTCCATAACCAATCTATAAAGAGCAGGGAACTCATCTTTCAAGAAGAGATTCAAACACCATTTGTCCTTCCAAAATTTGATTCTTTGACCATCCCCAACCTTAAACTGAAAGTTATTAAAATAAAACTCATGCAGAATGATGTTCCTCTCAGCAATGGATATGATACCTTTCCACACACAAGAATGCCTACTGCTTGAGCTAAGAGATGTGTACTAGCAATTGAAATCCATATTATACATATTGCAAATGATCCTTCTCCACAAAACATATTTCTCCTTGCCAAACCTCCACCACCACTTCAATAGCATACAGTCATTAACCAACCTTATACTTCTAATACCTAGCCCTCCTTGTTTTACACTCTTAGATAATTCAACCCATTTAACCAGATGAACCGACCTTTTTATCTCAGACCCACCCCAAAGGAATGCAGCCTGCTTCTTTTCTAATTCTCTTGCTACTCCTTCAGACATTCTAAACAAGGGCAAATAATACATAGGCAGGGCAGAGGTTACAGCCTTCTAAGGATTATTAACAGAAGCCTTCTCTGCCATTTAAATTGGTATCGTCTATCTATCCCTTACGTGTCTCTTCTTCTGGAGAAATTTGTGTATGTCAATAGGGTATCACATGTCATTACTTTCCATCAATCATAAATGTATATACTTCCTATTGTTTCCTAAACACCCAACAAAAATGTAATGAACTCTACTGTTAAATTTAATCACAATAGTAGAAAGTAGCACATGGCATATACCTTGACCTCATACAAAGTTTATTTCTTTTGCTCTTTTGTTTTATATGGGTAGTGTTTTGGTATGCAACCCCTTTGAGGTTGCATACCTTATGCAATTTAGATATAAACCGTTGGATCAAAACAAATTGATCTTGACCCTTCAATATTTTAATAATTTAAAAAGGGTTACCTGTGTAACCGGTTTGGAGTGGAGAAGGGAGCTTTTGTCATGCCCTTTCTTTTTTGCAATATGGTCCTCAAGTTTCTTTATTATTTACACAAGATTTTTTATTCACAATTTTATATTATTTAATATATTAGTTTAATTTTTTTTATTATATATATATTTATTTATATTTTATACTTGAGATATTAAATCTAGTTGTTGATAACATATCATTTCTTGAGTTATTCTATCAATTCTTTTTCTAGTAAATTCTATATTTCTAACAGCACCAATATTTAGTGGATTTTGTAAAAAAATTATGACGTTGTTGAGAGTTTGTGATTAGCAAGTACTAATAATTGGTTACAATCTAATTAAATTTATAAAATATGCTATGCAATTTTGAAGCAATAGTTACATAATTATTATTGACAATATAATTATTTCATAAGATAATAAATTAACTTGAAATAATAGAGACTAAATTGAAATTTTAGTCAAATTATAGAAATGAAAAGCGTAATTTACCCAAAATATTAAGTGAAAATACAACCGAGCGAAACAATGGATGGACAATTCGATTTCAGGCATGCACATAACGATTTTCTCTCGGCCCTTCCTGATTTTGAGGTAATGAACCAACCCGAGGTTGAGGTTAAGACAACGATTTAGCTCGACGATCCTGTTTATAATGCTATAGGTGTTGGTGGATAATTGGGTGGAGCATAGTCTGGTCTGTCTAAGGAACTCGAAGGTGAGAGGTTAGACTAGGAATCGAAGTCCACCCTCTACGATGGACAGCACGGAGAAGGAACCGAAACCTGGCTTGCCCCAGGGAATGGTGTCTAGCTCGACTAGGGAAAGGTGGACGCCATCTGACATGTTATAGTTCCTATGAAATTCCACCATGGCCCCTGGCGAGCTCACCATAAATTGGTATTTGCCTATGGCCTTAAATTAAGTTAAAGAAGAAAATTATGTTCGGCTTCTTAGCCCGGTGTTGGTATGATCAAGATGGTGCTCGGTTGAGCAGCGCCACCATGGGGCAAGTGAATGGTGTGCCTGAAAAATCTAGTCAAGTCTGCGCAGTGAAGAAGTAAAGAATAGGTATGGCCAAGTGGTGACCGAGCTAAGGCAATAGTGCAAATTAGTTTATATTTTGCTCGACCAAGAGAGTGTGTGCAGTGTGTAGCTCAGCTAAAGAAGAAAAAAGGTTTTAGCCCGGTCATGACAATGGTGTTGTTCCTAGTTCGGTTGAGCACGCCTATGACTGTGGTTTACCCCCGTCTTGGCCAGGGGTAGAGGATTTTAGTTCAGTTGGAGGAGAAACTCCTAGTTTTGTTATACTCATGTACAAGGTTATCAACAAATTTTTAGTCCGATTTGATTATGATTTTGGATCAAAACAGCAGGATTTGGTTGGTTTAAATCCTAACCTATTGGTGTCCGTGTAGTTTTATATTTAATTTATGTGTGCTTTAATAGTTTCGAAGCTTAAGTTCTATTCCAAAGCACAAATAGGGGTTTGGTAGAACAGAAACATCAAGAACATATTGAACAGTAGTACGAAATACTAGAAAGAACGAGAAACTTACGGATTCAGGGTGAAGAATTTGATTCCAATCGACAGAGGTTGTTTCAGTGACAGTTACGAGTGCTTCCCCGATTAGAGCTCGAGTGTAGAGAAATGGGAGTGTAAGATTGGAGTGGCAGGGAAGCTTAGGCAAGATGAACAGTGTGTGGGACTGTTCGAGTATAAGGGCGGTATATATGTTATGGAGGCAAAATGACTGGATTTTCAAACTTTTAGGCAGTGTCTGACGGCTGTCACAATAAGTAGGGGCAATCAAAGCATGCCACATGTCCCAATAAGGACACTCCGTCAGAAACGTGGGAAGACGAGTTGTACGACCGTCGTAGCTTATGGAAACCGAGCGAAGTTGAAGTCAGTTGGCTTGAGTATTTTGGCTCGATCAGTCTGAGTATTTGGCTCGGCTAGAGTGGGTATTTTAGCACAACTGGAGGACAGTAATCTCAATTATGCTTCACAGATAGAATTAAAGGGCAATTGAGAGGGCAATTTATGTGAATAGATTAGGCCGAGCTAAGTTCATCATTCCTAAACTTTGGGTCGAGCTATGGGACGATGTGGTTCTACGATTGCCCGGTCTTGGGCCAAGCGAACACCAAGTGAATCAGAGGTATCACTGGGGCCTAGACTTGGCTGTCTAAGGGTAATCCGGTAACAGACTGGAGAATGATTAGTGAAGTGGGCCAAGCTAAGTTTAGCTCAGTAGAACCCCATCTTGATTAAGATTACCACGGTTCTGCCAATGATAGAGCAAAGCCGAGATAGCTCGGTGGGTTGCAGTGACAGGCGAAGTATAGGGTTTTGACCATCTCACTTGGTTAGCAGTGAGTAGTACGCTATCAAGATAGGCATTATCTTATAGGAAAGTGATTCCTAGGAGGACTCTGCTAAGGAGAGTTAGAGTCCTACTAGGAATGTGCCTAGCGGAATCTATAAAAGCTCATAACAGAACCTATGGACAGGTATTGCAATTCGCACTCTCAAAGACATAGAGCATATTGCCTATTGTCTACTTGCTGATTTAGGCATCGTAGGGGTTTTGTCACACACCCGCCGGCTAGTTTACGTGTGTTTTCAGGTAACAAAGCGACGACGTTCAAAAGAATACAAACTTGGTCAATAGGATTATATAAGAAGATTATTTCATGTTCGTACACTTTTATATGGGTAGTGTTTTGGTGTGCAACCCCTTGAGGTTACATACCATATGCAATTTAGATATAAACTATTGGATCAAAACAAATTGATCTGGACCCTTTAATATTTTAATAATTTAAATAGGGTTACCTATGTAACCGGTTTGGCAGAGGGAGCTTTTGTCATGCCCTTTCATTTTTGCAATATGGTCCTTAAGTTTCTTTATTATTTACCCAAGTTTTTTTATTCACAATTTTATATTATTTTTGGTTTTAGTTTAAATATTTATTTGTTTTATTATATATATTAATTTATTTATTTATATTTTATACTTGAGATATTAAATCTAGTTGTTAATAACATATAATTTGTTGAGTTATTCTATCAACTTTTTTTCTAATAAATTCTACATTTCTAATAAATTCTACATTTCTACTTTTTTTTCTAATAATTTGTTGAGTCTATTTCTGCCAGGGAGCCAGTTATGCCGACAGTTATGAATGAACAGCAGTGATTTTCACATTCTTGTGTACGCTTTTGCCTTGTGCCAATTGTGCCAGAAGTTTTGAATGAAATGGCAGTGCTTTTCGTCTACTTTTCTGTGCCTCGAACTCATTGCATTGACCTAAGTTTTTCAAAACCTTTTGAACACTGTGATGAAAACGAAGAGGAAAGAATTCCTCGGGATTTGCAAAAATTTGATCAATTGAGAGAAAGAGAGGCATGCTGAGCCCTTAATGAATGAAATCATGTTTGTTAATGTGAGTACTGAGAAGGATCCTAGCTTGATCCAGATTGGTTCTATATTGTCTTCCGTGCGAGCGATTAGTCGCTTTCTTAAAAGATTTCAAAAAAAATGCTTTGTGCAATCCTGCGAAGACCTGTGTGGAATCTCTCTTGAGATTGTGCAGCCTAGGATCGCTCTCAGCCTCGAGATTCCACCCCTTTGCTTTCGAATCTTGAACTTGGATTCAGAATGTTCCAAGGCCAATCATGATGTGAGGCCTGTGTGGCCAGATTTGAAGCAGCCCGCGAACTAGGGGCGAGAAAAGTCAGATCAAGAAGCTTGTGAAGCTAGATCAGGAGCAACCCTCGAACTAGGGGCAAAAATGTCAGATGTGCTCGAAGAGTCAAAGACAAAGATCGGCAAGAATGCCAAATCCCAGAAGGGAGGAAAGAAGAAAGTTTGTGCTGAAGGACAACTGAGTTCCTATCCACAACACTAGGGGCAGATTCAGCTCCCCTTTGGATGGACTCCTGCATCGTCAGCAAACAGCAGCCATTCTCCTGGATTCAGATGACTTCAAGAAACCATTTGACATAGATAAAGCTACACTTTTACCCTTGAGAGGCTCGCTGGGCCAAAAACTCGGAAGGGCGACCCAGACAAAAGTTAGAGCAAGAAAAAGAACAAAAAGAACAAAAAAAAAAAAAAGAAAACGAAAAATGCAAAGCATGAAAAAAAAAGAAAAAGAAGAAAAATGAAGAAAATGAAAGGAAAAGATGAAAAAGAAAAAGAAGAAAAGAAATGAAAAGAAGAACAGAGCTCGCAAGGTTGAAAACCCGGAAGGGCGGCCTTGACAAAAGTTAGAGCATAAAAGGAGAGGTTAAATACCCGAGTGTACCTTAACCTTGAACTGCGCAAGGCTTGATTCCCATCTTTGGGGTTACGTAGGCAACTTCATTCTGAAGTCCAGCTGTAAAACACTTCAAATTCAACTGTGTCCATGTGATGGTTCTGGTCATCTTTGTCTTTTCTGTATCCGGGAGTTCGGTTGTGATCATCACCATGAGGATTGATTACAATGCACTGCAGTGCCATTCAAACAAGGGACAACTTTCCGTTGTCATGTAGTGCTGTTCAAACAAGGGGTAATTTTCCATTGTTTATGGGTCCGAGGTCGTGCATCTCATGAGTAGGTTCCGTGCTCGTTGAGCAGTGGCCGTTTGCAAAAATAGTTTTTGAGAATTTTTACTGAGGTTGACTAATTCTCTCGAAAATTATTCCATTATTCTAAAAACTAGACCATTTCTTGGACCCAAAAAAGGAAAATTTTCAGTGCTCATAACCTGACTTGCATGATTTCAAATCAAAAAATCGAACAAGCATGTTAATCTAACTCTTATGTTGGTCAAAATTGTTTTAGTAGAAAACCAAAACAAAAAATGGTCAAAATGACGAACTAGGGGCACAGTTGAGTCGGGTTTTCTATCTTTTCCCCATTGTCAACATACTTGCCAAAAAGGGCACTCTACTTGCCGGAGAGGGCACCATATCCGCCAAAAAAGGGCACAACTGAAGCTAGCAGCAAAAGGGCCGAAAAACTCTCTATCCTCTAAGCAACGAGGTATCAAGCCAAGTGCGAAGCACGAATTAGAATGGATTGTTTGGACACATCTAATCACACCCAAACTCCTGAGCAGCGCATCGTCAACCGGTGTCAGCTGCTAATTTGCTACACACCCAGTTGTAGCACAACTCCTCTATGGGAGGAATTCACTAGCTGTGCACAGAAGAAAGAGAATCTAGCAGAATGCTAGGGGCAAGAGCCCGCAACTTCTTATTTATCCATCAACCACCTAGGGGAGGGATAAAAAATGAGAGATTAAAGAATAGAGAGATGTGAGCTGAGAGAAAAAGTGAGGAAAAGGGTTTTGTGAGAAAAGCTGAGCCTGAGGGCCGAGTGATGTGAGAATCACAAATAAGAAAGGGTGGGAAACAATACCCGGAGAAACTGGCTCCTCGTGCACCGAGAGGTCTCTTGCCTTTGTAACATAGCTGAGTGTTATGTTTGTGTGTTTTGTTTGTCTCAATTCTTGTTTTGAGTCGTTTGAGTGTGAACAGATGTGTTTAGGTCATTTTACCTTATTTTTCCTTTATTGAGTTGTGTTTAGGTTGTTCTACCTCTGTTTTCCATTGTTGAGTCGTTTTCGCTATGGTCAGTTGTAGGCTCAATACCCGGTTGAGAACCCTTTTTCTCATTTCAATTTCAAAAATCATTTTGTGCTCAGAGTGCCGTGTCGTTCTCCACATTTGTGCAAAACAGGATTGGTTCTTTCATAAAGCCACAGGGTTTAACCCAGGTCATGTTAGAATAGTAAAACAAGGACCTATCTGAAGCTATTTAGGTTCCGGACTGCAAGGCAAAAGAAAAGAGGAAAAATTTGGTGCATCTTAGCATGTTTCAACTTTAGCAAAATCCGAGACTGCATTCCAGGTGCACCTTCTCAAGCCTCGCCGTTACTCTGGAGTATGAGTGTATCTCAACCCCAAGTGTAAGCCTGCTTCAAGTCAAAATGGCAGTCCAAGCAGCACGTGTGGTTTTCACATGCAGATGTTATCTTTTGCCAATATAAACATGGTGTACCCTTTTCGAGCAGAGTGTGTTGCAAAGCCCTCCGAGAGATAAATCGGAGGCACCAGAGTACATGTTTGATGCCCCTCTATTGCATAGAATGTGCACTTTCATATACGCTTCTGTTTCATGCGTGCCACGCATCGTTATGATTCATGCATAGAATGTTCTTGCTTTCGATTCCGCATAGAATATGCTTTGCTTTCAATCATGCATGTAATATGCTTTCAATGTTGCATAAAATATGCCTGTCTTATGCATAGAATATGCTTTCAATATTGCATAGAATATGCTTTCCCTGTTGCATAGAAAATGCCTCCATACTTGCATAGAACATTCATTTCATCGCACTTTTTTGTGCACCTTACTTGCACAGAAGATGCATTTTATTGCACTTTTTTTGTGCACCATCCTCGCACTGTCTTGTGCACCTTGTGGTTGGGTTTCACTTGCGCTGTTTAGCGCATCGCACTATTTAGTGCATTTCAAATCACTCACGCTATTTAGCGCGTCCCATTGTTAGTGCATTTCGAATCACTCGCGCTCCCTTGTGCATCGCACTGTTTTGTGCAGTTTACATTCGCGCTATTTTGCGCATCGCACTATCCTGTGCATTGCATTCATTCACACTATTTTGCGCACCTGAATCGCACTATTTTGTGCAGTTTACATTCACGCTATTTTGCATATCGCACTGTCTTCTGTTTTGCATTGCCTCGCGCTACCTTGCGCACCATACTGGTACTTGTTAGTGCATTGCATCACGCTATCTTGCGCACCTTACCTACACTTGTTAGTGCATTGCATCGCGCTATCTTGCGCACCTTATCTGTATCGCACTGTTTTGTGCATTCACCCTGCTCGTACTGTTTTGTAAACCTTTAGCATCGCATGATTTTGTGCATCTGCTTAGCACTGTTTTGTGCATTCATTCTGCATCACACTGTCTTGTGCACTCTCTGGTTTGGGAGACCTTAAATCCCGTAGTTTAGGAGACTTTAAATCCTGCACCTTTATTCGCATTGTCTTGTGCACTCTCTGGTCTAGGAGACCTTAAATCCTCTAAAGGTGCAATTCCTTTGGTGTTTGTCGTGCCCAAACGATTTCCGGTGGTCTGGTATAGCCACCTGCCTGTGTTTGTGGTGAGTTCCTAGGAGACCAACTGAGATGGTGGAAACTAGAGTTCGAATGGCTCATGCCTAGAACACAAAGGTTCGGGATTTCCGAGACTAAAGTCTGGTTTAAATACCCAGGGGTATATCCTTGGCTTGAAATCTATATGGCAGCCCCATAGATTGAGATAGCATGTGTATGCGCCTCAATTCTAGATACTGAACCAACCTAGTCTGTCACCCTGTTGGAGAATAGGGAAAGCTGCGACCATAGTCAGGGAGAAAAGTAGTACCTGCGGTTCAACCGAAAAGAAGGGTAAGGTCCCCAGCAGCATGAGGTAGGTCATTGCCAATTGCCCCTGTAAGGTACCTTCGCTTCCTAACTACTACATCATCTAGTATGTCTATTGCATTGCATATAGAATATGTTGCATGCCTGACTGCATATCCATTATATTGCCTGCATCCTTTCCATGTTAAACTTAGTCTGGCATGTGCCCATACTTTTCACGCTAGAGCATGGTTATGTGATTATGTGTACACGCCTATTCCACTAAGGGAATTGTGGTTTGAGGGTGACGGCACCATTTATGTATTAGACGTGGTTTGTTTGTGTCCATGCCTTTTCTAGGCAAAATGTGGTTTTCGGCCGCGCGCTTTATTCAATTCATCCATTGCATCCATTTCATTGTATTTTAGTCTATTACATTCAGCATTTAGGATCACAATCTTTCCTCAGCAGATCATTCCTCACTTATATCATGTCACCCACTTGTATTTTGTGTTCTGTCTATGACACACATAGTTTTGCATGTGTACGCGCCTATTCCACTAAGGAGATTGTGGTTTGAGGGTGTCGGCACATTTTCTATGGTAGGCACGAAGTTCAATCTTGCATCTCCATCCTTTCATGATATTTGTGTGGTTTTGTACTGCTCGTGGTTTGATCATCTCAAATGCAGTGCATATCATTTGCACTGTTTTCGTAATATTCCATATCATTTTGCATTGCTCGCGCTATTTTGCGCACCCTTACCTGCACTTGTTAGTGCATTGCACCGCGCTATCTTGCGCATCTTATCAGCACTAGTTACTGCATTACATCCCCTTCGCATTGTTATGCGTCACACTTAGGTTACATTGTGTAGACACCCCATTTTTGACCGACCTTAAGACTCAGACATCACCGATTGAGCGCTTGGTGATGATGCATATTGTGCTCGTTCTGAAGTCATAGAGTCTCGGCTGAGAGCCTTGCCTCCGGACTTCGGGGCTCTTTTGTGCTTTGCCTCGGTTTACGAACCAGGTCCTGTTTTCTCTATTTTCTCATCCCGAAGGGAGGGAGAGGTCTCGTAGACCATCTCTCAGTGGCCGTAGGCCACGTTTCGTGGCCGTAGGACATTTTTCCTGTTTGGAGACCAGTTTTCGGTTTTTCGGAGCTGTCAGCCGTGTGCCTCAGATCGGGACCGCTTAACTACCTCTGTTTGCTCTGGTTTTTGGCACACACCTTGTTTCCTCTCTATAGAGGGACACTGTGGCCCGGGAGACCACCTTCATGGTCGTACGCCACCTCCGGTGCTTAACAGCCTGTTTTCGGGGCCCCGGACTGCGTGTTTTGGCCACCGAACCCTCGTTTTGCATCGGTTAGGGTTCATTTTTAGTATGGACCCTATTTTCATTGTTTGGAAGGTGGTACTATTGTGGGAGACCAGCAATTCTTTTGGAGACCATTTTCTCTCTTCTCCAGCCGATTTTTTTCACAGAAAGCTGGTTTTCCTCACTTTTGGGCCATAATTTCTGGTTTCCCATACCACCATTGTGTTGTACTCATCTGGGAGGCCACCAATATGGGTAGGCCGACCAGTATTTCTTCTTGACCCTTTTGAACCTTGCTAGAAAGCTAGTTTTTCTCTTTTCTAGGCCATAATTTCTGATCTCCCAGCATATAGCTGTGTTGTACTCATCTGGGAGACCACCTTTCTGGTATGGCCGACCAGCATTTCACATTGACCCTTTTGAACCATGGTCGGCAGACCAGGGCAAGTGGTCGTCCGACCACTTGAACTGGTCGGCCAACCATCTCCTTTTTGGCCCTCCTGAGTGCAACACGGCTATGCTAGCTGTGAAGCACTTGACCCTTCCTCCGGGATTTTGTCCCTTTTTTTGTCTTCTTAAGGTGGTTTTACCCCTTTTGTTTAGCTTGAAGGCGAAGCTTGACCCTTTTGGTTAAGCTTCTTTGAGAAGCTTTGACTCTTTCTTGAGGCTTCTCCAAGAAGCCTTGGCCTTCTTCCTCTATAAAACCAACCCTCCTCCCCACTTGCAAGGGTTGAAGATTTTGGTCTCATGATAGATACACTTCCCCTCTATATCTCTACATCCAAGCTCCATAACTCCATAGTTCTTGGCCATTTACACTACGCCTCCAAGCACAACATCTCAACTACCATCCTAAGTACCTTGGAGTTGTTTTTCAGAGGTTGAAGGCTCACTTTTTTGGTCCAGAGCTTGCTGCATTGCTGTGCTACAAGGGTAAGTCTTCATTTCCCCTATTTTGACATTATTTTGCCTCATAGTTTAGCCCTGTTTGCAAGCATTTTCGAGCTTTGACATGAACTTAAAAGTGTTTTATTTTGAGCTCCTCTTGAAGATTGTTTAAGGACATTTTTCTGTTAGAGGTTATTTACCCCCTTGTATGTTCCATCCCTCTTTTAAGTCTTATTTTGCTTCATATCTTAGCCTTACTTGAAAGCATTTTTGGGTTTCGACATAAACTGGAAAAAGTCTTGTTTTGATGTTCTAAACGTGTTTGTTTAAGGACTCTTTTCTGTTTGGGGTCATCTACCCCCTTTCATGCTTCATTTCCTCGTGCTTTGAGCCATGCACTTGAGCATTTGCATTGGCCTTGGTTTGGCCTTTTAGCCACTGAAATCCAATGGATTTTCAATGGCTTAGGTGTGTTTTTGAGCTCTAAAATCAGAGAGGGGTGACCCTCTCACCCCTTGTTCTCTTTACTAGCTTTGTTGGCCTTCCAAAGGAGCTCCATTTTGTATGTTGAGAAGTCTTGTTTCAAGCCATTATTTGTGAGTTTCAAGGTCTGCCTTGACTTTGTCTAGAGCCCTTTTAGCCATATTTTGTGTCTTTGATGCATGCGTAGAACAATCCCATTCAAGGCCTTTCAAAGGGGCCTTTCTTTGCATGTTTCCTAGACCCATTTCAGGCTCTTTTTAGTGGGTTTTAGGACCCTCAAAACCTCTATCCAAAGGTGGTTTTGCCATTGTTTGTGTCCATCATGCATGCGTAGAACAACCCCCTTATTGGCCTTTCAAAGGAGCCCATCATTCTTGCATGCATTGACTGAGTTTCAGTGGTTATTTGGGCCTATTTTGGCACGACATACTTTTATTTTTGGCTGGTTTGGTGAGCCCTCATGTGTTTCATATACATGTAGTGTAAATCATGGTTCACTAGCTTTCTTTGCATGCTTTGTTGACCCTTGATTTTAGCACTTTTTGGCCATTCCTTAAACTGATATTGTGGTTGTTTTGGACTGCCTTAGCTCTGTTTTTGGCTCTCATGGTCGAATGATGTTTGTTTTGCATGCTTGTAGTTCAATACCCATGCTTAACTTTGAGTTTTGAGGCTCATTCCATGCATATACTGAGGTGTGTTCATGTTTTGGGCTCATTATACATCATATTTCAAAGCTTTTTTGAATGCCATATTGCCATGTTTTATACTCTTTAAATGCGTTCGAGAGTCGGCCTTGTATGCCTCATTTACCGACCATTGAATGAGCTCCATTTTGTTGAATTCCGAGTTATCATTTTAGGCCATTTCCCCACTGTTTCAGACCTGCCTAGAGTCTTTTTGGGGTTGGTTTTGCCATTGGTACATTGCTTTGGGTACCTCTAAAGTAACGCACTTCACTAGTTTCGGTACCCGGGCCCCCTAGCTTGCATTGTGTGCCATATGTGCATGTTTCGGGACCATCTTTTATGCCATTTCAGAGCTGTATCGTGTCATTCTATGCCATGTTTCATCCTCTGCTATGCTTAGTTAGAGTTGCATGTTATGCCTTAGGATCGGTCCTTTGCATCCGTGCATGTCTGCATGTGTTTCGGTTGTCTCATTTCCATCATATGGCCACTGATGTGAGTGCGGCTGAGGTCCATTCATATTGGTGTAAGTCCATCTCGCATTGTGTATGCCATTTTAGTCCATAGCATTGCGTATGCTAAGTTGCATGTTAGAGCATTGTGCATGCCATGTTACATCACGTGCATTGTGTATGCCATTTTAGTCCATAGCATTGCGTATGCTAGGTCGCACATTAGTCGCATTGTGTATGTCATCTCATTTGCATTGTGTTTGGGATAGGAGTTAGCCCAAACACGGGAAACGAGGGACGTTTCGTATTCAAAGTGACGAAACGTGTCTCAATTCCCGGTCGCCGACACTCCGGATTACCCATGATGGAGTCTAGGCCTTGTTGTGTTTATATGTGCATTCATTTCACATCGAGTCGTGCAATTCGACTCCTCGGCCATCATGCGTTGAGATGCGTGATTAGTGGCGCGAGGATCGAGGTGTGCATACATATGTGAAAATATTTTGCCATGCCCCTTTCTTGCTCTCTGTTGCAGCAAATCAGAAATCAGCAGCCTTCTAGGCCTTTGCACAGCATTCCGGGATTAATTGCAAACAGAGGCAAATCAGGGCATCACGAGGAATTTCCCGACGAGGCGGCTCGAGCATGCATGCATCTTTCATTATTCGGAACAGAGCTGAGGCAGTCCATTTAGCTTGCATGCTAATTTATTTTCTTTCCTTGTTAATTTGTTAATTAATTAGGGTTTTGTAATATTTAATTATTTATTCGGAGTGTAATTATTTATTCGGACTGTATTATTTATTCGGACCCTCCGAGCGAGGGCACAATTGTAATAAGTGTGCATTTGTGTGATGTATGTCTTCTAACCCCACGTCTTTCTCCCTTTTATTTACCAGCTTATGATGGTTAGATTAGGGCATGTTTCAATTAGCATACTTATGCTTGCATGTTTGCATCATTCATCTGTATTGCATGCACCGGGCTTGGCGCATCATACTAATTGCATTGTATTTCAATTCCGAGTTGAATACGTGTATCAGTTGTTGTATTTCATATGCCATTTTAGAATAGCCGAGCCTATCTTAGTTGCATTTTTGCATGTGTTGCATTAGCCATCTTAACATGAACTAGGATCATGCATTTGATTACTAACTAGTTTCTGTTTTGGCTTAGAGTACTCGGTAAGTGTTTATGCTTTAGCATCCTTGCATGCGTGTGAGTGACTACCATGATAGCATGCTTACCATGAGGCTATGTGCTTATGTGATATACCTGCCTGAATGCCTGTGGGTGAAGTGTGGATTATCTGAATTGGAATAATGCATTGACTGTGAGTTTTAAGCCCACTTGAGAGTGGCAAAATCATGTTTTCAAAGTCCACCTGAGGGTGGCAAATTCGCATTTTAGCCTACTTGCGAGTAGCATTCAGACCAAGGTTGGGCCGGGACAGCATGAAATAGACTTCCACGTCTTAGAAGTTCCTGCAACTTTCAATATGCTCTTGGGGCAGCCGTGGCTGCACCAAGTGAAGGCAGTTTCGTCCACCTTGCATCAAATGGTGAAATACCCCCATGGGAAGGGAGTAGCCATTGTTTTTGGGAATTCATCGATCCATCCACCGCCGGAAGTATCTACTCCAGTTTTGGAAAATGAGCACGGTATGGAGGATGTGTTCTTATCCGATTTTACCCTGGCTGAGGCTCGGGTCGTGCATAACATCTTAGCTGTTAATGAGGGCACACTACAAGAAAATGCAGCATTGGCGACTAAAATTATCATTTTCGTCGCTAAAAGTCGTACAAATGGCGACTAAAATCAGTTTTGTCGCCAAACGTCAGCACTTTTG
This sequence comes from Camellia granthamiana, assembly GCA_036172215.1. Lineage (NCBI taxonomy): Eukaryota > Viridiplantae > Streptophyta > Magnoliopsida > Ericales > Theaceae > Camellia > Camellia granthamiana. The sequence continues at coordinate 2,638,815 of CM069909.1, forward strand.
CCGACTAAAGCAGTTTGGTCGCCGAAAATAGGGCTTTTACCGACTAAAGGTCATTTTAGTCGCTGAATATAGCACTTTTAGCGACTGAAAACAATTTTGTAGCTAAAAGGCATGGTTTTTGGCGACTAAAATCATTTAGTAGCCAAAAGTGATGGTTTTGGCGACTAAAAAAGAGTTTAGTCGCCCATTACAAGTGTTTTGCCGACTAAAATGCATTTTAGTCGCCCAAAGTTGAGGTTTTGGCGACAAAAGTTCTGTTTAGTCGCCAAATGTGTAATCCTTAGGCGGGACTCATTTGTTTTAGCGACAGAAACACAAATTAGTAGCCAAAAATTGGAGAATTGGCGACTAAAATTGACATTTAGTCGCCAAAAGTGCTACCCAATTTTTTTTGTAAATATTTTATTTTTTTACATGAAATATATTAAATAAAATAATTTATTTTTATATATACAATTTTTATATATACCAGTGAATATAGTATATAAATAATAAATGTTGCATTCATAATCATGAGATGTGTGAGTGGCGTAGTGGGGACCAGGTGTTGCTGAAGGTACAGGGGCGTGTTTGGCTGCGACGTTGCAGGTTCGAGCCCTGGGAGCTCCAGCAGAGGCTATTTTTTTTTTTTTGAAAAACTAGTATTGGCGACTAATGCATTTTGGTCGCCGAAAGATAAATAAAAAATAAAATAAAAATAGTATTGGCGACTAAAGGTTTAGTCGCTAAAAGTATAATTCCCAAAATGGAATGGAGTATTGGCGACTAATTATTTAGTCGCCGAAGACATATGTATTGCCGACTAACAAATGTTTAGTCGCCAAAGCTTTTCGCGACAGTTTTTCGGCGACCACAGCGGCGACTAAAGATTTTGGTCGGGGAAAGTGAAAAAATGAGTATTGGCGACTAAAAAAGGGCTTTTGGCGACTAAAACTTTAGTCGCCGAAAGTGCTTTTTCTTGTAGTGGCATGTATGTTAGCGCACAATCAGTATACCTCGTGAACAAGCTTCAACACATCCCCGGCATGGGATTGGGAAAGAGCGGCCGGAAAGGCGTTACAGCATTGGCCGAAGTGCCACACAACCCACACACCTTTGGCTTGGGTTATCTGCCCACCAAAGAGGATTGGATAAGGAAAGAAAAGGAGATGGCTGGGAGAGCCAGAGCAAAGTAGGCATGGAAGCCTTTTGAGCTGATGCATAGACCCATTTAGGGTACCCTAAACGGACGCTTCGTCCGGGAGGGGGAGGACTTTCCATTTTGTGGCTTCCCAGAGCCATGGTTGAATGCGGAGAGGAAGCGCCTGCCGGGGTTTGAGATTTTCTTTGACCTACAATTATTCGAGGATGACGTTGTCGAAGAGTAGACGGACCCATTGGCTGAGGCTGAGCAGAGCAAGAAAGTGGAGTCTGAGGACGCCGAAAGTGAAATGGGGGTAGCACTGGCATGTCTACTTTTAGATCCTCCGATCGAACAGAAGTGCTTGGAGGACAACTTCTCGGTATGCGTGATCGAGAATGAAACGGCTGCGGGCCTACCAGCAAACATTTTGGATGCATCTATCGCACCCTCTCTCATTTGGCAGTATGAAGAGGGATTTTGGTCAAGCAGTACCAGGTCAGGTAGTGAGCCTGAATCTAATTCCTCCGAATCTGTTGAGTCAGAATCAGGTTCCAGCTCGATTGAGTCTGAGTCCGGTATTCCTGTGGGTGATAACACGGATACCACAGTCCTGTCCAGGTCGTCTTTTTCTTCCTCTTTTGAGTCTGTTGTAATCGGAGAATCAGATGATTTGGATGTGTTTAATGAGAATGATGTGGCTGTAGTTTCTGAGTACTTTTCTGTGCCCTTGATTTATTGCATTAACTCAGACTTTCAAAATTTTGATGAAAACGACAAGGAAGAAATTCCTGCGGTTTTGCAACGCTTAATTGAACAAGAGCAGGAAAGATTTGTTAAACCCTTAATGGATGAAATCACTACCGTGAACATTGGTACTGAGGAGGACCTGTGGCTAGTCCAGATCGGGTCCACGTTGTCTTCGGAGGAACGCGAGCGCTTAGTCACTTTATTAAAATATTTCAAAGATGTTTTCGCGTGGTCCTACGAGGACATGCCTGGGATCGATCCTGAGATTGTACAGCACCGGATCCCTCTTGACCCCGAGGCCCGACCCGTCAAACAAAAACTCAGAAGGATCCGCCTGGACTGGGCCCTCAAGATCAAGGAAGAGGTCACCAAGCAAATTGATGCAAGGTTCCTGCTGGTATCCGAATACCCGACTTGGTTGGCCAACATTGTTCCAGTGCCAAAGAAGGATAGTAGGATCCGGGTGTGTGTGGATTTTAGGGACTTGAACAGAGCCAGTCCGAAGGACGACTTTCCCTTGCCGTGTATTGATGAGTTAGTGGACTTCACAGCGGGGCATGCTTTGCTTTCGTTCATGGATGGCTTTTCGTTTCGGGCTACAATCAGATAGTAATGGTGCCCGAGGACCGGGGGAAGACTGCTTTCACCACCCCATGGGGACTTACTACTACAGAGTGATGCCGTTTGGGTTGAAGAACGCTGGGGCTACATATCAACAGGCCACGACCACAATATTGCACGACATGATCCACAAAGAGGTTGAGGTGTACGTGGACGACATGATTGTCAAGTCCAAAGATAGAGAGGGCCACTACACCGCCTTGCAAAAGTTCTTCCAAAGGATCAAAGAATTTCGTTTACGGCTGAATCCTCAAAAGTGTACGTTCGGTGTTACAACGGGAAAAATACTGGGGTTTCTGATTACACAGAGAGGTATCGAAGTCGACCCTTCCAAAATCAAGGCCATCTTAGAAATGCCACCACCAAGGACTGAAAAGGAGGTGTGAGGCTTTCTGGGTAAAGTGCAATTCATAAGACGGTTTATCTCAAAATTAACCTTGACTTGTGAACCACTTTTTGGCCTCCTGAAGAAAGGAAAGAAATTCCAGTGGGACGGCCGATGCCAAGCTGCATTTGAACAGATCAAGGAATACTTACAGAACCCACCCGTGTTGTCACCGCTAGAGCCGGGGAGACCGTTGATTTTGTATCTTTCAGTAACTGAGACTACAATGGGCTACATGCTCGCGCAAGAATCAGAGGACAAAGTGGAGAGAGCCATCTACTACCTGAGCAAGAAGATATTGGAGTATGAGACTCACTACACACCATTGGAAAAGGCTTGCTTAGCCTTGATATGGGCTACCAGGAAGCTGCGGCACTACCTGTTAGCTCACTCTGTAATGTTGGTTTCACGACTGGATCCCATCAAATATCTTTTCGAGAAACCGGCACTTACGGGTAGGCTAGCTCGTTGGTTGCTGTTGCTTTCCAAATTAGATCTGAAATATGTGATGCGCAAGTCAGTCAAGGGAAGAGCAGTAGTAGAGTTCTTAGCCGATCATCCAGTGGAAGGAGGTGAAGCAGTTGAGTACTTATTCCCAGATGAGGCCATTTTGCATATCGACGATGAATTTTGGACGATGTACTTTGATGGAGCATCAAACCGGCATGGGTATGGGACAGGAGTGTTGCTGATAGCATCCGACAACTCCCGTATCCCTCTAGCATTCAAACTCCGGTTCAAAGTCTCGAACAACGAAGCAGAATATGAGGCATGCATTGCCGGTCTAGAAGCAGCCCTGGAACTAGGGGCAAAATGGTTGGACGTCATCGGGGACTCGAACATTGTTGTATCTCAAGCGAAAAGAGATTGGAAAATCAAAGAGGAAAAGATGATTATGTATCACCAGACCTTGGATATGTTAATTCCTCGGTTTGAGAAGTTAAACTTTGCTTATCTGTTAAGAGAGAACAACAGGTTCGCAAATTCATTAGTAACTCTATCTTCCATGATAGACATCCCGTTTGGAGTCCAGATGCGTCCAATCATTATCGACCAAAAATTTGTGCCAGCCTACGAGTCGATTTCTGCTATAGATGAGGTTCAAGATGAGAACCCCTGGTACTACGATATTTGGAATTTCTTGGAGAAGGAAGCATATCCACCAGAGCTAAATGCCAGGGATAAAAGGGCAATCAGAAGAAAGGTCGTTCAGTTCATCATCTACGGAGGTAAATTGTATAAGAGAGGTCATCTAGGAATGCATAAGCTGTGCGTTGAAGCTAAAGAATCAAAATGCCTGATGGAGGCCATCCATGGAGGGGAATGCGGTGCGCATATGAACGGGGTAATGCTAGCGCGGAAGATCCTCAGACAAGGTTATTATTGGTCCACCATGGAGGAGGATTGTATCGGCTTTGTTCGGCGATGCCACAAATGTCAGATCCATGTAAATTGCATGAACATCCCGCCGTCGAAGCTGTACAATATGACTTCGCCATGGCCATTTTCAGTTTGGGGAATGGATGTGATCGGGGCTGTCACACCAAAGGGGTCGAATGGGCATGAGTTCATCCTAGTCACGATAGATTATTTCACAAAGTGGGTTGAGGCCCAATCCTATGCGGTGTTGAAGGCTTCACATGTTGCGAAGTTTATTAGGAACAACATCATCTGTCACTATGGGGTCCCAAACGAGGTCATTTCAGATAATGGTTCCCACTTCAAGAAGGAAGTGATTGACTTGTTGGAAAAATACAACGTGACTTTTCATAAGTCATCCACCTATCGGCCGCAAACCAATGGAGCGGTTGAGGCCGCCAACAAGAATATCAAACACATATTGCAGAAGATGGTAGAAACCTACCGGGATTGGCCAGATAAGTCGCCATTTGCTCTGTGGGGCTACCGGACTTCGATTAGAACGTCTACTGGGGCGACTCCGTATTCATTAGTTTATGGGATGGAGGCCGTTCTACCTATCGAGATTGAAGTTCTGTCTTTAAGAGTGCTGGCTGAGTGTCAGATAGCCGAAGGAAATTGACAACAGAGCAGATTTGAGGAACTCATGCTCTTTGACGAGCGCAGACTGAAAGCGCTGTACCATGTTCAAGGTTATCAGCGCAGAATTGCCAGGGCTTTTAACAAGAAAGTTAAGTCCAGGAATCTAAAAGAAGGAGATTTGGTGCTCAAAGACAACCGAGCTCCCATCCACGACCCAAGGGGCAAGTTCAGACCCAATTGGACTGGTCCCTACATCATTAAGTCTATCTGGTCAGGTGGAGCTGTGGTTCTGATGGACCTAGATGGCCTAGAGTTCTCACAGCCGATCGATATGGACAAGTTGAAGAAATATTACCCCTGAGAGGCTTGCTAGGCCGAAAACCCGAAAGGGCGACCTAGGCAAAAGTCAGAAAACAAAAAATTTGAAATTATAAAAACTAAGCTCGCAAGGTTGAAAACCCGCAAAGGGCGGCCTTGGCAAAAGTTAGAGCGCAAAAGGAGAGGTTAAATACACGAGTGTACCTTAGCCTGAACTACTTAAAGCTTGATTCCCATCTTTGGGATACGTAGGCAACTTCATCCTGAAATTCAGGCATAAACTTTTCCCCGATCAACTTTGTCCATTTGATCATCTCGGCTATCTTTGTCTATTCAGCATTCAAGAGTTTGGTTACGATCTCCGGTGCAGTGCTTTTCAGACTAGGGGTAACTTTCCGTTGCTGTGCAGTGCCGCGGTACTACTCAGACTAGGGGCAACTTTCCAGTTGCTAGGATCCGAGGTTGTGCATCTCAGTGACAGATTTCAGGCTTGTCCAGTTTTGATCCATATTGAAAATGGTTTTGAAAAGTTTTAATAAAAGTTGACTTTGTTCAAAATTAATCTTTTTACAACTTAGACCATTTTTGGACCAAAGCGGAAAATTTTCAGTATCTATAACCTTCAATTTCATTGATTTCAATACAGAGTTCTCCTGCTCTTGCATACAAATTGAAGTTGCTTTTTATTACATTCATAAAGAAAACTTGAAAGTACTAATAAAGCAATAAATCTGGGGCATAGATAAGTCAGGCGTTCCTGCGCCCCTTCCAGAGCTGGTCGAAGCCTCTGATGCCAAAGTGTGCCCTTCCTGTGCCTCTTCATTGAGCCAATCCAAGCACTCATTAGACAAAGTGCAACTGAAAGTGGGAGCAGAGGCCAGGAGCTCTCTAGTCCTCCATGCTGTGGCATACCGGGCAAACTGTGTGCCTCGAACCGGGAATACAGCAGGGTACTCTATCCCCTCTGGCGGGCAAGTCTGATCATGTCCAAACTGGCGCCGGAACCGGAACGGAAAATAGAAGACACAGTGTGTCATGCCAATCAATTGAATCCCAGGTTGACAGGTCATGTTGTAACTCATTGCCGGCAGATTGAGCCAAGGGCAGCGCCAAGTGATGCGGTTTGCAGACAAACTGCACATCCAGTTGTACCACCACCCCTCATCCAAGGCATCAACCAGGCGTTGTCGGAAAAAGTAGCCGCGAGCTGAGTATGCTGGGCAAGACTTCACAATCTGTAACTTGTCCATCAACCACACTTGGGGAGGAATGAAAAATGAGAGAATAAAGAATAGAGATGTACGATGAGAGAAAAGTAAGAAAAGTGTTTTTAGAGAAAAATCGAGCCTGAGGGCCGAGTGATGTGAGCAATACATATGTGAGATTGGGTGGGAAACATTACCTGCAATAGTAGTGGGCTCCCCGCAAGCCTAGCCGTCTCCCGGCGATGAAAAGCATCTAAGCCCATCAATGTCTCTGCCAATGTCATGGCAATGCAGCTCTTGCCCTCCTTCAAACCTTGGGCAACCTCGATCAACCGGACACTGAATCCATCGGAGCCCGGGGTGAGCAAGAAATGAGATGGCAAGGATAGGCAAAGCGCGTGTCGCCGGTAGCTCTGCCAATGATGGTCGCCGCGGTCACCAGCATCAGAAAACCGGCAAACCAAGCTTGGGATGTCCAACTCCCCGTCATGAATCAATGATCGAGCGTCATGCAGAGTGAGGCCGCACATTCGTCCTAAGGCTTGGACATGACCAAATCGGTGTTAAGGCAAGATTTCCTCGTTGCGCTCGGACTCCATCAAAGCTTGGAAATCCTTGAAAGTAGGACACATCTCTTGCCCGCTAAAGCTAAAGACGTGTGTTACCGGATTCCAAAACCTTGCCACGGCATAGAGGAAAGGAAGATGCAACGGAGTACGGCCCAACGTGAATAGTGCATTCAAGCCGAAGCCCCGGAAGTTTAACTTTTCCGAGCCATCTAGAGAAGCAAGCCAAGCTGCGAGATTTTGGGTGAGGAAATTCCTCCATTTTGATGCAAAACTGAGATGAAATGAATGAACCATGAGGCTAGAACTTTTAAAGAGGATAAGGCACTATTCGGGGGACACGTGTTGAAAAATTGGTGGCTGCCAAACCAGGTGGTCGGCCGACCACTTTTTCTGGTAGGCCGACCACCCCCCTGGTCTCCAATGAAAAAAACTGGTCGGCCAGCTCCCTTAGGTGGTCGGCCATGGAGAGGAGGGTGGCTTTGGTCTTGTTCTAGCTTCTAGAAGAAAGTTCCTAGCATTTCCATGCATTGGGAGTGTTGAAGGTGCGAGTTTTCCTCTGTTTCGGATGCGTTCCGTCACCCAGATCGTCCGAAATACGTCTATTTATCGAGTTGTTGTTCAATTTTGATTATCGAGTTGTTGTTGAGATTTGATTATCGAGTTGTTGTTGAGTTTTGATTATCAAGTTGTTGTTGAGTTTCGCTTATCAAGTCGAGTTGTTAAGTTCATCGAGTTGTTAAGTTTTGTTGAGTTGACGAGTTTTGTGTATTGAGTTGTTACTCTTTGTTTAATCAACACTGTTGTGTCTTGCTTATCGAGTTGTAAGCTTGCTAAGGTTTTGTTGATTCTTAGTAAGTTAAGTTGTTTAGTTTGTTGCGTCGGTTCACTATCTGACTTGGCGATTTTCAATGCACAATCTCATTCAATCTCATTTTGTGCAAAATGATGCGATGTGATGCTAAGAACATAAAATACAACACTTTTTGAACAAAAGCTGTTTCATTCCATCATGCTTCCTTTGTTACAACATTTTACAACAAGGGTACACGTTTTACAGAAAATAAAACTGCCTAATAATATACAATGTGCTACAACTACTAGTAAAAAAGGCAAATAAAGCAGGAACATCTGCATCAGTGCCCTCAAGTGCAAGAATAAGAGGCCCTCTTCATCCTCTTTGGTTGAGAAGTCCCTGCACCGTCTCCACCGGCACCACCATTTGACTCGAAGCTGCTGTCCTCAGAATCCTCCTCGGCATCACCTCCGCTCTCAGAGCCCGACTCAGAGTCATCCTCTCTGTCTGCAGATGTCTCTGACTGAGGATGCGCAGACTCCTCCTCCTCGCTGGACTCCTCCTCTATGACATGTGCTCTGCGCCTGCCTCGTCTGCGAGACGAGTACCCTCTCCCAGCTCCCTGAGAAGGCCTAGATGGCCCGGCCTGTGGCCCAGTATGCAGTGGGGGCATCTGAAAAGGAAGAGGACAATTTGAGTACATTAGCCAGTATGTATATCAGGTGCAGATGCAAGAAAACTACAGTACATGAATGTGGTGTGTGTCAGATATGCTCTACACATACAGTCAATCAATGCAGTGAAATGTTCAAGATCAGCATGTCATCAGAAGTATGATAAATGCAAGAAAACTAAAGAGTACTGGGACACCGATGATGGACAACTGCGTCTCTCTCCGCAGTACCATGCCCTCGAGTGAGGCTACTAACCCGAGCAACCCCTCGGTATACTCCGTGGTAGGCTGCAAATGCAAGTGCAAGTCATCAGTGAATGAATAAATGCCCAAACATCTGAGCGATAAATCAAAGCTGTAAAGCATACAGGTGGCGAGTCGGGGTCTCTGACGTATGGGTGACCAGGCATAGGAGGCTCTATCGGAATCGGATAGGAACTCCCATATCGCCATCCTATCAACTCAGTCGGATTATCTGGCCATCCAGGGAGATGATAAGTCAGGGGAATCGGGGGGACCAGTCCAGCCCCACCCCTCAATGTGCCGGCTCTACTGGTCGAAGGAATGTCTCTAGCTCGGGCGCGACTCGAGGATGGCATGCCAGCAGACCTTCTTGTGGGGGCACGGACACCTACCAATGGAGGCATCAAGTATGTATGACGGTAAGTCGCGTACTCCCCCTCCTCCAAATGTAGCAATACGTCGGTGCCAAACATGGCGCTAGTGACATCCTGAGGAGTAAGCCTATTAGCGGATCGCATATCGTCAGAGGTGCTGAGGGAACACTCTGCTCGGGAAAGCCCATAGACTGGCACAGGAAGCGGTCCCCTAACTAGCCTCTCAAACAGGATCCTATACCAAGAAGAGGTCCATGCCCCAGCAAACTGGAATCGAGCATCTCCACCCAAAGGCACCCAGGGCTGCCATGTGATCTGCGGATAACCAATGCATAAGCCGATTAGAAATCGTAAATGTGCAAGATAGATCAAAGATGAAAACAAGGAGAACTGAGGTTTCTGAATCACCTCTGTCGGCCACACTGTGTCGAAAAACTGCCACAGGTAGGGGAGAGTCTCCCGAGCTCGCGGCCGGTACTGGCCTTCAAATACGAGCCAATACGGAATCATGAAAGGCACCTCCACCTCAAGCTCTGGGGCTAGCGTCGGGAAGTACGCGAAAACCCATAGCTGTCGAAAACAGGGCAATAGCCATCAGAATACAGGATACTGAGTGCAGAATATAAATACAGAATGCTTAGTGCAGAATGTGAATACAGAGTGCTGAGTGCAGAATGTGAATACAGAATATACAGAGAATGCAGAATGCTGAGAGCGGAATGCAAAGTATAGAATGTAAAGTGTGTCGTGTGTGCAGTGTGCAGATAATGAAAAGCAGAAATGTAAATCAAAAGGGCAGAAAGTACCTCCCAGGCTCTCCAATAGCCGCCGATTATGTTCCCCCGTCCGCGGGAGGTCGCGCTCATGTAGCAATATATGGTAGCCAAGCCAGCGCCACCCCAGTCATACTGGCTGACCCGCGATAGGTCCACTAGGGCACTCAGCAAATATAGCCCAATGGTGTTCCCCCTATCGGCAAACAGAGTGGTGCCAAAGAGGAACATCAAAAACCCCCGAGTGTACTGCGCTATCTCCTCGGGAGTCTCGGGCACCCACTCTCTGAAATGTGAAGAAAACCAGGTATACCGGACTATGCCTGAGGATCTGTCAACCGGTGGGCGAGCTCCTAATAGATAGATCCAGGCGGCCTCCCACTCGGCCATATCCTCATCATAAGGGATCGCCCAGCCTCCCACGTCAAGGCCTGTCAGCACAGTAAAGTCGAATGGGGTCATAGTCATGTCCCCGGTAGCTGAGAAATGGAAGGAGTTGATGGTGTCCCACCATCTCTCTACAAGGGCGCCCATCAACGTCCTGCTAGCAGGATAGCGAGATATCCCTGTGCAGAAGGGTCAGAACCCTGCCTGGTCAACCCAATCACGAACGGCCTCCGAGAGCTCTATGTACCACTCCCTCGCAACGATGGAGCCATATCCCCGTGTAACACAGGAAGACACCTGCATTCATAATGAATATATGTATTCAGTCTCAGAATGAAATGAATAAGCTACGTGCAAATGAAATGTATGAGCTACATGCAAATTAAATCAGATACGACGATATGAGCTGTGTGTTCAGAATTGAAGTGTGTGAGCTGCGTGCTCAAACATCAAATGTATGAGCTGTGTGTTCAGAATTGAAGATATGGTGTAGACACCGCATTTTTGACCGCCCCTAAGACTTGGACGTCACCGCTTGAACACTCGGTGATTATCCATGTTGGTGTTTGTTTTGAGTTCCCGGAGGTCCCGGCTGCGCGCCGTGCCTCAGGACCTCTCAACCTGTTTGTTCTGTGCTTGGTTTTGTACCAAGACTTGTGTGTTTTTGCATCTGAGGGTAGGGGGAGGCTTGTTAGCCATCCCTGAAGCCCACCGGCTGCCCCACACCTCTACCGACACCCCCTAGTGGCCACCGGCACTTATTTCTCAAAACCTTTGGCCGGTCGGCACTGTATTCTGCCGACTGGCACTCTTTTGTGCCAGTGACTGTTTTGGCTGGTCGGTGTGACCCCTTTGCACCCCCAGGGATGGTACATGCCAGCTGTGACAGCTGGAGTGCACCATCACCACTCCCCATGCCCGGGTTTGCACCCTTTGCACCCTTGAACCCCATAAACCTTCTAGAAGGCTGAACCCTTGGCCAAGCTTCTTGGAGAAGCTTGGCCAGCTGTCTTAGCTTCCCTTGGAAGTCAAGACCCTCTTGCACCTCTTGACCCCCCCTCTCTTTGCTTAGCCATTAAGTTAAGAGCTTTATTTTGCCTATATAAGCTCATCTCTTCCCCTTGAGTTAGAGGTTAGCCATTTTAGGTCAAAAACCAAAGCTTATATCTATATATCTGTGTGATACACACTCTCTCTCTCTCTCTCTATATTTTCCCTCTCTCTCCTCTTGTGCGTGTGTTTTTGGGCCTAAAAGTGTAGTTTTACCTCATTTTTGCACCATTACACACACTATTACACCTCAGCTCGAGATTGAGAGACTTGGGAGGTTGATTGTTGTGATTTTGGACTGGTTTTGATCACTAGAGGAGGGCTGCTCCACCTGTTCTTCAAAGGATCTTCAAAGGTAAGAACATTACTTTAGATTCCCCATTCTTGCTCTAGCTTTCTACTAGTCTTGCTTTGTGTTTTTGGTTTTGTGTTTAACATAAAAAACTCTGGTTTTTACTTGCTCTTGAACCTTCATTAAGGTCATTTTGTGGTTTGAGTAAAGGCTCACCCCTTTAGGCCTTGCTTGGCCTTTTTGGTGTCTTTTTGGTAAGGCCTTGTTTACTTGGTGTTTTTTAGCCTTCTCACCACTGAAAACCGGTGGGTTTCAGTGGTGAGGAAGATGGTTTTAAGTCTTATATAGGGGAGGGACACCCCTCTCCCCTTGGCCCCTTGTTTGCCTTTGTTTTGGGCTCAAATAATAGCATGCATGCATGGTTGGTTTTGGCTTCATTTCAGAGCATATTTGTGGTTCATATGACATGTTATGCCTCTATTTTAGGTTGGTTTTATGGTCCTTAACATGCCTCTTGTGTTTGCTTTGAAATGCTCTCTTATGCCTAGAAGTATGCCATACTTTGAGGCCATGTTTTCTCGCATGTTTTAGCTTAGTTTCATGGAGATACTAACATCATTTTGCCATGTATAAGGGCTGTGGGCCACTGTTTTTGTCATATTTAGCATGCTTGACATGGTTGTTTTGCATGATGGCTTGTAAGCCTTGGGTAGGTGATCCATGTACATGCATTGGATAGTCTATTTAGATGATTTGGGATCATTTGACATGCTATTTCAGACCCTAATCCATGCTCATATGTTTGTACTTGTCATCTCTTTCATGCTTTAAAGGTGTGTCCTTTTATGCCTAAGAATAGGCCTTGTGTATGCTTCCATGATTGATGCATTTTGGGGGTGCCATGTGGGGGGATTTGGGTGTCATTTTGCACACTAAAAATCTGTTTTTGGTTGTTAGATTCATGCCATGAGTGGTTGTGTAAGTGGTAGTAAGATGCTCTTTTCGGTGCCTTAGGTTTAGGCCCATGAACTTGCATGTTTGTATAGCATTTTGGTCATCATTTAGAGCTTGTTTTGCCACTGTTTTGGGGTGGTTTGAGGGCTGCCCCATTGAAGTTAAGGCCACCATTGTATGCTCATTATATGCTTGATGCATGCTTGGTTCATCGAGTGTTGTAGTAGGTTGGTCCCATTGCTTGATTGGCCCATGTTTGCATGCCACTTATACCTTGCATGCTCTAGCATTTTGCATGCCTATTGTGATAGTTGCATGACACTTGGTATGCCTTGCATCTTAGTCCCATTGTTGCATCATTTGAGCTATGATTGCATACATGCATTCCATGGCTTGGCTTGGGGATTGTCAAGCCAAGCATAGGGTTGAGAGGAGTTCACACTTCAAGTGGTGCAACTCGTCTCAATTCTTGGTCACCAAGACCTTTGACTAACACATGATAAGGCCTTGGATTTCATTTGTTTGTTTGCATGCATTACCATTAAAATGCAACCTTGGTTCCTTAGGCCATCATGCATCAAGATGCATAAATGATGGCCCAAGAACCAAGAGTCATGCCTCCTTGAGTCCCCAAGCATGATAGGAGGCATTGGCCATGCTTACATATGTTCAAAATCCATGCCATGCACTGCTGGTTTGCTGCTGCTGTCAAACTGTCCTCTGCAGGAACTTTCTGCCGACCGGCAGTACAATGTGCCGACCGGCACACTTTTTGTGCCGATAAACTCTACAAGAAGCCGGTGGCCAATTTAAGCAGCCGGTGGTCACTTCCTCCAGCCGGTGGGGTACTGCAGTTCATGTAGAAGGTATTCTGGGACTTTGGGAATTTTTGGAGAGGCAGGGCAGTAGAAACAGAAGCAACAGTGTCATGACACGGGTTTTTCGGACAAGTCGGATCGAGCATGCATCATTCGTGCATCCCGAGGCAGGGCTGAGGCCCCTTTCTTTTTATGTTAAATTTAATTTGATAATTAGAAATTTTGTAATAATTCATTTATTCTGTATTTTGACTGTACTATTTCGGACTGTATAGTCTTTTGGTCCCTCCGTGTGAGGGCATATTTGTAATAAGGGTGTGTGGGTGTGTGTATGTCTTCCAACCCCCACTTCTTTCTTCCCTTTTATTTACCTGCTTATGATGGTAGATTAGGGCATATTTAAATTAGCATACCTTATGCAATGCATGCGTGCATCCATGCATTTGTTATACATGCATCGGGCTCGGTACATCATACAAACTGCATTGTATTTCAATTCCAAATTGAATACGTGTTATTTGTAGCATTTCACATGCCATGTTTAGGATAGCCGAACCTACCTAGATTGCATTTTTGTATGTGTTACATTAGACATTTCAGTATGCTTAGGTCCATGCATGGATTTCTAATGAGCTTCTGTTTTGGCTTGGAGTACTAGGTGAGCTTTTATGCTTTGGCATATCACATGTGTGTGAGTGTTGCCATAATAGCATGACTACCATGAGGCTAGCTGCTTATGTGATATAACTGCTTGAATGCCTGTGGATGGATGTTAAATTGCCTAAATTGGAGTGATGCATTGAAACTGCGAGTTTTAAAACCATCTTTTCTAAAGCCCACTTGAAGGTGGCAAAACCTGCATTTTAGCCTACTTGCGAGTAGCAAACCATCTTCAAAACAAACATGCAATGTTTTGTTCCAATTTAGGCGATTTGGTCTATACTTGTTTGCTGTGCGCATAACATAGTAATTCTAGGCTAATAACCGGAATAAGAATATGTAAAGTTCTCAAAATCGGATATCATGGTTAGTAGAGGCCGGTCTTCGGACCGGGCGAGAGGGGGTGCCCATAGCTGACCTTCCCCGATCGTACCCAAGTTCCCAAGCCGAGGCAACTTTGGTGATGACGGACACGTGGCCTTTGGCACCGAGTCAGGGTTTCCTAAATTTCCCATTAAAAAATATTTAGGTGGCGACTCTGTAATCTGGCAAAGCAGTCTATGTTTGGCACTTCTTTTCAAAAAATCTGTTTTTCTCAAAACGACTTGCCAGAGTTGGACTCTTTGGTTCAAGATTAAGAACCGTGACATTTTGAGTCCTTTGAACTGTAGTAGACCCAATATCGAACCAGAACGGGGGGGACTCGCACTCCTCGCCCGGGATGCGTTCGGGGACGTCTACAGTTTCTGGCGACTCTGCTGGGGAATTTAGAGAGATGGACTCGAACTCGTGATATCCTGTTTAGATTTCATTTATGTGTTTCTTTGCATTGCATGTGCATTGGTGCGCCTAGGAACACAGTGTTTGCCATCTGCCATTCCTGAACGGTTTGCCGGAGGCTTGTCTTGTCAAGGCATGACCATAAGGTTGACCGGTTATGGGCTCTGACAGCATGGGAACACAAACCCCGGTTTTACCGGGGCACCCTTTTTGACCATTCGACCTAGTGCATATTCGGATCCATAGTGACCATTCCAAACTAGGACAGGTTGCTTACCCGTTTATAGGTTGTTTGAAACCGCTGCGTGCGTAGTGAAACCCTAGCTCCTGACAAAATAGGACAGGGAAACCCAACCCCAACATAGGGGTGTTTTGGCTCTCTTTACTTGCTATGTGCTTTTAGAGTGTATCTCTACAGGGAATGCGCATATCAGTTTGCAAGTTTTGGTATCCAGCCTGAGGGCACCAGTCACAGTATTTCGGGGAATCAGTTATCTGTGGGTACCAGATTCAGACTTGGGGACAGTGATTCAGAAACAGTGATCAGTATTTGAGAAACAGTGTACACAGTTCACTCGCCGTGTGTTGTGATATCCAACCGTGTGTTACATTGTTTATTTTATGCTGTTATGCTGTCCGATTATCTGTTTATTTATACGCTTTATTTATCTTTTTATTAGGTAGTTGAGCATAATTGCTTCTGACTCGATAGATATCCCCCAAGCACCCTGGATTAGAGGACGTTGACTCCTTCGATCTGAGGATCTGATAGACGGACAACCAGTGTACTACTCACTACCCCCGGTTACTAGACGGAGGTCAGTCAGGCAGAGGACATCAGTACAGCAGTCAGTTCAGAGGGCCTTATCTACCCCACCTGTGTTCAGTAGGGATCAGGATTCCGTGTCACCAACAGAGGGAGAATATATACCGACAACTCAATCAGAGCAGGATAGTATGGCTAGTTTGGAAGAGATGGTGCGCCACCTCCAAGAGAGCATGAAAACAATGCAGCAGGATGCCGTTCGTCAGGCAGAATTCTCCAGACAACAGGCTACAGTTGTGAGGGAACAGGCAGGGGCAATTGGCAGACTAGAACAGCAAACCGGAGCATCTGCTTCGCATCAAGTTCCTCCCCCGCCCGGAGTTCCAAACCTTGGGGAGACAGCCAATGTTCAAAATGATACAGAACTGCCCACAGGACCACCCCCACCTCCAGCCCTACCTCAAATCCAACCTCAGCTATCGAAAACACCCACAAACCTACTGGACTCTCCCTTTGAGTTCGAGACTGATCCTACCGCACTGAAGCTGAGCAAGCTTGAAAAGCTGTTCAAGAGATCTCAAGGAGTCAAGACTATTCCCGATATTGAAGACGGATACACCGACGTAGCTGTGACGCTGCCCGACAGATTCAAAATGCCTCATCTTGATCGATTCGACGGGTCCGGGGACCCCATGGTGCACTTAAGATTGTTTTCAGATGTCCTAAGGTCGATGGGCCTCAGTAGGCTCCAGAAGCTGTCTTTATTTGGCCGGACCCTGTCAAGTGTGGCGGCCATATGGTATGCCAAGTTAGAAGATGACGTCAAGAGGAATTGGGACGAAATGGCTGAGGCCTTCATCGCACAGTACTCATACAATACCCAGATTGAGATTACGACTCGTGATCTCGAGACGACTAGACAAGAGCCTAAGGAAAGTTTCTCAGAGTTTGTAACCAGATGGAGGGCCAAGGCTTCAATAATGACCTTGAGGCCTACAGACAAAGACCAAATTCGGATGATTGTGCGCAATCTCCAACCGAAGTTGATGCAAAAGATGATAGTACTTCCCTTTCCTACTTTTTCTGACCTGCATGAAATGGGGGTGCAGATTGAGGATGCCTTGAAGCAAGGCTTGATCGATAACGACCGGGAGCAACCTCGACGAACTTTCAATCGCAGTAGCAATGCAGGCCCGAGTGGCGTTACGACTGCAAGAGCTCAGGAAGTGGGCATGGTCACCACCAAACCCCCCTCCAAGAAATACGGCAGCTTCGCCATTCTCCGGCGCGTCCGGAAGCAACCCGCAAATAACCAAATACCCACCCAGAAACACCAGAACCTTCGCCCCACTTTATATGCCCCTATCCAAAGCTCTGGTGGTTTTGATCAAAAAAGGGCATCTGAAGCCCCTGGAGCCGCGGCCCCTACAAGAAAGACTCCCTCCTACCCATAACCCAGCCAAGTATTGTTCATTCCACCAACAGCATGGCCATGATACCGACCTATGCTTCCGGTTGCGTCATGAGATTCAAGATCTTATCGACAACGGGGTGATTCTGCCTCCGGAGAAACCTAATGTTACTACAAACCC
>CM069909.1:2656138-2765026 GCA_036172215.1 Camellia granthamiana
AAGCAGGTAAATAAAAGGGAAGAAAGACGTGTGGTTGGAAGACATACACACACTCACGCACACTTATTACAAATTCGCCCTCGCTCGGAGGGACCAAAAGAATAATACAGTCCGAATACTAAATTAATTATTACAAAACTTCTAATCTAATCAAAATAAATGCAAAGAGAAGATGGCCGCAGCCCCCCACCTCGGGATGCGTGAATAATGCAATGTTCGATCCAACTTGCCCGGAAACCCGTTGCCATAGCACTACTGCCTCTGTTTTTACTGCCTTTCTTCTCTGAAAACTGTCAAAGTCCCAGAACATCTTCTATGAGCATTGAAGAACACCATCGGCTGGGAGAGATGGCCACCAGCCAAAGGAAAATGCCATCGGCTGGGAATGAAGTTATCGGCCACAGATTATATGCCGGTCGGCACTGTATGTTGCCGGTCGGCAGAAACTTCCTGCAGGAAACAGTTTTGATAGCAACAGAGGATAGGCAGTATATGGCATAGAATTTCTAGGGCAAATGTGTGTGTGGACACACTCCCTATCATGTAATGGACTCAAGGGAGCATGGCCCTCGACCCCCGGGCCATCAATCGCGCATTTCAATGCATGATGGCCCCAAAGCCAAGTTAGCAACTTTGATATCAAATGAGATGCACATCAAACAAGCAAGTGAAACCCAACCTCTATCATACTCAATTCAAGAGGCAAGGCATGTATGCTCATGCAATGCAACCTAGGCATGTTAACTAAGTATGCAACATGGGCATGCAAGCAAGTAATGCACAATGCATGTTAGGCACACAACCTAAGCGAGCAAGCATGGAAGATATGGAATGACAATGGGAGTGACAAGCATACAAGATGTGATCTAAGCATGCAAGTGTGCAAGGCACGCATCATGTTAGGCAACCTAAACATGCAACAACATGCAAGTATGCAACAACACACAAGGTGAGCATGCATCAACATGCAAAGGATGGTCTTACACTAACTTGGACAGCTCTCTACTAGGTCCAAAACAGTGGCCATAATGAGGCAAGTGAGGCAACACAATACATGGAATGCATGCACAATGCATTAACCAAACCTAAGGCACAAAAATGCAACTCTACCAAAGCATGGCAGGGGATGCAAGATGGCATACAAGCATGTGAATTTCAGCGCTGGAACATGATGCCAAATGGTCCCAAAACATGGAAATATGTCACCCGATGCATGCTATAGGCCCCGAAACCCAAGATTAGGCACATGAAATGACTTACATCCATACAAAGCATGCATAATTTGAACATGGAGTATGAAGACAGAAGCAAGACAGCCCTAAAACAAGCATTTTTACAATTCAAAGCATGGCCAAACAGCAAGCACAAGTGGGGCCAAATTAGCATGCAAAAAGGGGGCCAAGAGAGGAGTATGAGACAACCCACAAATGCTGACCCCAAACAGAGAAAGGGCCTTCTAAAACATTGAAGAGGGACCAAAAATATGGATTTTTACAGTAGATGATCAAGCCCAAAACAGTGTAGAAGTATGCTCAAAATGCCATGCAAAATTAAGGCCACAAGAGGGCTATAACATGAAGTATACCAAGGATGTCTCAAACAGCCCTAGACCCTTAATGAAACATGAAGAGGGGGTCATTTTAGGGCCATTTTCAGTTCAAACTATGGTCCAAAAACAGAGACACAATAGCCTAATAAATCATGCAAAAAAGGGGACCTAAGAGGGGTACAATGACAAGTGATACATGGAGGACCCAAACAGTGTTGAGCCCTTCTTCAATGTTGAAGAAGGGCTCAAAATAAGCCTATTTTCAGTTTACATCATGCTCCAAAACAGATCATTCATAGGCCAAAAATACTACTCAAGAAAATGGCATACAAAGGGATAATGAAGGAAGTGCAAGATGGGGGCCTCAAACAGTGAGAGGCCCTCAATGAAAGATGAAATAGATCTCAAAAAAATAGTACTTTCAGTTTTGGTCGGAGCTCAAATATACAAGCAAGTATGGCTTAGATATGAACCAAGAAAATGCTAGTTTAGGGGAAAAGTGTGCTTACCCTTGTAGACCAATAAACCAGCAGGTTCTGATCAAAGGAAATGAGCTCCTAGCCTCTGCAAATGACCTCCAATATACTGAAATGAAGTGTAGAGGTGTGGTGCTATGGATTGGTGAAGAAATGGTGCAAGAACAAAGGTGTTTGGAGGCTTGGATGAGAGAGATATGGAGAGGGAGGTGGGATATATGTGTATATATCAGATATATATCTATATATCTCTGGTTTTTTGCTCCACCAACCAACCTTTTACAATGGAGGAGGTGGGATGCTTATATAGGCCAAGCAAAGCCAAGAAACTTAATGGCTAAGCTAAAGAGAAAGGGTCAAGGGGGCCAGGAGGTTCAAGGCTTCTAGAGGAAGCCAATACAGCTGGCCAAGCTTCTCCAAGAAGCTTGGCCAAAGGGTGAACCTTCTAGAAGAGGTTTGGGGCCAAAAGGGTGGAAAGGTGCAAAACAACCACACATGTGCATGGAGGGTCGGGTCTGTGCACTCCAACTGGTACAGCTGGCATGCACCAAGCCTGCAAGAGTCAAAAGGGTCAAACCGGCCAAGAAAAAGGGTCATCGGCCAAATAAATAGCCGGTCGGCACAATATTTGGCCGACCTGCTATTTATGCTGGCCGGTCGGCTAAATGTCTGGCCGGTGGATGGTCGGTAAGGTCAAAAAACAGCCGGTTGGTGTCCAAATTGAAGCCCCAGAAGTTAGCTTTCCAATGGCGCAAACCTTGCATTAAATTCCTCCTGTGGGAAAAGTTATGCCCTTTTGGTGAAGCCGCGCAGATTCGATCCAACCGGGATGATGCCCAACTTCAACCAATCATATCTCCCCCTCCTGGACTTGGCTCTAGGAGATTCTTGAGTGAAAAATGAAGCCCCGGAAGTCTTCTTTCCAGTGGTGGTGGCCTCATAGCTCAAATCCAAGTGTATAGACAGATGAGCTTGATTTAACGAGGACTGCTTGCCCCTCTCTCAGCAATTCTTGCCTAACTTCTTCTCCAGCCTGTTTTCGCCCCTCTTCTCCTCTTTTCTTCAACTTCAAACCCCTAAGCAAGGTGTTTTGAAAGATTTTTCAAAGATTTCATCTCTCTTTCATTAATTCCCACTCTGTCCTAGCTCGGTTTACCGAAAAGCGCAACATTTACCGAAATGCGAGCGTCGGAACATCGTGGGAATTTTATTTCAAAAATGTTTTGAAAGAGAGGGTTTTAAGGTCTAAAAACCATCCAAAATAATTGTGGTCCAAAATGGGGTATGAAGTTGAGATTTGTCTCTCTCCTTGCTGAGGAAACCGGACCTGTGCCCTGCACACCTTTCTCCAACAAGTAAACCATTAGTAACGCCCAAGTCTTAAGGGCGGTCAAAAATGTGGTGTCTACAGTCTCATGTATGGCTTGCTAGCCAATGCATGAACATGTTATTGTAGCTTTTGGTGCCTCATTTCTAGCATGATTCTACCATTGTTGTGGCATAAGTAAGGTTTGACTATTTGAGCCTTGTAGTACATACTTCACTTGCCTTGATGCCTTAGATCCTAAAGATGCCATGCATGCATTGTTCATATGTTAGAACCTTGTGCACGCCACATTAACATTGTTAGATAAGCACGTTGTTTGCATGTGTGTTGCATTGCATTGTGTTTGGATCGGATGTTGAACCAAACACGAGGAATGAGGGGAATTTCATACTTGAAGTGATCAAACGCGCCTCATTTCTTAGTCGCCGACCCTCTTGATCAAGCATGATTGAGGTGGAGACCCTTATGTGTTATTTGTGCATTCATTGACATTGACTTCTGCAAACTTGGCTTCTCAGCCATCGTGCATTGCGATGCTCGGTTAGTGGCCCGAGAGTCAAGTACCGCACTCCCTTGAGCTTGAGAAATGATAGGGAGAGTGGTTGTACACACATATCTTGCAAATACACTGCTATGCCCCTTCTTCTTCTCTATTGTAGCAAAACTGGAGCTTGGCAAATTTTCTGGTCGGCCAGACCAGTAAAGGTGGTCGACCGACCACTTTTTTCTAGTCTACAACTAGTTTTTCTAGCCTACAGGTGGTTTGCAGCCCCATTTTCTAGTCGGCAGCCCACCAGGAGGTCCCCATGTTGGAGCAGAAGAAATCTAGAAGTTAGTGCACTTTTTAGAGATCAAATCAAATGCAAACAGAGGCAATTCTGCGCATAGTAATGGATTTTCGAGAGAGGCAATCGAGCATGCATATACCCCTCGCCCCGAGGACCTCTTTTAATTACTTTACTTAGCTGCTTTACTTAGTTAGCTAGTTCGTCGGTTTTGTACTTAATTAGTTAACGTGCTTAACTAATCGATTTGTGTTGTAATAACTAATTAGTTAACTAGGAATAGTTAATTAGTTTCGGTTTGTAATTAATTAGCTTAGTGTAGCTAGTTAGTTGATTTATGCGGACCCTCCTTCGAGAGGGCAAATGTTGTAATAAGTGTGCGTGTGTGTGATGCATGTCTTCCAACCCCATTTCTTTCTCCCTTTTACTTATTAGCTTTCGATGGTTAGTTTAGGGCATGTTTCAATTATCATACTTCTGCTTTGCATGCGTGCATCATTCATTTGTACTGCATGCACCGGGCTCGGCGCATCATTCAAACCGCATTGTATTTCAATACACTTTACTTGAATACGTGTTTAACAGCATGTTATCAAGTGTTGCATTCATATGCCATTCAAGATAGCCGAGCCTATTTTAGTTGCATTTTTGCATGTGTTGCATTAGCCATTGTTGACATAGCTAGGATCATGCATTGATTACTAACTAGATTCTGTTTTGGCTTGGAATACACTGTGAGTGCTTATGCTTTAGCATCCTTGCATGTGTGTAAGTGACTGCCATGTTTAGCATGCTTACCATGAGGCTAACTGCTTAAGTGATTAACTGCATGAATACCTGTGGATGAAGGCTTCATTGCCTGAATTGGAATAATTCATCAAAATGTGAGTTTTAAGCCCACTTGAAGTGGCAAATCATCATGTTTTAAGCCCACTTGAGGGTGGCAAATCAGCGTTTTAGCCTACTTACGAGTAGCAACTTCAAACCATTTTTGAAAAACAAACATGAGATATTTTGTTCCAACTTAAGTGATTTAGTCTATACTTGTATGCTGTGCGCATCACATAGTAGGTTAGCTAATAAACCGAAAAAGAACACGTGTTTTCAAAATAACATATCATGTTTAGTAGTGGCCGATCCTTTGATCGGGTGAGCGGGGGTGCTCATTTCATTACCTTCCCCCATCGTACCCAAGTTCCCGAGTCGAGGCAACTTTGGTGATGACGGACACGTGGCCTTAGGCACGAGTCAGGGTTTCCTAAATTTCTCAAAAACAAAATATTTAGGTGGTGGCTATGAAATCTGGCAAAGCAGTTCATGTTTGGCACTTTTTGATTAAAATCGATTTTCCAAAACGATTTGTCAGATTTGGACTCTTTGGTGATTTATCAGTCTTACATCGCATTTTGTGAGATTAGATTCAGAATCGTGACAGGAGTCCGAACTGTAGTAGCTAAGAACTACAATTCGCGCCCTCGCGCGCAGAGCAGAGTTCGGGCAGTCTACAGAGGGTAATAGTACATATGTTGTTTGAGAATACACTACTTTGCCTCTGTTTGCTCTCCATTGCAGCAAAAAGGAGAATTTCAGGGAAATGGTGGCTGACTGGCCACCAGTGGTGGCCGACTGGCCACCAGTGGTGGCCGACAGCCACAAACAGTGGCCGACCGGCCAGTAGTAGTGACCGACAACCACCTATGGTAGCCGACCGGCGATCAGTGGAAAATTTGTTCAAAGTGTTCCTAAGGTGGAGCAGAAGTAGTCTGGAATTTGGTGTAATGTTTAAAGATCAAAGCAAAGTGCAAACAGAGGCATCCAAAGGCAAGGTGGTGGATTTTCGGAAGGAAGCCAACCGAGCATGCATGCGTCCCTCGCCCTCAAGGCCATTTAATCATTCCAATTAGTTAGGGTAGCTAATTATTTGATTCAAGTATTGTAATATTTTAATTAGCTTAGCATAGTTAGTTAATTAGTTGGTTTGTAATAATTAGCTTAGCTTATTTATTTGGACCCTCCTTCGAGAGGGCACAATGTTGTAATAAGCATGTGTGCGTGTGTATATGTCTTCCAACCCCACGTCTTTCTCCCTTTTATTTAACCACTTTCGATGGTTAGATTAGGGATCATTTTCAATTAGCATACCTTATGCTTGCATGTTTTGCATTCAATCATTTGTCTTGCATGCACCGGGCTCGGCGCATCATTCAAACTGCATCGTATTTCAATACTTCTTTGAATATGTGTATCAAATCGTTGCATTCATATGCCATGATTAGGTAGCCGAGCCTATTTAGTTGCATTATTGTATGTGTTGCATTAGGCATCTAGCATAGTTAGGATCATGCATTGTCTCTAACTAGCTTTTGTTTTGGCTCGGAGTACACTGTAAGTTTTACGCTTTAGCATACTTGCATGAGTGCAAGTGTTGCCATGACAGCATGCTTCCCTTGAGGCTATTTGCTTAAATGCTAAACTGCATGAATGCCTATGGATGAAAGCTTTGTTACTTGAATTGGAACAATTCGATAAATGTAAGTTTTAAGCCTACTTTGTGAAGTGGCAAATCATGTTTTAAACCCATCATGTTTGATGGCAAATCCGTGTTTTAGCCCACTTGAGGGTGGCAAATTCAACTCATTTTTGAAAACAAACATGTGGGAGCCGAATAAATAGAAGAGTTGGAAGGGATGTATCCCAGAAGTCAGAGACTGTTCGGCTCCATCCTGATCAACTAAGATGCCGAATACATTGATAACGCTGAATAGATGGGGACATGTAGGTCGGAATAAACAAAAGGATAATAAGTAAAAAGTTGGCTCTAGACCCGAGGTCCAGAGAATGAGTATAAATACAAGAGCTTCAGATTTAGAAAGGTATGTAAAAAATCACTTCGCTTAACTTAGTAAATAAGCTTTCTTGAGTATAAGAACTGACTTGCCCGTCGGAGTGCTAACCCCGGCACCTCCGACCGGAGCGTTTGTGGTCTTTGCAGGTGACTAGCTGAGGATCACGAGCGTGTCCCAGGATCTGAAGAGTACTTCCAGAATCACTTCCCCACAACTGGCGCCGTCTGTGGGAATACTCAAACACATCCATGGAAGGCGTGACTACAGATCCTCCGATAGCCACTGACGAAATCACACAGAGAAACGACCTCACTCCGGCAAATATGCTCGAAAAGGAAACCATCGCTGCAAGACATGCCGCGAATGTCGGTTCACCAACGACTTTAGTACAGGAGATAATGCCAGCCACCATGGAACGAGCCAAAAAGACCAAACAGAGTTTGGACAACATCATCACTGAGAACGAGTGCCTTCACCGCGATCTGGCCTTGGAAATAGCAAAGTCCAGACAAACAGTGCGCCAGGTTTCTGAGCGACCCCCAAGGGCAGGCAATCCATGGTCTCGGTCCCGATAGCAAAACACCGACGTTCGTTGTGCCTCAGCCGATTACTTTGAGGAGTTGACAAAAGACGAACGTCTCCAGCAGGGTGTTCCACATGATAACATCCATATGATATACAGCCAGCCGAAAACTTCGGCCGTGCATGCAATCCAATCACTTCCAGGCCCCCAACAGCAACTCACACCAGCAAAGCAACCCCGAGAATCGCCAAGCATCACCTTCGACGACTCTAATCTGATCGGCGTAACACTCGCTCATGTCGATCCATTGGTTGTCGCACTACGCGTAAACCGGTTCACCGTCAAACGCGTTCTTATAGACCAGGGCAGCACTTCAGAGGTTATGTATTATAAAACCTTCATCAAACTCGGGTTCAACAAATCGGACTTGACTCCAGCCCCTTATCCACTATTCGGCTTCAATGCCACCCCCGAATACCCACTGGGAAAGATCAGCCTACCCGTTCGGGCGGGTTCCAGAACGGTGGATGTGGAATTCCTGGTCGTTCGGCTACCATCGCCGTACAATCTCATCATGGGGCAATCGTGGTTGCATACCTTGCAGGCCGTCCCAAGCACCTACCATCAACTGCTACATTTCCCAACAGAACACGGCATTGAGTAGATCCGCGACTCCCAAAAATCGGCACAAGCATGTCACCTCCTTGCCGCCAAAATGCTAAAGGAATTGCAGGTAAACTCCATTGAGGTACCCAATCGGGAGATCCTGGATGACGTCGGGTGACAGCCAAGCGAAAAGGCCACGGAAGGTTTAGACCGAGTTGACATCGATGGAAGCCCAGAAAAGTTCTTCATCATCGGCACCTCTTTGAACCAAGCTGATAGACAGCAGCTGATCTCCTTCCTACTCAGCAACCTCGACGTCTTTGCGTGGACTCCGTACGAGATGCCGGGTATAGACCCGTCAGTTTCACAGCACCACCTGAACGTCGACCCCAAATGCAAGCCGATCATTCAGAAAGGCCGTCGGTCAGCCACAGAGCACACTGCTGCCGTATTAGAGGAGGTTGACAGACTGCTTGACGCCGGGGCAATTAGAGAAGTCACCTACCTCACGTGGCTCTCCAATACAGTGGCAGTGAAGAAGAAAAATGGAACTTGGCGAGTGTGCGTTGACTTCACGGATCTGAACAAAGCTTGCCCCAAGGACTGCTTTCCCTTACCTAGAATCGACCAACTCGTCGATGCAACGGCACGCCACCAACGCATGAGTTTCCTCGATGCTTACAGAGGCTACCATCAGATCGCCATGCATCCAGATGACCAAGACAAAACTGCATTCATCACCCCAAAAGGAACCTACTGCTACAAAGTTATGCCTTTTGGGCTGAAGAATGCATGGGCAACTTACCAAAGACTGGTCACCACTATGTTCAAAGAACAACTCGACCACACTATGGAAGTCTACATCGACGATATGGTGGTCAAATCAAAGAAGAACAGAATCACATAGCCGATCTAGAGAAGACATTCAGCATCTTACGCAAATACAAAATGAAACTGAACGCTTCCAAGTGCGCGTTTGGAATCGGCTCCGGCAAATTCCTGGGTTATATCATCAACCACCGTGGAATCGAAGCCAACCCCGAGGCAAGTCACAGCAATCTTGGAACTCGGTTCCCCCCGATCAGTGAAAGAAGTCCAAAAGTTGATGGGGATGGCCGCTACACTCAATAGGTTCATCGGCCGGTCTACAGATCGCTGCAGACAATTCTTCCAGACACTACGTCAAGGCAAAGCTTTTGAATGGTCCGCCGAGTGCGAAGCAGCTTTCAACGGGCTCAAGACTTACCTCCGATCAGTACCTCTCTTGACAACACCCGCTGCTGGTGACCCCCTCATTCTGTATCTGGCAGTCTCCGATAGGGCCGTCAGCGTCGTACTATTAAAAGAGGAGGAAGGGCAGCAACGGCCAGTGTATTATGTGAGCAAGGCAATGGTCGACGCCGAGATACGTTACCTTCCACTGGAAAAACTCATCCTAGCCTTGGTCATGGCGGCAAGAAAACTGATGCATTACTTCCAGGGACATAGCACTGGGGTGGTAACAGATTATCCCCTCCGATCAGTACTACGGAGTGCAGAAGCATCAGGACGTGTATCGAAATGGGCTCTTGAACTCGGCCAATACGACATTCAGTTTTTACCCAAAACCGCAATCAAGGGACAGGTGTTGGCCGACTTTGTTGCCGAATTCACAGGCGGGCTTTCTGACCTTAAACCTGCCGACGTTCTTCCAAAGGCTGAAGTTCGATCAACGCCGAACTGGAGAATTTATGTCGGAGATATTTGGTAGCTATACTATGATGGATCGTCTAACCAACGGGGCTGCGGCGCCGGCGTAGTAATCATGTCACCCGACGGCGCAGTAATAGAACAGGCCGTCAAGCTCGGCTTTGAGGCATCAAATAACGAGGTCGAGTATGAAGCCCTCTTAGCCGGTCTACGAAATGCACATATTCTCAGCGCTCGGCGTTTGCTAGCGTTTTGTGACTCAAAACTGGTAATCAACCAGCTAAAGGGGGGAGTACGCTGCCAAAAACGACCGTATGGTGGCCTATATGAGAACGGCCAACTCTTTGCTAATGAAGTTTGACCATCACGAACTGAACCAAATAACACGCGATCAGAACACACATGCATATGCCCTGGCATGCCTAGCCTCCGCCATCAATTTTGAGCTCAAACGGACCATCGAAGTAGGTTTCATCCCGGAGCTGAGTGTTGGCCCTTCGGAAGAAACCCACGTCAACGTTATAGAATCCGCATCAAGCTGGATGGATCCCATTGCCGGATTCCTCTCTTCTGAATAACTCCCAGAGGACAAAAAAGAAGCTCACAAGTTGTGCAATAAGGCCCTGCGATACTATCTGGATCCACAAGGAGGGCTTTATAAAAAGTCCCTCTCCGGTCCCTATTTGGAATGCGTACACCCAGATAAAGTGGAGGAGCTTCTAACTAAGATACATGAGGGCAGTTGTGGCACCCATTCTGGTGGACGCTCCCTGGCCCATCGAGCTATAACACAGGGGTATTATTGGGCGACAATGAGAGTCGATGCAGAAAATTATGTTAAGAGATGCGAACAATGCCAGAAGTTCTCCCCACTAACCCATTTGCCCACCGAAGGGTTGAACTCTATCACCAGTGCCTGGCCGTTTGCTCAATGGGGACTTGATATCGTAGGACCGTTGCCAAGGGCCCCAGGAAACAAGCGATTCTTAATGGTAGCAACAGATTACTTTACAAAATGGGTCGAAGCGGAGGCTCTAACACATATACGAGATGCTGACATAAAGCACTTTGTATGGAGAAATATCATCACACGATTCGGCATTCCAAGAGCTCTCATCTCAGACAGTGGCACCCAGTTCGATTGTGGCATATACTGAGAATTGTGCAGGAAATATGGTATTGTGCCTTACTTCTCTACGCCCGCGTACCCCCAAAGTAACGGTCAAGCCGAAGCCTCCAACAAAACCATCTTGGACGGCATCAAAAGAGGCTGGAAAGAGCTAAGGGCAAATGAGTCGAAGAATTACCAAGTGTATTGTGGGCTCATCGTACAACACTAAGGCGGTCCACCGGAGAAACGCCGTTCGCTCTATGCTTCGGAACCTAAGCAATCTTACCCCTGGAAATCAGCCTCCCAACTTTGAAATCGCAAGCCTTTGATACAGGCCGAAATGACATGATGCTCACCCTGGACCTGGATCTAATCGAGGAGCGAAGAGACCGCGCCCTGGCCTCCATGGCACGGTATCAGCAGCAGCCCGCTAAGTCGTACAATCAACGAGTTCAGTTGCGCCGTTACACTCCAGGAGAGCTGGTCCTGAAGAAAGTACTTCCAGCCGACCGGAGATCGGCCGATGGAAAGCTGGGTCCGAACTGGGACGGCCCCTATCAGATAGACTCCATTGCAGGAACAGGGGCATATCGGCTATCGGAAATGTCAGGGAGAAGCCTGCCACGGCCTTGGAATTCAACAAATCTACGTAAATTTTATCAATGACCCGCCTTGTGGGCTTGGTACTTGTACATATTCTGTTGTAATGCAAAAGTTTCTCGTTCTTATGCCTCAGCTTATACGCCTCTTAGTGGCCGAATAAGTCTCCGGATTCAGAGCGCCCTTCGTGGATATCACGATTGGCCGAATAAGTCTCTGGATTCGGAGCGCCCTTTCATGGATATCACGATTGGCCGAATAATCCTCCGGATTCGGAGCGCCCATGGATACCAAGATTGGCCGATTAAGTCTCCGAATTCGGAGCCCCTTTGGGTGCATGACATCTAAGGGCCGAATAAGTCTCCGGATTCGGAGCACCCTTCATGGATACCACGATTTAACTGACCAACTACATGGTTCCTAATTCGAGCTGACCAATGCATGTTTGAACGTTTATATCACGCAATACAAAAGCTGAAAATAAACTGAAATAAGGCGTTTAATTACGTGCAAAACACTTAAAAAGCTGTTAATAAAGAAATTCTATTTATTCAAAAGCCGCTAAACATTACAAGCATTTCAAAAGCTGCTAATAATGTAATTCTATTTATTCACAGCCAGGTCTGTTTCAACATTACGGCCCACTAAGTCGGCGTCTTCGTCGTCGCTTTTCTCAATTTCGAACTCGGGATATGGAAGGTAATGCCGATGATATAGGGGCGAAGCTGAATTTATGCCCACGGACCCAAGAGCTTCCACGGTTTGAAGGGCCTTGATCCAGCCATGCTTGAAACCACGATTTTCGCATCGGCAGACTTCCTCAGCTAGGTCTGGTTTGGTCTTCTTGACCCCGGCCTTCAAGCCGTCCTGAAATCCTCTCTCATAACCCGAGGCCTCTTGGGTCGCCCTCTCCTCCATGATTTTAGCTTGACCGGCCACCACCGACTCGGTTGCTCGAACACTCTTCAGCTCCCGAAGCTCACTCTCAGCCTTTTTCACGCGAGCCTCCAGACTGCGATTCCTTTCGTTGTTTTTCTCACTCTCGCGTCGGGCTTCACGCAGACGCATGCCGACTTCATAAGCGCTATACAGTCCCTTGGCAGCCCCATGTATGCCGTCCCGAAATACTTCGAAATCTCAACGTCCGACCATCGACTGTTGGACCTCCGGCGAAAAAATCTGCCGAGCGAACTCGACTGCCACATCTGGGTCTTTAAGATGTGGGTCTTGAATTATAGAATCTGCCTCTGTCATTGGTCTATTCTTCACGAGAACAGCAAAACTCAACGGTCGTGGCGTCGCGTCAGGCTCCACTTAGGGTCGTGGACGCGGGGAATCTCCCCGTTGTCTGTCCTTTCGGGGCAATCTGCTTCGACGACTAGGGGGCCGCTGTTTTTCCCGATCCATGGATGCTCTTCTTCCCGTGTAAATGGGCTCGCTTCTGCAATTCATTTTGACGTCTAAACCCAGCCAATGTTGGTCCCTGCTAGGTTTGGATCAAGCCTGAACGGAAATGAGTCGAGTTGTTGGCATGAACTCACCCATTTATTCTGGGGTACATGCAGCTCCCCCGAGGAAACGTCAAAAAGACTGAGCGCCAAACGTCGGGTGCCACTCGGCCAGCCCACGATTCAGAGCCATCGGCTCATTCGGTTCTCCAGGCTCGCGCCCTGGCTAAGGCAAGGGCAGATTCATTAATCTAGTCGGCTATATTTTCAAGCGCTATCGCCGATTAACCTAAGATCGCTGGGGCAAGGGCAGATTCACTAATCTAGCCGGCTATATTTTCAAGCGATATCGCCCAGTAATTTATGCCTCAGCCAGCCCACGATTCAGAGCCATCGGCTCATTCAGCTTCGCAGGCCCCGCGCCCTAGCTAAGGCAAGGGCAGATTCATAAATCTAGCCGGCTATATTTTCAAGCGATATCGCCCAGTAATTTATGCCTCAGCCAGCCCACGATTCAGAGCCATCGGCTCATTGGGCTTCGCAGGCCTGTGCCCTGGCTAAGGCAAGGGCAGATTCATTAATCTAGTCGGCTATATTTTCAAGCGATATCACCCAGTAATTTATGCCTCAGCCAGCCCACAATTCAGAGCCATCGGCTTATTCGGTTCTCCAGGCTCGTGCCCTGGCTAAGGCAAGGGCAGATTCATTAATCTAGTCGGCTATATTTTCAAGCGCTATCGCCGATTAATCTAAGATCGCTGGGGCAAGGGCAGATTCACTAATCTAGCCGGCTATATTTTCAAGCGATATCGCCCAGTAATTTATGCCTCAGCCAGCCCACGATTCAGAGCCATCGGCTCATTCGGCTTTGCAGGCCCGCGCCCTGGCTAAGGCGAGGGCAGATTCATTAATCTAGTCGGCTATATTTTCACGCGCTATCGCCGATTAACCTAAGATCGCTGGGGCAAGGGTAGATTCACTAATCTAGCCGGCTATATTTTCAAGCGATATCGCCCAGTAATTTATGCCTCAGCCAGCCCACGATTTAGAGCCATCGGCTCATTCGGTTCCTCAGGCTCGCGCCCTGGCTAAGGCAAGGGCAGATTCCTTAATCCGATCGTCCGGGCCTAAAATTAAGTAATATCATTCTTCATCAGCAAAATTGAGCATAACTCATGACATTTTATATATGCAAAATAAATAAGTTACAAGCCCGCACAAAAATGTCTGACAAAACAATTGTAACAATACATTTGTGAAATCCTAACAACAGTCAATTGCCCAGCTCAGCCTTCGGAATCAGTCTCCAACGGCTCGACATCGACTTGCTCAAACGGCACTGGCATAGTCAGTGAAACTCCAGCTGCAGCAAGGGCTTTGTGCCAGCCATGTTTGAAACCCCGATTTTCGAACCGAGGGACTTGGTCCACATACTCGGCAAACCCAGCATTTTTCCTGGCTTCGAATACTTTGGAAGCAGCCGCCTTCATTTCAGCCAACTCAGCCTCCAGGCTGGCAACCGCCTTCTGGGACAATTTGAGCGCCGCTTCGCTTGGGTCCGCTTTTTCTCGGCATCAGCTCGGGATTGATCCGCAATGCGAGCCTTTTCTACCTCGGCCTCGGCCCGAGAAGCTTCCTTGTTCGCTCTCAAAACTTCATCCTCGGCCTTTTTCCTCTGGCCCTCAACTTGCTTTCGTAAGCGGCCAATTTGCTTGACGGCGTCGAGATGCCGACGTCCCATATCGGCTATCCTTCCGACGGTCTGCAAAGGAAGAACCCGAAAAGATAACCTCAACAGTACTTGGATAAAGTGAACAGAAGTCAGAATACGTACCAGAAGTGCTGATTGGGCGGCTAGTGCTGTCGCATTCAGATCTGGTTCCACCCGGAAAGCCTCCATATCAGACGACAACGACACGGACGTAGCCACACCGAATGCGACTTCTGGATCTTTAAGTGCCGAAGCGTTAGAGGGAACCGGCGTGTTCTTTACCATTGGACGGATGACAAAAGGAACAACCTCATCAGGTCCCTCCAATTGAGGACGTTTACCGCCTTGTTCTTCTGAACTGGCCTTGAGGTGAGCAGAGCGTTTCTCTGCCTTTTCCTCAACTTTTTGGCCGGCTTCCCCGACCAACGGAGATTCGGCATTCTGACCTTTTGCCGTCTCCTCAATAAGCCCCAAGGACTCTGATTCGGCAAGAGGGAGGGGGAGTCGAGATTCGATGGCGGGCGGTATTTCAGACGAAAGGCCCTCCGCTCTTCGCCGTGCAGCTAACCTCTCCGCATTCGCCTTTTTGGCAAGCTTTGTCAGGCTCAATCCAGCCATATCCGCGGAGTCTATGACGGGAAGATCCTCTAAGCGTTGAAGAACGTCGGCAGATGAAAGATCCCCTTGTCCCGAAGTAAATGGAGGATCGGCAGAATCCAATACCTCCTCAGATTCGGTCTCGGATTGATCTGATTCGGCAATATCAGCTACTTCATTTCGCTCCGAATCGGACCCTTCAAAGCCTACCTGCCTCAAGTTTTTGAAGTCAGACAAAATAAGAGCGGTAAGGAAATCTCCACCCTTTGGAATCGGTATATTTTCCGCCGCCGAGAAGGTTGTGTATGTCGGCTCGTAACAAAGCAGAATGTGAGCCGCCCTCCCCTATTTCTGAAGACTTCGACGGCCGGAATACCTGAGAGCAACCCTAATATCTGAAAGAACGGCGTCGTGGGTTGAAGATAGTACTTTTTTCAAACCGCTCCCTGCACGAGACGAAGCCATCAGATTTCAACGAATAGGTTTTACAATAAATATGAACACATAACAAAAACAAGGAGATACTCGGCGACCTGGCTCGCCCCTCCGTCTAGGAATAGGGTCAACACGATCCTCCCCTTCGCCAAATTCCCAGTTACCCTGGACAACGACCATAACATCATCAACTCGTTTCCCAGAGCTGGAAAGCATAGTGATTAGTTGATGGTCGGTGTCCTTAGCTCTAAGGAAGTAACGCCCTTGCCGACCGGAAGACTTAGCCAAGGCATAGCAGTGCCGGATAGCTGGAATGCAAGGTTAATTCCAAGGCGACGATTCAGCGCTACAATCCCCATTATAATTCTAAAGAAATTCACGTTAGGCTGAGAAGGGATTAAATCCCAATGGCGAAGAACAACCCTTAGAAAGGAGTGTAGGGGGGAAGCGGACTCCACCCTCTGCGATTGACAAGAGAGGAAAGGCGATTGTGGTTTCGTCCTCCCTCTCCATGTCAAGGGTGCCGTCTGCCAAAAGTGACAGACGGACGTCATCAGGAATAGAGAAATGGCGTCTAAAACCAGCAATTCGATCTGATGAGAGGAGGTCTTTTAAATGTTTCGCCATACCCTACAGTTGACACAGATATGCTAAGAAACAAACTGGGAATAGTTTTCGAAGCAAAGAAGTGGATAACTTACAGAGAATGAAGAAGATATGGGAGGAGATAAAATTGCAAGAACTACCCAAAAGGCAACCCGGCGACCAGTGTCATGGAATGGGAATCCGAAGGGACGCCAATCTTTAAAATCGCAATGAATAGGTATGTACGAAGGGGCGGGAAGTCGGTACGACAACCAAAAGGGGGTGTACTTAGACGTATGCTTCGTAGGCCCAACCGCCAAATTTTTGTTCTGAGTATTCAAAATTCGAAACCAAGCACTCCAGCCAACAGACGTTGGAAGAATGCTTGGGGGGCAATTGTGGGAGCCGAATAAATAGAACAGTTGGAAGGGGTGTATCCCAGAAGTCAGAGACTGTTCGGCTCCATCCTGATCAACTAAGATGCCGAATACATTGATAACGCCGAATAGACGGGGATATGTAGGTCGGAATAAACAAAAGGATAATAAGTAAAAAGTGGGCTCTGGACCTGAGGTCCAGAGAATGAGTATAAATACAAGAGCTTCAGATTAGAAAGGTATGTAAAAAATCACTTTGCTTAACTTAGTAAATAAGCTTTCTTGAGTATAAGAACTGACTTGCCCGTCGGAGTGCTAACCCTGACACCCCCGACCGGAGCGTTTGTGTCTTTGCAGGTGACCAGCTGAGGATCACGAGCGTCTCCCAGGATCTGAAGAGTATTTCCAGAATCACTTCCCCACAAAACATGAGTTGTTTTGTTCCAAGTCTTGCGATTTTAGTATATACTTGTTTGTGTGCGTCACATAGTGAAGTTAGCTAATAACTGAATAAGAACACATGAGGTTTATAAAATAACATATCATGCTTAGTAGAGGCCGATCCTTTGATCGGACAAGCGGAGGTGCTCATTTCATGACCTTCTCCTCTCGTACCCAAGTTCCCGAGCCAAGGCAACTTTGGTGATGACGGACACGTGGCCTTTGGCACGAGTTAGGGTTTCCTAAATTTTTCAAAAATAAAACATTTAGGTGGCAACTATGTAATCTGGCAAAGTAGTCCATTTTTGGCGCTTTTTGATTCAAAATCAATTTTTGAAAACGATTTGCTGGATTTGGACTCTTTGGTGTTTCTCAGTCTCATGTTGCACTTTGTAAGATTAGATTCAGAACTGTGACAAGAGTCCGAACTGTAGGACCAATTCGTGCCTCGCCGAAAGGGGGGCGCTCGAAGAAAGTCGAGTCTACACATTTTCAGAGCTTGAGTTGGGATCATGTAGAGTGGATGCAAGTCAAGGTTTGGGAGTTGGTTTTGATTGTTGAGCTGTGGGGTGACATAGGCAAAGGGGTTGGCTGTTTTAGCTGAGGTGGTGATAGTACTAACTTCCGATGGCTTTGCAGCTATGTTACTACTGCTAGTAACATTGGAATCGCGAACAAAGGTCTTCCTTACAAGTTCCTTCTCATCTACAATGATTCCTAGTTTCATAGCATCTTCAATCTGAACTCCTATCTTGTGTATATCTTTGAAGATAAAGAGTGGGAGAACAATCATCTTTTACAACGGCCCTGTTTGGTAGAGCTGTGGGAAAGTGCTTATAGCTTATGCCTAAACAGCTTATAGCTTATAACTATGAACATAAGCTGATTTCTGACTTATAAATTAAGCATCTCCTGCCCCGCTCGAAGAATAAGCTGATTTCTGACTTCCAAAAAGCTATAAGCTATAAGCTATAAGCGAAACCAAACACATCAAAATAGTTTAAATTAAGCTGAATGCTGAAATAAGCAGTTTTTAAGCTACACCAAACAGACACAACATCTTGCCGTAAAGGTTCCTTACCGCTATTTGGATCTGATCCTTTTCTAAGGGCTTATTAGTCATAATGGTTCCCTTAGCCCTCCATCTGGCTATGAATTCAACGAAACTTTCCTTTGGTTCTTTGCGAGTAGCGTCCAAATCCTGGGTGGTTACTTCAATCTACGTATTGTGGGAGTATTGGGCGATGAATGTCTCAGCTAATTCCTCACAATTTTTCTTCACATTGTCTTCTAGCTTGGCATGCCAAGTAACAGCAATTCTGGACAAAGTTCTCCCAAATAAAGACAATTTCTGGGGACGGGACAAAGCATAGGTTTCAAAACATTTGAGAATAAGTGAATATGTACCATAAGGTCCCCTGATCCATCAAATCGGTCAATATATGGCATCTTGAATCTGGTAATTTGACAGCTACTTCTATATATCCATCCTCAATATTAAGAATGGAATTGATCCCTTGGGATTTCTTGAATAACTTCTCTAACTTGGCTATCTTCAACATGGCTGAATCAAATTCGGTGATATTGAGGAGAAAAAGTCCTTCAATCAGATGTACCAGGGCTCTAATAGTAGGAGCCTATGCCAGTTCTTCTAGTTAGCCAAAACCAAGAAAATTCTCAATTTGCAGAGGTAGGTTTGGGTCTTGATGATTAACTGGTAGTGGATAAGCGGTAGTTATCCCGACCGTTTATTGCATCCCAGCGATGACATCGCCCTGAACACTTATTGTATGATTAATAGCATCCATGGACCGCAGAAGATTAGAAATCATTTCCGAATATCTCGCAGATTCTGAGCCATTGTAGAGACCGGAGAATGGTTTACTATGGTACTAAGCAAAGGAGATCTGAGCGGTGACTGTCGTAAAATCTATAAAGGAGATCTGAGAGGCGATTGACATGGGCTCCGAACCAACTATGCTTGTCTGATCCTTTTTCTGGATACTAATGGAAGTGACACTAACACCGGTTGACCTTGAATTAGATTGATAATTTTGCAGAGCCTACCAGCACAAGTCCATAGGGTTTTAGGGGCTTCAGAACTTTTCGAAGCTGTGATGAACCAGCTACCTAACAAAAGAAAAAAAAAAAAAACACACACACACACACACACACACACACACACACACAAACAAACACAAACAAAGAAAACCAAAACATACACCAAATACAAATCCCGCACCAAGTTGGCTCACAACACATATATCAGATATGAATCCGGTAACGTTTCAGCTCAATCATTATTTATACCTGCAATAACCCGACCCTCATACACGATTCTGGTATCTTTTCAGCCCTCTATTCCGTGCTTTTGAATGCTCATTGTGAAATTCTATGTGAAATTATGTTGTATTAAGTGAAACTTGGAAAAATGAAGTCCTATATGTTGAATAAGGAAATTATCTGTTACACTTAAACTATTTGAATCCGAAATTGGAGGCCTTAGAGGCTTAATTTTCTGAAATTGATTTGACATTTGAAATTTGCATGATTTTTAGGCTATAATGAGATTTTCTGTGAAATTTCAATTTAGGATGCTTAAACGATTAAATTTTTGTCTTATTCTCTTATCAATATACATTTATATATATATATATCAAAACTCTCTAGTCATGTTGACTTAGAAGCCAACGAAAATATCTCCTGGAAACCAAGTTTAGAGAAGGGTTTGAGAGTTAGGAAGGCAAGATCATCAAGAGGGAAGGAAATTGAAAGACTCAAGCTTAAGGTAAAACTATTCCTTATTTATGATTCTCCTTCTGTAAGTCTTCTTCTGAATTTGAGGGGGGTTTCCCCTTTTATAAAGCTTAGAATATGAAAAGGAATGGGTATTTGATTCTTGTTTATCACTTTGGTGTTTTGAAACTAAATTGGAGTCATATGTGTGGGAAATTATACACTATTCCTTCTATGAACATGTTTGAAGGCAATTATGTAGTTATGGCCATGTGTGTATATGTTTCTAAGTGTGTGAGGTATGAAGTGAGTTATGTGTTGGTTATGGAATTTATATGGTGTTGAACTCAATTCTTGCTTGAAGATCTAAATTATATGGAATTATCATGTGTTAGAGATGATTTTGGAACTATTTTGGACCTTAATGAAGATCTACTTTGGCCCTTGATAATGCTCATAAAAAGAGGGATTTTTATTATTTTCGGACTGCCAAACAGGGGCCAGGCCGCTCGTGCGGAGGCCATGGCCGCACGAGCGGAAGAAAGAAAAACAAACCTGGAAGCATACTGCTTTGGGCCGCTCGAGCGGAGGAGGGTCACCGCACGTGCGGTACATGTCCGCACGCGCAGAAGTGGTGGCCGCACGTGCGGCCCAGGTCGGGAAGTTCACTCGCTCCGTTTTACGTGCACAACCCCCAGCTCTTTTCGGAATTTGTGTTTGATACCTGTTTATGATTATGCATGCAATTGAAATGCAATAACGCAAGAAATATTTTAAAATGAGAAAGACACTAATGTGAGTTATCTGTGTAGGACACACCACAGGAGGAACCACCGCTCTGTAACAACACTGTGAGTAGTAGTATGACAATTGTACATTTACTTACCGTTCATAACTTTAGTTATTGATGCTTTGTACTTGACATTATGTCAATTGGAAATCAATGTGAACCTATGTAACTATTGAAAGTTTTTGCGTATATTGGCATCACTCTGGCATTACTCTACTTTCTGATCATGATTAATGGTAGGCTTCAAGGTACTGTCACCGGTGAGTTACTTATGACTCTGCATAAGAACATGGTACACCAACTATTGAGATTGTAGTGTCGGTTGTTGAGAGGAAATTATAAATGGTTCTACCTTTGCAATGTAGTATTGCATCTACTTTCTGTTCATTGTTGATATCATTGTTTTATTATTGGTGTTACAACTATGTCAACTTGTGATAAATCATGGGAACATGATACCCCGAATATTCTATCAGGGACTCCTCATCTGTTTGGTTCCATGTATGTCTGGTGGCACAGATATCTGCCTAAAAAGAATTAACATGGTTGGACAATACCATAATAACGCATTCTGCTTGCTATTGAAAGGCATTGCTAATGTTCTGTTATTTGTAAAGAGATCCTAATGATTCATGGTAACCGATTGGAACATTGATGCTTGAGTGTTCCGCAGCATCCTCGTTTATCAACGATAATTCAAGACTGTTATGAGATACACTATACTGATTGCCATCCAGTAGTATTAGTGTGCTATGAGGTGTAAAGAAATTACGTTAATTTATGTAAATGATTGGATGAATCTGTGTGCCTCTGTATAATTCCGAGACTAGTCTGTTTGATAATATCCGACGTTATTCTGTT
Source organism: Camellia granthamiana (assembly GCA_036172215.1). Taxonomy (NCBI): domain Eukaryota; kingdom Viridiplantae; phylum Streptophyta; class Magnoliopsida; order Ericales; family Theaceae; genus Camellia; species Camellia granthamiana. Next base: position 2,677,632 of record CM069909.1, read on the forward strand.
TTGTTATTTGTTCTGTTTATGCCATGACATGATGAGACTTATTGATTTCTGGTATGGAACAAAGTGCTGTACGGAACTAAGTGCTACACTTCGGTGGGAGCCACCTCTAGAATCCGCACAAGCCACCTCTTGAATCCATACACATGATATTTATGGGCCGAAAGGCTGTTTTGGGCCGAAAAGTTGTTCTGTATATATTTCTGGGCCGAAAGGCTGTTCTGGGCCGAAAGGCTGTTCTGTATATATTTCTGGGCCGAAAGGCTGTTCTGGGCCGATGGCTGTTCTGTTATTTCTGGGCCGATGGCCGTTCTGTATCTGTAAGCCGCTGGCTGTTCTGTACCTACTGGGCTTTAAGCCATTCTGTTAAGAAAACTGGACCCATAGCTGTTTGGAAATAATTACAGAATGTAGTTACTCATATGCTTCTGATGTTACATACTTTCTCGTTCAAGTTGAACATTACATTATTTATGTACTATTATTCACTGAGTTTCGCTCATTCTGTATTTGTCTGTCTCTGTAGGTGATCAACCGGGAGTCCAGTCCTGACCCTTAAGGCTCATCTCTCTTTTGTCAACTTCTGTGGGTCCAGGCACTAGCTGAAGCCCGTGTATTGTATAAAGTGTTGTTAGATTATTGGCTTATGCTTTGGTTGTCTTTCTTTACTATTTCGTTATACGCCCAATTGTGGGGCTGAGTTGAGATATATGTGTGCATGTTTTCTATATGCTATTTATTTAGTGTAATATTGTGATCCTGGCATAATAGTAGTAGCTCAATGGAATAGATTTTTATTATCAGGTGCTTCCGTTCAGGCCCCATATGTTACATATATCAGTTTTGTATCTGTTTCGTAGAAGGTCATGCCCAAAACTTTTAGGGGCGGTTTTGGGGCGTGACAATACCACTGACCACTATGTACACCACGAAACTATTCTCAATCCAACCACTGATATATTTGACCCACTGATATAAAACATCAAGCCCCTGTGTTGAACCTCATGCACATCACATAGTAAGTAATAGTGAACAAAACACCCCTATAGGGGCTTGGGATACCCTATCCTAGTTTTGGAGATGAACTAGGGTTTCACTATTCAAACAAGTGGTATCACTACATCTTAGACACAGGAGAGCATCTTGTTCTATTTGTGGAAGTTGCTAGAGTTGAATATATGGACTAAGTCAGTCTGGTCAAAAGAGATACCTCAGCAAGACACCTGATACACCTACCCTTCCCAACACCTATAAGTGCGAGGAGGATCAAGCAGTACATTTGGTGGTTCAGATCTGAGGCTTGTAGTTCCACCATAACAAAGCCCATGTTCAACAAGCCATCAGGGATGTTAAATGGCAAATACAGTGACTTAACGCACCATGCATGAAAGGCAATGAATGTACATATGAAAATAAAATCCACATCATGAAGTTTGAGTCAAGTGCTCTTAAGTTCCCCAACAAAGTCGCCAAAAATTGTGGGATGCCTTGGGGGTTACCAATTGCACCCAAGAATTCAGACCCCCTATCTCTTGATCTAGTCTTACTAGTGCAATGTGAAATAGAAAATGAGAGTCTAAATCTGGCAACTTTTATAGAAAATCTATTTATTGCAAAAATATGCCAGAAATAGACCACATCACCAGATATTAGAATCACAACCTAATCTTTTGGGAGAATTAGGAAACCCGGGACTCATGCCAAAGGCCACTGTCCATCATAACCAAAGTGTCTCAGCTCAGGAACTTAGGTATGAGATGAAAATGTCATTAATTGAGCATCCCACTCACCCGATCAAAAGATCGGCCTCTACTAAGTCATGATGTGGCTTTTATAATCAATGTATACTTATGTTTCGGTTATTAATAACACTACCATTACTATCTGAGGCATACAAGTATAGATTGTGCCATTAATCTTGGTTATGCTTTGATTTCATGCTTTGTACAAACTCAACAACATAAGAATCATCTGCATTCCAAAACAAACAACACAACCTCTGTCCACCGACATTCAAACAAATATCTCATTTAAGAACTTAGCCTCAAGATGTAACAATGGATATGATGAAGAGCATGCACATGCAATATGCTAAAGCTCACAAAATTCTCACCCAGTACTCTTAAGGTGTGGCCCAAGAAATGAATAGGTACATACATACATGAATGATCATATATAGCAACCACTAATGCAGTACATACATGATATGCACCTAGGATCTCAGAACATGGGATTAAACATGTATTGATCTTTGAAGATAGTAAATTCCACAAATGCATATGAATCGAGCTCAAATGCACAAAAAATGAATGCACTATACAGGCATGATAAATAAAACATGATATAGTACCAAAAGTGTGTAAATAAAAGGGTAAGAAATACGTGGGTTGGAAGTTATTATAACAATTCAAATAAGAAATGAGGAAGGGAAGACAGAGAGACAGAGAGATTATTACAACACTGAATTGATCCAGTCAAACTACTATTGAATCTAACAAATCATATTAAATAAAGGAATTCGAGATTCTAGAACCATCCAGGCGAGCATTCCCTAGCAACTGTTTGCTTTGTTCTTGGAAGGAGATGGCCGGCTACACACAAAATGAGCTGGCTGAATTCTTCCTTAAGCTAGGGGGTAGGTCAGTGCAGAATTCCAGGACAAAGGCCAAAAGGGCACCTTTTGGGGGATGCTCATCATTTCTACCCCCTCTGTTGACAAGGATCACTTAAAGAAGAAGTAGATAGGCTAAAACCCTCAACAATGATAAAAATAAGTATATACAACTGATATTTTCTAATAAATCAACGATTATATGAGTCAAAATAAAGAACAAATTTACGGCCAAGATATGAATAGGAACCTACATTTTCTCTTTGTGAATAAGGCCAAATCAGCATCCAAATCTGTGCTATTAAGTGGAGGGTGTAGATCAATGCAAACCATTTCTTGGCAGATGCTTTGCTTATTAAAACAAGGGATTTAACAAATTTAGTGAAAACTTCTCATCTGGTCATAGAACAGTGGTAGTTTGAACCCCTCTCTACGGTCACAAATGATTGAGAAGGGAGGTTTCAATTTCCTTTGACCTAAAATCTCTTATTTTACTTCAAAAATACTCAATGAAAAGATAAGGACATAGCTTCTCAGCATCAAATCCCATGGATCACCTAAGCAAGTTCATGGAACAACCCCTAGCACTCATTATTATTGAGTAAGGAGTTGAAACACATACATTAACACACTTGAGAAAGAGGATAAGTGAAGAGAAGGAGTGCATAACTACTCCTAATCACGTCTACAAGGGTCCAAAATACATAACAACTATGAAGGTAAATAAGGAAAGCAAGAAAATGAGAAGGAAAAAAAAAATCAACTCAATAGATGGATGGCTAAGGCTACTGCCTCCATATCCAGGAGGACTTACAACAATTACATAGTTGAAATGAAGTTAGAATTGAAGAAAAAGTAGGAAAAAGATTATTATGGATGCAAAGGATTCACCTCTTAAAGAGGATGAGCCTTTAGGTTCCCTCAAGAGTCTTCAAATATGTTATTTAATGTCCAAGTGCTTCGTCCAGAGCTTATGATCAAGCTTTAATGGGGTGTTTAATGTTAGGAAGTGAAAGTGGTAGGTGGGGAGCAAGAGGAGAAGAATAAGGGGTTCCCAAGCTTGCATAGGCCGCAGGCAAGTTTTTCAACCATTTGAATGAGCTACCGAGCTCTATATATAGCACACAGGGTGTAAATATCTGAGATATTTGTGGAAGGTAAGCAAACCAAGCTAAAATTCCCAAAAATGCTTTGTACCCGGAACATTCAGCCGACCGTGCTTCTTGGTGATCGGCCGAGTGCTTTTGTAGTTGGCCACTATATGGTGTCTGGCCAATCAGTAGGCACATCGTCAGATCACCAAGAGAAGTTTAGTTTGAATTGAAAGGAGAAATAGGTATTTCAGAGGATTTCATCTATTCATTTCCACTATATTTTTTGCTCAGTTTGCTTGAAAGAATACAATGCTTTGATTTTGAAAATATGAGCCTCAAAACATTGTGGTAATGTCTGGAATTACAACACTGAACTCATTTTTGAAAGAAGGTTTCTATTTTGGTCAAAGAATATTTTGTCCAAAACAAGTATTTGGATGGTTTAAAGCTCGATCCTTAGGCTTCTTGCTGTAGAACGTGTAAGATTAACACATCTTGTTTTCATTATCGAAAACTCAAAAGCGAGCACTGAAGTCTTAAGGCTAGTCAAAAATGAGGTGTCTATAGAAGTCAACAATGGTGAACCTCAAAACAAACCCCAAACATGCCGCAACGTGAGAGAGGAAAGGGAGCCAAACTCGCATGTGACCAGCAGTCACAGCAATAGGGAAATCCAATTCTGACTAGAAGTCAACAAAGGTGAACCATGAAACAAACCGCAAACACGCGGCAACACGAGAGGTGGGAGGGTGGCCGAAGCCAAAACCGCACGTGACCAACAGTCACAGCAATGGGGAACTCTAATCTTAACTGGCAGTCTACAAAGGTGTAGCCCGGAACAAACCCCAAACATGCTACAATGCAAGAGTGGGAAGGGTGGCCAAAGCCAAACTCGCACATGACCGATAGTCACAACGATAGAGAACTCCAATCCTGACTGGCAGTCAATAAAGGTGAACCTCAGAACAAACCCTAAACATATCGCAATGCAAGAGGGAGAGGGTGGCCAAAGCCAAACCCGCACATGATCGGCAGTCATAGTGATAGGGAACTGCAATCCTGACCAATAGTCAACAAAGGTGAACCTCAAAACAAACCCCAAACATGCCGCAACACAAGAGTGAGGAAGGGTGATCGAAGCCAAACTCGCACGTGATCCTCAGTCACAGCGATAGGGAATTCCAATCCTAACTGACAGTCAATAAAGGTGAACCTTGAAACAAATCCCAAACACGCCACAACGTGAGAAGGGTGAAGTGTGGCCTAAGCCAAAGCCGCATGTGACCAGTAGTCAGAAAGATAGAGAACTCCAATCTTAACCGATAGTCAACAAAGGTGAACCCTGAAAGAAACCCCAAACACGCAGCAACATGAGAGTGAGGAAGGGTGGCCAAAGCCAAACTCGCACATGACTGGCAGTCACAGTGATAGAGAACCCCAATCCTAACCAACAGTCAACAAAGGTGAACCCCAGAACAAACCCCAAACATGCTACAACACAAGACGGGGGACAAATACCAAGCACGCTGCAACGTAAGAGAAGGAACAAACTTCAAACACGCTGCAACGTGAGAGAAGGAACAAACTCCAGGCACACTGCAACATAAGAGCAGGAACAGACTCTAGGCAGGTCACAACACGTTTGGAGGAACAAACTCTAGGCACGCCACAACACGTTTGGAGGCACAAACTCCAGGCAGACTACAACACGAGAGCAGGAACAACTTCCAGGCACGCCGCAACGTAAGAGGAGGAACAAAGATAAAGGTGAGCATGTAAAATGTGCCCAGGATATACACAACAAAGAATGAACATGATAGGGTAAGTGCCACATACAATGAAACAAATGCAGGAAAAACATATCATAATGAGAATACACGTCATCCTTTGTAAGAACTTATTTGAATGACCATGCCTTAGAAACTGACAGGAATTGTAACCACACACTTCTGAATTTTTTTCACTTCAACACTCTACTTATGACCTTTTGACCATATCATAATGTGTCCAGTTGAATGAAAATGTAGCTAGCCGACCTAATCGGGTAATTTTAGGGGTAAAACTGACTTTCACATCTTTGAAAGTTTATAAAAAGGAGCAACCATCCGTCTTGCACTCACTCTTGTCCAAAAACACTTTCCATTCTCTTTGAATCTACTTCTGATTTTCACCCATGGACAATGATGACTTTCTCCCATTTCCTCTTTGTTTGCCCATTGGTTTTGATGAGCAAGACACTCCAGATGACAGTGATTCTTCTTTTGGGAACACAATGGAAAAAGCGATTGCTATGGCCATGATGGAGGACATGGATTTAGAACTTGCATATGCAACAACTCACATGAGGAGACACAGCCGAGGATGAGCTCGTGGTGGTGACGGTAATCATGGACATTTGCTGGGTCGTAAGCCTGCTCAAAACTGGGCCTATAGTCGGGGTAGCTACCACTAGCCAGACCAAGGACTAAAAGAGGGAAAAGGACAAGGCCATCTAAGAGGACGAAAAGGTCGACAACATGATCATTATCAGTAGCGATGACGAAGACGATGAGGACATTGATATCCCAGACGATGCTAATAACAATCATAGTGGTGGGAGTGGCAGTGATGGTGATGATGATGGATATGGGAGTCTCGGCTATCTTTTGACTCATTTGATGGAAACTCCTACTACATAGCTTAGACACAACACAAATTCCACTTTTTGCCTTATTTTCACTTCTTTCACCTTGTATAGCTATTAGGTTATGATGTAGATGCTACTATATTATGCAAAGAATATTGTTGTAGTAGTCTTGGTGTAATCAATCTGTCATTTAGGCTTATATATAACTACTTTTTGCAAATAGATGACCCTCAATTCTTATTTTGCCCCAAATTTGAACACATGTTGACATTCCGAGGCTGAAACACAATCAAACACATCATTTCCGCTTCATTAACTAAAACATGACCCATTTATACAGCAAGTGCACTTAGTCATACGAGGGAAATCTTCCAAATTTTTCCATTCTGCTAAACACAAAATCATCCAGCTAGTCGAACAAATATCCAGCCAGATTAGTTGGGCGATGCCAGGATAAATTTGAATTTTCAACCTCTAACAGTTACGAAAAGGTGCGAATCCTTTTAAAGACAAGTTATAACCACTTGAAAGCCTTGTTGTTGTTATGTTCATCACTTTTGATCCACTCTCATGGATGGAAATGCTTCCCCCCCCCCCCCCTCCCATTTGTTCCCAACTCTCCACCCAGGTTTGATTTCCCTCATTACCTGGACACCAGTGATTCCTCAGATGATGGCTTGGGTGATGTTGTGGCTCCGGATTTGGATTTGGAGTTACCTTATACAATGACTCATTCCAGGAAATAGGGTAATAGGTAGAGGCATGGCCATAGAGGTAGAGATGAATAGTGGACAATCCTAGGCGACGCTAATAATAGTACTGAGACAAGAGTCAGAGGTTGTGGTGAATACCACAGACAACAGTTAGGCCATGCTCGTGCTCGGGGCCACTATTATGAACCTAATCAAGCACCGGGTGGATGTAGAGGACATAGGTATGAGTATCGGCATGGACAAGGATCTCTACCTCCAAGTCCATTTCCTCTTTATTTCTCAAACTTCCTTGAGGTTATTTCTTTGAACTTTCAACTCTTGCTCTATTTCTAGCCTCACATAGTTGCTTCATTTTGTCATAAATGATTTTTTCTTCTACTTCAGGACGAGGATGTAGAGCGATTCCAACCTCTCTCCTCGGACTTCCTATTTGTGAACAATGATGATAGAGAGGTCATGGAGGTGGTTTCTGATTCTGGGGAGAGCCTCGATAGTTAAAGAGGCTCCAATAGCGACGGAAATACACTAGGCGGGTTCAAATACCTCTTGAAGCACTATCACCTTACTCCTGTGACTTAGGTTGGTCTTAGGGCATGTCTTTCCTTCATTTTGCTTTTAGAGGAAAAGAGGTGCTTGGAATGGTTTTCTGTACAATATAGTATCGGCATATAGGATGACAGTTAGCCCATGTGTATAGTGAAACCTCTTGTGAAATACCGATGACTATAATGGATTAGAAGCCCTTGTGTAACATCTTTTGTAAACCTCCCTTTGTTTAATATAATTCTTTTCATGCACAAGTTGCAAACTCCTTTGTTTGAATAAGATCCTGAATGTACGCTGACCCTCTGGAATTGAATTGAATTTGCTTAACACTACTTTTCGCTTCTCATTTAGAAACAAAGATCATTTCAGAAAACGTAGGACCCTGCCTGTATAAAAGAGCCATGCTGGTCACTTTCTTTCTCTGCCAGACAAAAAAGTGTTTGATCAAAGAAGAACTTGTCTAGTTGGCTAGATCAGGTTTCTTTGGTGACAGTTTCAACTTTTCACATCTTGGAATGTCATAAAACCATACCCATGCCATTTCTTTAGTACACTTCCCTCTGAAATACACTCTCTCGCTTTCTTACTCTTTCTCTCTCTAGATTTTTTCCCTCATTTGGATTTTCAACCAACCTCTATTTTTCCTTCGAAACTGCCAACTTCCTCCATATTTTAGACCAAATGGTTTGTGAATCCATCAAGTTTTGGGTTTTTTACTCCTTACGTGTTCCACACGGCTTGGGCCAAGTTTTTCTTCCCCCTCTCTTCGGTTTCTCACATTTCGCTTTATTTTTTGGCTTTTCAGGTGCCTAGGTTGGATTTTTAGAGTTTCTCCTCCTTTCTCTTGGTTTTTTGATTACCCACACCCCACCCATTCTTCATGGATGTTGATATCCCTCACGGGGATGCTCCTCCTATTATTCTAGACATTCAGATGGACAATCTAAACTAAGCAATAGAGGACATTATTTCTCCAGAACTGGAGTTGGAGCTACCACATTTACAGTTGATGCCATTCAATCCAAGTACATACCACCAATACACTCATCTATTGATTCATGGGAGCATGCTCACATTTGATGAGTTTGCGCCCAGACTTGCTGCCGACCTATTACTTCGTGAGCGCCGAGTGCACCTATCATATGATGCGCAATTCGTAAGAACTCAACTTCGCTTTGTCCATTCCATTACAGCTTTATTTTTGTATTGGCTAACAAATTTTTCTTGCAATAAGATGATGACTGATAGATAAAGGGATATGGGACGGTTCAAAACCCACGGTGCTGGTGCAGAGTTCTCCCCACTGGGGTCCAAGATTTCACAATCCAGGCCGGCTTTGGACAATTTTGCTTGGGGATCACTCAGCTTTACGCCACCCATTCAATCTTTGTTGCTTTGATAGAGAAGTGATGGGATACCACCAACTCCTTCCACTTTTCTTTGTCTAAAAAGATGATGATGACTCCCTATGATTCCTCTATGATCACCGACATTAGAGTAGGGGTGATCCGATCCCCTTTGATTCAGATTTAGGCGACTAGAACATAGCTCGGGTTCCTTTTCTTCTGGCCATTCCTTCGAAGGATAGCTCGGGGATGATTCTGTAGAGCTGGCTTTATCGGAGGTTTTACGTCATCCTGAGACTTCGGAGGATACTGCTCAATGCCCAGGGCTTTCTTCTCTACTTTTTCGATACTACCCTGTTTGCAAACAAGAAGAATACTATAGGACTATATGTCTTGAGTGCCATGGTGAACCTTCCTTAGATGGAAGAGTGCGACTAGTGAGAAGCTGGCCTGGCCACCTTGTATAGATATGTGAGCTCCGCCTCCCTTAGGAAGGCGGGATTACTTGGAGATTATTGGCAGGCATGAGAGGTACACTTTACTCTCTCTTGATCTATTGCATCACTATGCTTTTTGCTTTTCATACTTTACTTTATTTTTGTCTCTTTCTCTGACCATTATCTTGTATCCTCTTTTTTCTATGTAGTTAGGTGGGCAGTGCCCCGGTCTCTATACTTTGACAACATACTCCATACCAGTGATTTCTAGGCTCGCAGCTTTGACCATTACCGCTATTATTTCAACAACGTGGCCTCTGCTCGGGGAAGCATTTGAAACTCAAAAACCGGCCTTTGTTCATCCTTTAATCCTTTATTCTTTATCCCACTTTTTGATGACAACTAACATTCTTTTCCTACAGATTAAGTAGCATCGTACCATGTCAGTATGTTATTATTTGATATAACTCTATGCATGCCAGTGGGTGAAGGTTGTATTATTTAATTTGGAATAAAATCAATTTTCATAATTGCACTATTTAAAACATTTTCAAGATAATGAAATCAATTTGTTCCAAAATGGATGACACAATCTATATTTGTTTGTTTCACATAGCAAATTTTATAATTTATTAAATAACTGAAATATGAACATACAAAGTCAATAAAATTCATTTCATGGCTTAATAGAGGCCGATCTTTTGATCGGGTGAGCGAGAGTGCTCAATTAATGACCTTCCCCCTTCATATCTAAGGTTCCAAGATAAGCATCCTTAGTTACAACGAACAGTGGCTTTGGCGCAAGTCACGGATTTCCTAACTTTCCCAAAATATTAGGCGGCAACTTTGAGATCTAATGACACAATCCATTTCTGGCAAATGTTTTTGCAAATAAAAATGGATTTTCTATAAAACTTGTCAAATCTGGACTCTTATCTATGTTTCACATTGCACTCACGAGACTAGATCAAACAAATCGAGGGTCCAAACTGTTAATGCGCACGAGTACCCCTCGAGTGGTGTTACAACTGTCTATACTGTATTTCTCTGTTCTAATAGATTGTCTTCATCTTTATGCCGTTTGTTCTAATATTCTATTTTTTGCCAACTCATGTTCTAACTTGATGCAGTACCAATGATGCCTCCTCTTGTTGCAAAGAGAAGAGATGGATGACCTCCAACACGAGGGAAAGGTGCTGATAGAAACCTAGGTAGCAGAAGCAGAGGGAGAGTGCCTGAGGTGGTGGAGGGCACTTCCTCTTCTGAGAGGACTTCTACCTACTTTATAGAGGAGGATGTCACCGCAGGTGAGACCACTGAGGGCAGTGATGGTGGAAGAGATGAGAGCATAGATATTGAGCATTCTGAGGGTAACGGTACAGATGATGATGATGCCAGCGGAGATGAGGATGATGCCAGTGGCAGTGATGTTGGTACTGGAGATAACGGTAGTGATGGCGATGAGGCCAATGGTGATGACAGTGGTGTTGATAGTGATGACGGCAAGTGTCAGACAAAGAATAGGACGAAGGGGGTGAGTCGATCTTGATTTCTCTTTTATTTTATTTCTCTTTTGCTTTGGTAGTTTAGAAAACCATATATAGCTTTAGATAGGTTTTGTTCCATGTGAAAATTTTTGTAATAGTTTACACCAGGGATTTGGTCCGTAGTAATGAAAAGATCTGTGTTTTACTTGCACATCTTGGCATGAATGGCACTACACTTGAGCACATAACACCTTTTATTTTAAAATTGAGATTGAGTATAATTGTATTTAAACAAGTTTTGAATATGACATTGAGCCTGCAACTGACCAAAACACAAAATACAATTCAATAAAAGAAAAACATAGCAAAAACAACTTGAACACACCTATTCACACCTACTAGAATGAATATGACTCAAAACAGGACTGCAACAAAATTATAATTCAAAACTATTGAGCCACACTGCTTCTGCAACATTGGGAACTGGCAGGCCAAAAAGTTGCCTAGCCAAACAAAAAGTGCTCGGCCGGTTGAAAACTCTAGCCAAATAGATGAATGCAGCTGTGAAGTACCCAAGCAATCTTATCTCCTTAAAATGGTGATTATCCACTACTTTTATGACTAGAAGTGGAAAATTTTGCAGTATTTCTCCAAAAATGGAAGCTTCAACTATTGCTAAACTTCAGGACGGGATGACCCCTTTGGATGGCGCCGATAAAGTAAATTTCACAGGATTCAACCTGAACGCCCTTTTCACCCTAAGTCATAGTCCTCTCCATTTTCTGGAGTGTGCTCAACCCTGCAAACAGAGCCTCTCGGGAGCAAAATGGAGGACTTTTCAAGGCGAAAACCGAGCGTATGCATCTTCTGCTTTCCAAAGCAGAGCTGTGGTAGTGTAGTTTTAATGCTTTTCATGATTAGTTAAAGTGTGAATTTGTTTAATTAATTAGTTTATTAATTGATCAAAGTGTTGTAATAGTTAGTAATTAGCTTGCTAGTTAATCAATTGGTTTGTAATAATTAGCCTAATTAGATTGTTTAGATTAGTTTAATTAGCTTAGCTTAGATTGGCTTGGCTCATTCATTTGGACCCTTCTTCGCGATGGCGTAATATTGTAATAAGTGTGCGTACGTGTGTGCATGTTTTCCAACCCCACGTCTTTCTCCCTTTTATTTAATCACTTTTGATGGTTAGATTAGGGACATTTTCAATTAGCATATCGCATTCTTGCATCCATTCATCTTATCTTGCATGCACCGAGGCTCGGCGCATCATTCAAACTACATTGTAATTTCAACATCTTCTTTGAATACGTGTTTAATCGTATGTTGTTCAAATTACATCATATGCCATATTAGTACGCGAGCCTATTAATTGCATTATTGCATGTGTTGCATTAGGTATATTGTATAGTTAGGACCATGCATTTTTCTAACTTGCTTTTGTTTTGGCTCGTAGTACTCGGTAAGCTTTTACGCTTTAGCATACTTACATGAGTGTGATTGTCATATTGTCATGATTCGCATACTTGCCATGAGGCTATGTGCTTACTTGCTTAACTGCATGAATGCCTATGGATGAAGGCTTTTCGTTTGAATTGGAATGATTCAACAAATGCGCGTTTTAAGCCCACTTTGTTGTGGCAAATCATGCTTAAAGCCCACTGTGTTTGGTGGCAAATCCGCGTCTTTAAGCCCACTTGAGGGTGGCAAATTCAAACCAATTTTGCAAACAAACATGAGTTGAATTGTTCCAAGTCTTGCGACTGGTCTATACTTGCTTGTTTGTGTCACATAGTAAAGCTAGTTTAATAACCGGAATAAGAACGCATAATGTTTATAAAAACGCATATCATGATTAGTAGAGGCCAATCTTTGATCGAGCAAGCAGGGGTGCTCATTTCAGGACCTTCCCCTCTCGTACCCAAGTTCTTGAGATGAGGCAACTTTGGTGGTGACAGACACGTGGCCTTTAGCACGAGTCATGGTTTCCTAAATTTTTTGAAAAATAAAATATTTAGGTGGCGACTCTGTATTTGGTAAAGTAGTCCAATTTTGGCATTATTTGATTTAAAATTGATTTTCCAAAAAGGTTCACCGGATTTGGACTCTTTGGTGATTATCAGTTTCACATTGCACTTGTAAGACTAGATCCAGAACCGCGGGAGTCCGAACTGTAAGGCCTTTCAACCTTTCCAAAAGGCGAGGCGCAGAAAAAGGCGAGTCCATAGTTTCTGGCGACTCTGCTGGGGAATTAGGAAACTTGACTTGGACTCATGATATGTTGTTTTATCTACACTTCTGTGTGTCTTTGCATTTGCATTGGTTCACCTAAGTCACAGTGTTTACCATCTGCTATTCCTAAACAGTTTGCTGGAGGCTTGCTTGGAAAAGCGAGCCAAAAGGCTGACCGGTTGTAGGCTCTGCCACGATGGGAACACAAACCTTGGATCTAGACTACCACTATGCCGTTTGATCCTCCTTTCACTTCTCGATGGTAGGTGTGAAAGGTATATTAGGTGGTCTTGCCGAGGTACCCTTTTTGACCAATCGACCTAGTTGCATATCGGAAACCATAGAGACTGTTCCAAACTAGGACAGGTTGCTTACCCGAATGTAGGAATTATATGAAACCGCTTGTTTGCATAGTGAATACCTAGTTCCTGAAGAACTAAGGACAGGGTAGCCCTACCCCATCATAAGGGTGTTTTGGCTCTCACTTGCTTGATACGTGCTTTTAGAGTGAAACTCTACAGGAATGTATGTATCAGTTGCAAGTCTGGGTATCAGTTTGAGGGTATCAGTTTTGGGGCAGAAATTAGTCTTTGAGTACAGTGGTCAAGCTTATGATTGCAACTGCATGTGGTTTCTGTCTGAGCCGAGGTGTTGTGTGATTTCTGATTTTTGTTTCTTTTGTTTTATTTTCTTTTTGCAAGGTAGTCTTTCACGTTTGCTTTAGACGAGGTTGTTACCCCCCAAGCACTCTGGACCCAAGTAAGGCGACTTTACCGATTTGGGGATCTTGTAAGAGGACAACTAGGGTTTGCTTGACTACCCCCAGTTACAAAACGAAGGAGAGTCAAGCATAACTCATCGGTTCATCAGTCACCAACTCTGCAGTCACTGTCTACTTTACCTGTGCTCAGTCAAGCCCAGTTATCTGCTTCGACTTCGGAAAGAGAGTACACACTAGTTCCGATAGATCAGCATCCCTTAGTCAATATGGAAGAAATGCTCCGCCAACTCCAACAGACTATTGAGAACATACAGCTGGATGCTGCCCAACAAGCCGAAATCACAGCTCACCAAACCGAGGTTGTAGGCCGCCAAGTGAAAGTAATAGAAAGGCTTCAATAACAGCAGCCATAACCTGCAGTGGCGTCAGCATCACAAGCCCCCCCAGCGGGAATCCCGACACCCGGGGTTACAATCAATGTGTAGGAGAATACGGGCATTCAGGCGGACCCCATCCCACCCCAGACTTCCAAGGCACCAGTTTATCCAACAGAGGCGCCGTTTGAGTTTGAGGTCGACCCCACTACACTGAAAGTGAGCAAGCTTGAAAAGCTCTTCAAACGAGCTCAGGGTGTGAATTCGATCCCGAATACTAAGGACGGCTATACGGATTCGGCAATGACTTTGCCAGATAGGTTTTAAAATGCCGCACATAGACCACTTTCATGGCTCGGGTGATCCCATAGTCCACTTACGGCTATTTTCAGACATTCTGCGGCCGATAGGCCTATCTAGACTGCAGAAGTTATCCCTCTTCGGCGGGACCCTATCAGGTATTGCGACCATTTGGTATACCAAACTTAAAGACTCTATAAAGAGGAACTGGGAAGAGATGGCTGAGGCCTTTATTGCTCAATACTCCTACAACACACAGATCGAGCCCACAACTCGTGATCTCAAAGCAACTCGCCACGAGCCGAAGGAGGGCCAAGGCCTCCATGATGACCATCCGACTAGCTGAAAAGGACCAGATCTGAATGGTGGTTCGTAACCTATAACGGAGGCTGTTACAAAAGATGATAGTCTTACCTCTGTCAACATTTACCGACCTCCATGAAATAGGGGTGCAAATAGAGGATGCAATGAAGCATGGTCTGATAGACCACGAAAAGGAGAAGCCCAAGAGGGCTTTCACACAAGTTCCAATGCAACTACTGGCACTGGTGCAGCTGCAAGACCTTCAGATGTGGGCATGGTCACCACCACACCCAAAACTGCCAACCCCTTTGCCGGCACAACCAATACAACCCCCCAAACTTCCAGCCATCAGGCCCGAGGCCAGAGGGTTTTCACCCCACTCTACATGTCTCTGTCTGCGGCCTTGAGGGTCCTAATCAGAATAGGGCGTTTGAAACCGTTAGAATAATGCCCATTGCCCGATCGTCTCCCTCCTAAACACAACCTGGCCAAGTACTGCGCCTTTCACCAACAGCAGGGTCATGATACCAACCAATGCTTCAGATTACATCATGAGATTTAGGATCTCATTGACAACAAAGTGATAGCGCCTCCTGAATCCTCTCCCACCACATAACCAGGTCCCTCCACCCCTGCAAATAAACTGCATCCATGCACTGGCCGTCTCTTACGACCCTAGTATATACATTACCCCTGTCTACTTACCTAAGCTGGCGCTGTTCATCCCGGAAAGCAGAGATCTGTGCATGATAAATGCGTCAACATCCCAACCCAAACTTATGGTGGTGACCGTGGTAGATGAGGGCAGACTAGCCTTGGTAGACCATGAGAATGTCAATTCAGTGCCTAAGGACTTTGTGGATTTAGCTGAGGAGGAATATAACCACTGCCACTACATTGTGCCAACCAGTCAGGCACAATTTGTAGTTCTTCGGCGAACAAGATCTGGGGAATGTATAGATTGATTGCTATGACTTGAACGGGTCAGTAGATAACTTGGGGTGGCTCAGTGATGAACCTAATGAAGACGAGGGACTTTAACCAAAGCTGGAACAGCCAGAAGTAGGAATTGCTACAAGGGCCGGAACGGTCGAGGACAAGGGAAAATTGTCGAAGAGCACCGGTATTAAGAATTCTGCTAAGGAATCGGGCATTATTAGTATTGTTAATACAGAGCAAGAAGTCGCACTGAAGTGATTTGAACAAGAAAAGGACGAGAATGATCAAAAAGCTAGAAAGGCCAAACACTCTGTGGGGGATGATTGTGATATTGACTTGGGATTAATCATGATGAAACCGGACAATTTCCTTTCGATTACTGAAGGAATATGGTGGAAAGATGATGATCTGCATCTTGCCTACACTGATGAAGATTGGGGTCAGGGCCTGCCAGGCGACACTTGGTACTTTGAGGAGGTGGATCACATGACTAAAAGTGGGCGGTACTTCAAGCCCCGCACCTGGACCAACCTGAAGCATCTAGAAAAGGCAAGGAGGTGGAAAAATAGAGAGAGAAAATGTTAGAGGAAGAGGCTGTGCTGAAGTAGTTGAAAAAAATCCAAGAAGACATATTTATCTGGGGGTCGCTCATGGCTTCACGGGTGCATCGGCAAGCTGTCCTTTCAGCAATAGATAAGGCCAAGCTGTCTGTTGACACAACTCCAGAACAACTAGTGGGACTTGTCTTCCCGGGAGGCGCTTTGCCGACATTTACCTTCACGGATAAGGAATTGCCGCTCGAGGGCTCTGCACATAACAAACCCTTATATATCTCTGTTGAATGTAGAGAGAAGTGGGTGCCAGTTGTATTAGTTGACACTGGATCTACAATTAATGTTTGTCTGTCGCGCACAGCCTATGCTATTGGCTTGAAGCTAGCGGATTTTGTACCAACGGCCCAGGTGATCCGGGCTTACAACAACACGAATAGAGAGGTGATGGGTACAGTTCAGATCAGAACACAGGTTGGGGCCGGCCCAACAGGATATTGAGTTTCACTTCTTGGATGTTCCGGCTACCTTCAACTTGCTACTTGGGTGACCTTGGCTGCACCAAGTAAAAACTATTTCTTCCACCTTGCATCAGATGCTGCAGTACCCTCTTGGAAAGGGGGTAGCCATTGTTTTCAAAAATTCTTCTATACATCCTCCGCCAAAGGTTACTACACCCGTACTGGAGATTGTACATAGTGATGAGGATGTTTTCTTGTCTGGGTTTACCTTGGCTGAGGCCCGGGTGGTGCAAGACATCTTGGCTATTGATGAGGGGTTGTACGTCAGTGCTTAATCAGTCTATCTCATGAACAAGCTACAACATATACCCAGATGGGATTAGGAAAGAGCGGCCGGAAGGGCATTACTGCACTGGCCGAAGTGCCACATAACCCTCATGCCTTTGGCTTGGGCTACATGCCTACCAAAGAGGGCTGGGTGAGGAAAGGGAAAGAAATGGCAGGAAGAGCCAAAGCCAAGCAAAGTGGGAAGCATTTTGAGCTTGTGCATAGACCAATTCAGGGAACTCTAAATAGCCGCTTTGTTCGAGAGGGGGAAGACTTCCCATTTTGCGGCTTTCCTAAGCCATGGTTGAACTCTGAGAAGCGACGTCTGCCCGGCTTTGAGATTTTCTTCGACCTACAGCTACAAGAAGATGATGCCACAGAGGAACAGACTGAATTACGGGCTGAGGTAGAACAGAGTACAGAGGGTGAGTCTAACAGCAGTGAACTTGAGATAGGAGCAGCTCTAGCTTGTCTCCTTTCGGATCATTAGATCAAACTGGAGAGCTTGGATGATGACCTAACCGTTTCCATGGTCAGAGACGAATCACGTGTAGACCCTTCCGGTGGTATTTTGGATGCATCTAACGCACCCTCTCTCATTTGTCAGCTAGAGGAGGGCTTTTTGTCCAGCAGTTCTGGATCAGGTAGTGAGTCGGAATATGATTCCACGGAGTCTGTGTAGTCGGAATCAGATTCCAGTTCTTCTGAGTTGGAGTCCGATATTCCTAGGGTTGATAACCCAAATGCCGTAGTCTTGTCCAGGTCATCTTTTTCCTTTTCTTTTGAGTCGGTTGTAACCAAGGAATTCGATGAACTGGAACCTTTGAATGAGAATGATACCATTGCATTGATCCAGGTCATCTTTTTCCTTTTCTGAGTACTTCTCTATGCCACTTGTATATTGCATTGATCATGACTTTCAAAATTTTGTTAAAAACGATGACGAAGGAATTCCTCTGGTTTTAAAACATTTGATTGATCGAGAGAAGAAGAGGTTTGTAAAACCCCTTGTTGATGAAATCACTCCAATTAATGTGGGTACTGAGAAAGATCCATGTTGGAACGCGAGTGCTTAGTCGCTTTATTAAAAGATTTCAAAGATGTTTTCACGTGGTCCAACGAAGACATGCCTGGAATTGATCCTAAGATTGTACAGCACCAGATCCCTCTTGACCCCGAGGCCCAACCCGTCAAGCAGAAGCTTTGGAGAATACGCCTAGATTGGGCTTTGAAGATTAAGGAAGAGGTCACCAAGCAAATAGACGCAGGATTTTTGCTATTATCTAAGTATCTTACTTGGTTGGCCAATATTGTTCCAGTGCCGAAGAAAGATGGCAGAATTCGGGTGTGTGTGGATTTCAGAGATCTGAACAAACCTAGTCCGAAGGACGACTTTCCTCTACTGCACATTGACGAGTTGGTGGACTTCACCGCAAGCCATGTGTTGCTCTCCTTTACGGATAGGTTTTCTGGGTATAACCAAATCTTGATGGCACCCGAGGACAGAGAGAAGACTGCCTTCACCACGCCGTGGGGAACCTACTGCTACAGAGTGATGCCATTCGGTTTGAAAAATGCCGGGGCTACTTATCAACGGGCTGCAACCACTATCTTGCATGATATGATCCACAAAGAGGTTGAGGTGTATATGGATGACATGATTGTCAAGTCCAAGGAAAGAGAGGGCCAGTACACCACCTTGAAGAAATTCTTCCAACAGATCAGAGAATATCGGTTGAGGTTGAATCCACAGAAATGCACTTTTGGTGTCATAGCAGGAAAAATGATGGGGTTCTTGATTACGCAGAGGGGCATCAAGGTTGATCCTTCCAAAATCAAGGCCATCTTAGAAATGCCACCACCAAGGCCTGAAAAGGAGGTGCGAGGCTTTCTAGGTAAAGTGCAATTCATAAGACGGTTTATTGCAAAATTAACCTTGACTTGTGAACCACTATTTGGTCTCCCAAAAAAGGGGGTGACCGATGTCAGTTTGCTTTTGAGCAGATCAAACAATACCTCCAGAACCCGTCCGTGTTGTCACCGCCAAAGTTGAGAAAGCTGTTGATTTTGTATCTGTCAGTAACAGACACGATGTCAGTAACAGACATGACTACGGGCTGCATGCCTGCCCACGAATCTGAGGATAGAGCGGAGAAAGCCATCTATTACCTGAGCAAGAAGATGCTGGAATATGAGGTCGGTTACACCCCACTGGAATAGGCTTGCTTGGCCTTGGTATGGGCCACCAGAAAGTTGACGCACTACCTATTAGCTCACGTTGTAATTCTGGTTTCGAGATTAGATCCCATCAAATATCTCTTCAAAAAACCAGTGTTTACGGGTAGGCTAGCTCGTTGGCTGCTTCTTCTCTCCGAATTTGATTTGAAGTATATGACTCGCAAGTCTGTCAAGGAGAGAACAGTAGCTAAGTTCCTGGCAGATCACCTAGTGGATGGCGATGAAGTGGTAGAATACCTATTCCCAGATGAAGCTATTCTGCAGGTCAAGGAAAAGACTTGGACAATGTACTTTGACGGAGCGTCTAACCAATACGGTTATGGGATAGGGGTGTTGCTGATAGCACCTGACAATTTCTATATACCTTTGGCCTTCAAACTTCGGTTCAAGGTATCGAACAACGAAGCAGAATACGAGGCATGTATCGCTAGATTGGAAGCCGCCTTGGAATCAGGGGCAAAAAGGTTGGACGTCATCGGGGACTCGAACTTGGTTGTGTCTCAAGCAAAAGGAGACTGGAAGGTTAAGGAAGAAATGATGAAAATCTATCACCAGACCTTGGACGTTCTGATTCCTTGGTTTCAGAAGCTAACCTTCACGCATCTGTTAAGAGAGAACAACAGGTTCGCTAACACCTTATCAACTCCAGCTTCCATGATAAACATCCCTTTGGGAGTCCAGATACGTCCGATCATCATTGAATAGAGATATGCACCAGCCTACGAGTTAATTGCCGTAATAGATGAAGTGCAAGATCAGAACCCCTGGTATCTTGATATCTGGAACTTCTTGGAAAATGAGGCTTATCCACCAAGGGAAAACGCCAAAGATAAAAGGGCAACATAGTGAATGGCTGCTCAGTTTATCATCTGCAGGGTAAGTTGTATAAAAGAGGCCATCTAGGGATGCACAAGCTATGTGTTGATGTAGAAGAGTCGAAGCGTCTAATGGAGGCCATCCATAAGGGAGAGTGTGGAGCGCATATGAGCGGAGTAATGCTAGCCCGGAAGATTCTCAGGCAAGGTTATTACTGGTCAACCATGGAGGAAGATTGTATTAGTTTTGTTCGGTGATGCCACAAATGCCAAATTCATGCAAATCACATGAACATTCTGCCGTCGAAGCTGTACAACTTGACTTCACTATGGTCATTTTCAGTCTGGGGAATTGATATTATTGCGGCAGTTACCCTGGAAGGGTCAAATGGGCATGAATATATCCTGGTGGCAATAGACTACTTTACAAAGTGGGTGGAAGCCCAGTCTTATGCAGTACTAAAAGCGTCGCATGTAGCCAAGTTCATCAGGACTAACATCATTTGTCGTTATGGGGTTCCGAATGAGATCATCTCAGATAATGGTTCCCACTTCAAGAAAGAAGTGATCGAGTTGTTGGAGAAATACAACATGGCTTTTCATAAGTCATCCACCTATCGGCTGGAAACCAACGGAGCTGTTGAGGCCGCCAATAAGAACATCAAGCACATTCTACAGAAGATGGTGGAAACCTACAGGGACTGGCCAGACAAATTGCCATTTGCTCTCTGGGGCTACAGGACTTCAATTTGAACATCTACTGGGGCAACTCCACATTGTCTGGTTTATGGGATGAAGGCCGTTCTGCCGATCGAAATAGAGGTACCGTCATTGTGGGTTATGGCTGAGTTCCAGATAGCAGACGCAGATTGGTAGTAGCACCGATTCGAAGAACTGATGTTGTTCTACCAGAGGATGCTAAAAGCACTGTACCACATTCAAGGTTATCAACGTAGGATTGCCAGGGCTTTTAACAAGAAAGTTAAGTCTTCGAATCTTAAGGAAGGGGATTTGGTGCTGAAAGACAACTAAGCTCCCATCCATGACCCTAGGGGCAAGTTTAGACCTAATTGGACTGGTCCTTACATTATCAAGACTATTTGGTCGGGTAGAGCCGTCATTCTTATGGATCTAGATGGCCTAGAATTCGCCCAACTGATCAACATGGACAAGTTGAAGACATACTATCCTTGAGGGGCTCTCTAGGCCGAAAACCCGAAAGGGCGACCTGGGCAAAAGTTAGAGCACAAAAAAAAATTGAAATAAGAAAAACTGAGCTCGCAAGGTTAAAAACCCTAAAAGGGCGGACTTGGCAAAAGTTAGAGCGCAAAAGGAGAGTGTTAATACTCGAGTGGACCTGAACCAAACTACGTAAGGCTTAATTCCCATCGCCAGGATACGAAGTCAACTTCATTCTGAAGTTCAGCCATAAACACTTCAAACTCAATTGTCCTGTCCATGAGATCGTTCAGGTCATCTTTGTCTTTTCTGTATCCAAGAGTTCGGTTGTGATCTTCACTATGAGAGCTAGTTACAGTATAGTGCGGCGCTATTCAGACAAGGGGCAACTTTCCATTTGCAGGATTAGGGGTTGTATATCTCGAGGATAGATTCCATGTGTGTCAAGTTGTGATCCTTATCAAAAATGGTTTTGAAAAGCTTTAATAAAAGTTGATTTTGGTCAAATTAATCTTTTTATAACTTAGACCATTTTTGGAGCAAAAGGAAAATTTTCAGTGCCCACAACTTTAATTCATCGATTTTAATACAAAGTTCCCCAACTCTCGATGCAAATCAAAGTTGCTTTTTATTACATTCAAAAGGAAAACTTGAAAGTACAGATTAAAGCAATAAACTTGGGGCATGGGTAAATCAGGTGTTCCTGCATCCCCTCCCTGAGCTTGTGGAAGTTTCAAATGCTAAAGTAGGCCCGGTTTGCACCTCATCTTCAAGCCAAGCCAGGCATTCGCTAGAAAGGGCACAACTGAAATTGGAAACGAGAGCCAGAAGTTCTCTTGTCCTCCAAGTAGTGGGATATCGAGCTAGTTGTGAGCCTTGGACGAAGAATGAAGTCGGGTACTCTACCCCTTCTTCTGGGCAAGTCTGGTCGTATCCGAACTGACGCCTAAATTGGAATGAAAAGTAGAAGACAAGTGTGTCAGGCCAATCAACTGAATGCTGGGTTGCAGAGACATGTTGTAGCTCATCTCGGGTAGATCAAACCAGGGGCAACGCCAAGCAATGTCGACAGCAAACCTGTTGCACATCCAATGGCACCACTACCCCTCATTCAGGAAATCAACTAGCCATTGGCAACAGAAATAGCCTTGTGCGGAATATGCGGGGCAAGAGTCCACTATCTTCAACCTATCCATGAGCCATATCTGGGGAGGGATGAAAGAAAAGAGAGATAAAAAAATGGAGAGGTGTATGTGGAGAAAAATAGTGAGAAAGGGTTTTGAGAGAAAAACAGAGTGTGAGTGCCGAGTGATGTGAGAAACACATGTGAGATAGGGTGGGAAACATTATCTGCAAAAGTAGTGGACTTGCTGGTAATTTGGTTGTCTCCCACCGATGAAGGGCATCCAAGCCTATCAAAGTCTCGGCCAGCGCTAAGCTAACACAGCTTTTTCCCTCTTTCAAGCCTTGGGCTACTTCGATCAAGTGAATGCTAGACCCTTCGAAACCTGGGGCAAAAAGAAAATGAGCCAACATACACAAACACAGGGCATGCTGCTGAAAACTCTGCCAAAAATGGTCAATGTGGTCACCGATGTCAGAAAATTGATGAATCAAACTGGGAGTATCCAGCTCCCCGTCATGAACCAAGAATCAGGCATCATGTGAAGTGAGCCCACACATCCTCCCTAGAGCTTGGATGTGGCTAAAATGGGACTAAGGCAAAATGTCTTCATTATGCCGGAATTCCATCAAAACTTGGAATTCTTCAATTATAGGGCATATCTCTTGCCCTCCAAAGCTGAAAACATACGTAACCGGGTTCCAACACCTAGCCGCAGCATGAAGGAACGAAAAACAAAGTTCAGAACGACTTAGCGGGAATAGTGCATTTATGCCGAAACCCTAGAAATTCAGCTTTTCCGAGCCATCTAAAGTTGCGATCCAATCAGAAAGTTTTTTGGCAAAGAATGGCTCTATTTGTGGCAAAAACAGAGCTGGAATGAAGAAACCACGAAGCTAGAGCTTTTGTAGAAGATAAGGCAGTAAGTGGAGGCTAGTTGTCAACATTTTGGAGGTTCTACCCATTGATGGCCAGCAGAGCCTCATTGATGGCCGGCAGGAGGAATAGATGGCCGGCAGGCCACCCACATGGCCGGCAGCCTTCCTTTTATGCCTACTGTCCTCCTTTGTGAAGATTCAATTGTATACAGTGGTTTTATTCTCTTATTTGTGTGTTCCCAGGGCTTGTTTTGAGTCCATTTTCGACTTGAGCATGTTCATTGAGATGAATTCATTTTGTTTTTCTTATCGAGTTGTATTTTGTGTTGATTAGTTTGTTAAATTATTGGGTTGTTTGTCAAGTTGTTGTGTTGCTTATCGAGTTGTTTTACTCTGTTTGTTATTTCAGTCGTTGGTTGGTTCAATACTTGATTAAGAAGGTTGTGCCAATGCAGGGTGCAATTTCCATCAATCAAGCTCAATCTTTCTTTTTATATATGCATTGTAGTGCTCATGCGGTGCCCATAATGAAAAAATACAACACTTTTTCATACAAAAAGCTTGTTTTCATTCCGATCATGATAGCTTTACAAGTTTTTAAAGCAAAATAAAACTTGTCTGAGGCTGCACGAAGTGCTAACACTACTACCAAAAGAAACTAAACAAAAACACAAAAATCAACGCTATCCATCTCAGGATCTAGAGGCCCTCTTCGTCCTCTTCCTCGGCGGAGCGGACTCTGCAGCACTGTCTCCATCGGCACCACTGTCTGAGTCTGGGACAAAGTTTGAATTGAAGCCATCTCCACTACCCTCCTCGGAGCCCTCCTCTACATCAGCATCTCCACTCTCAGAACCTGAGCCAGTGTCATCGTCCCCGCTCTCGGACAACTCTGAATCCTGACTCACTGTCTCCTCGGCCTCGCTAGTCTCCGTATCATCCCCACTCAAAATAGCCTCTGAAGGGCCACTCTCAACTCGAGCGCTCCCAGTCGCTCGCCTTGGCCGCGTGCTGGAACCTGTCTCTCTCTCCCTGCTGCGGCTGCTGCTAGTGCTGTCGTAAAAATGGCACCTGAAAAGGCCGTTAGTATATTTCGACTACAGTATGTGATGCAAGTATGGTGTACAGAATGAATTCAGATGTAGAGTATGAATATAGTGTGAAAATACAAAATTCAGATGCAATGTATCAGTATAGTGTGTTTCAGATGCAGTTTATCAGTGTAGCATGGGAAAAGTTTCAGTTGAAATGTCAGTTTCAGCGTATCAGCGGTATTGTGATGACTGAAATGCAAGAAAACTAAAGAAATTACCTGAATGCCGTGGAGGCCGAGCAGTGCCTCCATCCTCAAGATCATGCCCTCAAATGAGGCCAACATCTAGAAGCAATCCCTCGACATACCCTGGAGGTGCCTGCAAATGGAATTGGGAATGATTAGTTTCCAGAAAGAATGAATATCTGAGCATCTGAGCAAGAATAGAAAAAATGAGAATTGTAGTGCATACCGGAGGTGAATCAGGCGCTCTGACATATCTGTGCCTAGCTGCTGTGGGCTCGATCGGGATCTGATATACCTCCCCAGTATACTGCTAGCAGGTAAGCTCAGTAAGTAACTTTGGCCACCTGGTCCCCTGCCTCACCTAGGAAGTCCCTCTGTCACAGGCTTTGCTCGCGTGAGTCGCTCTGCGTCACACCCTTACGGCAGGAGCTCCCACTCCCTCACCTCCACGAATGCCGGTTAGAGGTGGCATCAAGTGTGTTTGGATAAAGACTGTATAATCGCCCTCTACACGGAAATACTCAGCCTCCACCCTACCATAAACTGGATCACCTCGTCGAAAGATAGGCTGCGTGTCACTCTCAAGGACGCTGGAGGTGTCATCGGTATAAATGGAGCAGGCAGGCCCAAGATCTAACACACAAAGCGCTCACCTAAGAACCAAGCTTGACAAATCGGGCCCTTCAGAAGAATGTGATGGCGGGTAAGGATCCGAGTTGTATTGTACCGAGCCCCCGAAGCTCTGTCGGTATCGTAGCCCAGGGCTGCTATGTGATCTAAAATAGAAAGTGAACAGATTATTAGTTACTGTCAGTTGCTAATGTGTGGATCAAAACAGTTGTAAAACAAAAAGTGACTTTGTTTTGGGTTATCTCGTGCGCCGCTACCATGTCAAAATATTAGCAGAAGAACATGAAGGACTCGTGGGTCCTACGGTGGAACTGGCCATCGTATACCCGAGAAAAGGGGACTGTCAACGGTACCTTATCCACAGGCTCTAGGGACAGAACTGGGAAATATGCGTAAACCCATAACTGTAGGAAGAATGCAGAGGTATATGATCAATACAGTATAAACAGATGCAGAAAATGCAAAGCAGAAAGCTTACAGTATGAACAGATGCAGAAAGTGCAAAGCAGAAAGCACATATGTGGAACAGATGTAAAGCAAGAAATGCTCAAGTAGAAAATATAAAGTGTAAAGGGAGAATTGAGATGTGTACCTCCCAAGCTCACCAGTAACCTCCAACCAAAGTCCCTCGCAGACGAGAGGAGGAGCTCATATATCCATACAATGTTGTGAGGCCAGCTCCGCCCCAATCATAAAACTGAACTCGATGGAGGACCACTAAGGCACTCAGTAGATACAGGCCCACAGTATTCCACCTGTTTGAAAACAAGGTGGTACCAAAGATAAACATGGGGAAGCCTCTCGCATACTGCTCTATCTCCTCAATCGTCTCGGGCTCACTCCCCCTGAATCGCTCCTCAAACCAGCTGTATCACACCATGCCTGCCTGGTGTATCAGTGGCTGTACCCAAGCAGCTCGAGCCATGCTGCCTCTCACTCCCCCATGTTAGGATCGAGAGGGATCAGATCACCCCCTACGCCTAAGCCGATGATCATGGAAAAGTCATAAATCTCCCCTATTGGTGGAAAAGTGAAAGAATTGGTGGTGTCCCACCACCTCTCCACCATTGCTCCTAAGAGCGGGCGGCTCGCTACAACTCGAGTCAAGCTGGAGCAGAAGAGATTGAAGCTTGTCTCATCAACAATGTCACGAACTCCAGCTGGGAGCTCACCATACCAATCTCGAACAGCTCTCATACCATAGCCCCTAAAGGCGCAAGACCCGCCCAATGGCAATGCACGAAGTACAGTCAGACCAAGGCGATGCATGAAATGCAATCAGATATAGTGTATAGATGAAGGTAGTGCAAGAAATGCAAATAGTTGAGGGTATTAATGCTTAAAAATAGTTTTCGTACCTCAACATCAATGGCCGATAAATGAGACACTGGCTCCCTCAATAGGAGGTCCTCTGACTTA
Organism: Camellia granthamiana; assembly: GCA_036172215.1. Lineage (NCBI taxonomy): Eukaryota > Viridiplantae > Streptophyta > Magnoliopsida > Ericales > Theaceae > Camellia > Camellia granthamiana. The sequence goes on from CM069909.1 coordinate 2,704,261, forward strand.
TCCTCAGCAAAGTTAGTGAAGGATTTGATGCCTCCTACAATGGGCACTATGCGTGTCTGAGGATGGTACCTTGCTAGATCAAAAGGTCGTATACTCAACGGTAATGGCTCTGGCTCGGCCTTGAAGTCTACCAGAGGAAGCTCAGGAGGAGCCCCATCATGGGGAACATCATCCGCTATATGAAAATAGGTGCGAGATAGTTGAAAAATGGGGACAAGTGAAGAAAAAGGGTAAACTTTGAAAAAGTCAACCCTAGGAGAGAGAAAATGGAAGAAAAAGGCAAAGCCGGAAAAATGCACAGAACTTGAGAGAAACTCAAGGGGAATGAGCCTAGAACAGTGGAAATGAGGAAAGAAGGGTCGAAATCAAATTCCAATCGGTTCAAAGTGAAGAGAACTAGGAGGATTTAGCGAATAAAGTTTGTGTGGGGTGTTGGAAAACGCATAGAAAGTGTGGATCTATAGAGAAAGAGCACCTAGAGAGAGAGAGAGAGAAGAATTTTAGAGGTGGGTTGTGTGGAAATGAAGTGCCATGCCCTATTTTTAAAGACCCAAGCCGAAAAACCCGATTTGCCCTCGACCAGCCATCGAGGGCTGGCAAGGCACACCAATGGCCGGCGGCTCCCTCTTGTGGCTGGCATGTGTCTAGGGGTCTCCTATGTGTCTCTGGTTATGTTTTGCATTCTTGGATTTCAAAAAGTGAAGGGAATGTTCAGTGTTTGGTTCAGAATGTCTTTACAGAGGCTCAGGATTGCGTTTCTAGGGCAGGATGTCCGTTGCTCATCGACATATGCAAGGTGTATCCTTTTAACATATTACAACTCTTCCGAGAGGCACATCAGGAGTTGTTCTTGAATTGATATTAATGAATGTGCTTTGTTATTGCATAGAATATGTGTTTCTTTGTCGTTGCATAGAGCATGCTTCCAATTTATCTCGCATAGAACATGCTTACAGTCTTCACTCTTGTACTATGAGTAGAATATGCCCTCAGATTGTTTGGTTCGCGCAAAACATGCCATTATATCCCAGTTGTTATCATGCATTGAATATGCATTCTTTCTAATCAAGCATAGAATATGCGCTTCTTGTACTTGCATAGAATACGCTCATCTCTTGCATAGAACATGCTTTTATTTATTGTGCGTAGAACATGCATCCTTAATATGTTGTACTTATTGAGTTTCTTTCTTATGTAGACGATATTGTATGTACGGTTCATTCGGTGGAGCCAACACAGATAGACGATATTATATGTACAATTCATTCAGAGAAGTTCTAGATAAGATCATTCATGTCTCGGTAAGAGAATGTTTTCCCTAACTTTGTGCATCTATCGCACTTGTTCACTTCGTGCATCTATCGCACTTCATCACTTGTGCCCTGTGCACGTGTTCACTTTCTCCTCTCGCATGTGACGCATTGGGACGCTTTGGTTTTGAACACGCGGATGCGTCGTAGTGTTCATTTTACTTTCTTCTCTCGCGTACGACGCGTTAGGACGCTTTGGTTTCGAACACGCAGGTGCATCCCAGTGTTCATTTTACTTTATCGTCAATCGTACGACGCGTTAGGACACTTTGGTTTCGAATACGCGGGTGCGTCCTGGTGTTCATTTCACTCTCTCCTCTCGCATGCGACGTGTTAGGACGCTTTGGTTTAGAGACACCTGGGTGCGTCCCGGTGTTCTTGTTGCCTCTCTCTTCTCCTCTCGAGTGCGACGCGTTATGACGCTTCAGTTAAAGACACATGGGTGCGTCCTGGTGTTCTCGCTATCTCTTCTCCTCTCGTGTGCGACGCGTTAGGATGCTTCGTTTTAAAACACTTGGGTGTGTCCTTGTGTTCATACCATCTTTCTCCTCATTTGTGTAACTTGTTGTGATCTTGTGTGATGCCTCGGGTGCACCCAATGGGTTGTGTTATTCTTTGTCTCTCCTGTGCGTTGCATTGTTAAGATTGCATAATTTTCTTACATCCTTTCCACATGAAATGTGGTTTGGACTCGTAATTCGTATACGTAGCATGTTTGCTTGCTTACTTTCATGTGTGAGGTTGCTATACCTTGTTTCAGTTTCGATGAATGTGGCATTTTTATTGCGCAGCGGTTTCTTTTTTAAAATGTTTCATTGCATAGCTTCATTACATGGTCATAAGTTATGTTCTTACATTTTGCATATCATTGGCATCTCGCCCCAGAACTATGCTAGTTTGATTCCTTGCAAGGGGATACATAGGCAGCCTGCAGGCGCAACTATTTATTGCTGTTTTGATTGTCTGTCAAAGTCTTATGGCCTTCTTAAAATGGGTTGTCTCTGGGCTTTGGCATTCACTCACGTAATTTCATGACTCCGAGTTCTGTCAAAGAGGGGCAACTGTTGACACCCTATTTTTGACGGCCCTTTAAGACTTGGATGATCTTGCAAGTACATCCGATGATGAGTCTGATTGCTCACCGAACGCTCAAAGTCTGCGGCAGAACCCCACAGGTTTGAGTTTTCCAAACCCTGCATCCTTTTTGTCTTATCTTTGGACCATGCTTAGGTTCTTTTCAGCATGAAACTGTTGATGGCTTGTCGGCCATCCTTGAAGGCTGCCAGCCATGGCTTTTGGCCTGTTGGCCATTGATGTGCCTTGCCGGCCATCAATGAAGCCTTGCCGGCCATCATTGTTTCCAACAAATATTTTGTGATATTTTGTGCCAGCTGTATGCATAGGTTCATGCATCTTCCAACACGTGTGTGGCTGGATCTTTCTGAAGGGAATTTGTATTTTCTATATATATGACCCCTCTCTTGCATGTGGAGGGCGGGTTAGAAAAATTTGACGACAAAAAATTCTCTCTCTCTCTCTCTCTCTCTCTCTCTCTCGTGTTATTTTGTGCCATAAAGTCTAATTTCTGTACACTTTTGCACATGAACCCTTGATCAAACTTGACCACCTTGGAGCATAGGTCTCTTGGAGTTTTATTTGAGCTTTAGAGGAAGGTTTAAGCTTGGATTGTTGCTTAATTTGTGCTCTAGCTTCAAGAGGTAGTTTACTTGCTTAGTATACTAGCTTTTGATACTTGTTTTGCCATCCTTTTGTATTGTTTCTAGGCTGGTTTTCAACTACAAAAAACTCTATTTTTGAGGCTTAAAATTGTTGGTTTGAGGCCCTTTTCAAGTTAGGGGATGGTTCACCCCTCTTGTTGCTTAATTGTTTAGACTTTTGTGCTATTTTTCCTCACTTCCAAAACAAATTTTTTTGGCCTTTTAACCACTAAATCTCAGGGGTTTTTAGTGATAAAAATCAACTTTTAAAGTCCAAAATTGGAGGCGTTAGCCTCCCCTCCTTGTGTCTTATTTGCATGCCTAGTTAGCTTTGTGTGTTAGCATGTTTTTCTAGCAATTTGTAGCTTAAGTCCAGCATGTTTTTGCCACTTTTTTGACCTATTTTGGCTCTGTTTTGGGCTGGTTAATTCATTTGAGGCTTGTATTGCATAGTTGTAGGGTTAATTCCTTCACTAGCTTACTGTTTTAAAGCTTTGAGTATCATTGTTTTGAGTTGAAAGCATGTTTTAATGTTGTTTTGCACTCCATTTCAGCATTTTTAACCTCTGCAACCTCCCTCCATTCTTCACTTTTTGTTTCCTTTGAAAGTGGTTTTAAACCACTTGTTTGCCAAAGTATGAAATTGAGGTGTTGCACCTAATGGTTTAATCCCTTAGGGGGTTCATTACCAATAGTGTGGTAGCTCTTTCATGCCCAAAGCATCTTGTGGTTTGGACCATCTTTCCATTAGAGGACAGTCACTTTTGGACTTAATCAATTAAAGAATGAATTAATAATTTGAAATGAGTAAACAAAATGAACAAGTAAAAGAGGCAAGATAAGCATTTTGGTGTTACATTGCATGTGTTCAAACCAGATGTTAGTTTGAACACAAGGAAAATGGGACATTTCATACTCAAAAGTGTTGAAATGTATCATTTTCTTTGGTCTCCATTGCCCTTGATTATGCATGATAGGATAGTGGTCCTTTGAGCCATATTTGTGCATTTATTGAAATTGTACAACTTGGATCTTTAGCCATCATGCAATGAAATTGCTTGATTGGTGGTTTTAGATCCAAGTGTGCCACTCATTTGAGGTTTTGAGATGATAAGGAGGGGTATAGTACAAACAAACCCTTGGAAAAACCTTCCTTTTGCCTTGTTTGTGCTCTGTTGTAGTATAGTGACTCAGAGCATTAGTGGCCGCTAAGGCCTCATCCATGGCCGGCAAGGCACATTTTTGGTTAGCAGATGGCCGGCAGCAGCCATCCATGGCCAACAGGCCATTGGTGTAATCCTCACCAAAGATTTGGTAAGGTGGAGCAGAAAGTTTCTGAAGTGTGCTCAACCTTGCAAACAAAGCCTCTCGGGAGCAAAACGGAGGACCTTCGAGGCAAAAATCGAGTGCATGCATCTTCCACTTTCCAAAGTAGAGCTGTGGCAGTGTAGTTTTAATGCTTTGCATGATTAGTTAAAGTGTGAATTTGTTTAATTAATTAGTTTATTAATTGATCAAAGTGTTGTAATAGTTAGTAATTAGCTTCCTAGTTATTCAATTGGTTTGTAATAATCAGCCTAATTAGATTGTTTAGATTAGTTTAATTAGCTTAGCTTAGATTGGCCTGGCTTATTCATTCGGACCCTCCTTCGCGAGGGTGTAATGTTGTAATAAGTGTGCGTGTGTGTGTGCATGTTTTCCAACCCCACGTCTTTCTCCCTTTTATTTAATCGCTTTTGATGGTTAGATTAGGGACTTTTCAATTAGTATATCGCATGCTTGTATCCATTCATCTTGTCTTGCATGCACCGAGGCTCGACGTATCATTCAAACTGCATTGCAATTTCAATATCTTTTTTGAATACTTGTTTAATCGCATGTTGTTCAAATTACATCATATGCCATATTAGTAGCCGAGCCTATTAATTGTATTATTGCATGTGTTGTATTAGGCATCTTGTATAGTTAGGATCATACGTTTTTCTAACTAGCTTTTGTTTTGGCTCGAAGTACTCGGTAAGCTTTTACGCTTTAGCATACTTGCATGAGTGTGATTGCCATATTGCCATGATTCGCATGCTTGCCATGAGGTTATGTGCTTACTTGCTTAACTGCATGAATGCCTGTGGATGAAGGCTTGTTGTTTGAATTGGAACGATTCAAAAAATACGCGTTTTAAGCCCACTTTGTTGTGGTAATTCATGTTTTAAGCCCACTATATTTGGTGGCAAGTTCGGATCTTTAAGCCCCGTACTGTTAGTATTGGGAGGGCTGCTGAGTGATGAAAGTTTCTCATATGAGAGTTGAGTGTTGGTGAGCCATATAATGTGGGTTTTCCTAATTGTTTGTGATCTGTGCAGCTGGTGGTGTCAATTCTTCGGCAACAGTGGGTTGAGTGATGTGAGACATAAATTTGTTCTAATGTATACATATTTCGGCAATTTGAGGGTTGAGTGAAAATAGCCAATATATGTTTTCTGTGCTAACATTTATATATAATTTATCTCTTTATGTGCAGGCTAAGGAAGCTATTTTCGAGTGTTGTGAGGTCCTATATTGTGGGCCGAGTGATGAGAGTTTATATAATGTGTGTATCTTCCTCTTTATTGGGTTTTATTGGACTTTATTGATTCGGGTTCTTGTTTCATGTAACTGGCAGGAAATTCTATTATGTTTAGCTAAGGCTTGTCATCATTACTCTACCCCGGACTGTCATGCCGTGGTGTTTGTGCTGATGGTGATTCCCTTGCTGTTCAATGCTCTCGTGATCACTACTACCCACATGATAGCTGCTGCTACTTGCTGGGTTGATGTTACGAAAGTTGTTTTGCTGCACTCGAGTGATATGTGGATGTCATTTGTGTGGATTGATGGCTGCTGGATGCGCCTCGTTGGTCATAAGTTGTTTATCTTTATGTTGCCTTTAATATACTTTGCACAGGTTTTTATTATGCCTACCCTAGTGGGATGTACTAGGGCTAAGTCTAGGCTTGTTGCTTTTACACTTGTTTTTGGTTTGGTTCCTGTTTTGAGATTTCAGCATGAACATTTGCTGGATAGTCTCTTCCTGCTTGTGTTTTATTGTTTGGGATTTAGTTCGGCCTACCTAGATGCTGCTGGTTTTGTGTTTCCTAGGCTTACATTTAGGTTGGCCTCGCAGTGTTCAATCTCCCTATTTCTGGATATGGATTCTGAACAGTGTGCTTGGTTGTTCTTTATGCTGTAGTTTATTTAGTATCTTTTGTTTTGCGTTGTCAGTTGCGGTATAGCTGATGTAGGGCCTGGGGTATTCCTCTTGTAATCTTGTATATTCTTTGTCTTTTATTTATGTCTTATTCACCCAAAAAAAAAAAAAAAAAAAAAAAACATGAGTTGAACTGTTTCAAGTCTTGCGACTAGTCTATACTTGCTTGTGTACGTCACATAGTAAAGCTAGTTTAATAACTGGAATAAGAACACATAATGTTTATAAAAACACATATCATGATTAGTAGAGGCTGATCTTTGATTGGGCGAGCGGGGCTACTCATTTCAGGATCTTCCCCTCTCGTACCCAAGTTCTCAAGCCGAGGCAACTTTGGTGATGACGGACACGTGGCCTTTAGCACTAGTCAGGGTTTCCTAAATTTTCCCAAAAATAAAATATTTAGGTGGCGACTCTGTATCTAGCAAAGCAGTCCAATTTTAGCATTATTTGTTTTAAAATTGATTTTTCAAAAAGGTTTTCCGGATTTGGACTCTTTGGTGATTATCAGTTTCACATTGCACTTGTAAGACTAGATTCAGAACCGCGAGAGTCCGAACTGTGAGGCCTTTCGTTCAAACCTTTCCGAAAGGCGGAGCATGGAAAAAGGTGAGTCCACAGACATGTAGCATAAAGAGAAACAAGTAAAAACTTGGACACCAAATTTAGCATTCACTTAATATAATACTAGCGGGTGGCACCGTGATGCGTGTGCAATTCAAATAAGTAAAAATAAAAGCAAATAATAAAGAATTAGTGTCATAATAATTATGTCGTCTAAGTGGCAAGAGCAGCCTTAATAAAACCAAAAATCTTGGGTTCAAATTTTGCTCATGTCTTTAAATAATAATTTTTATTTTAGGATAGAAAAATTGGTAGAAAGAGATGCTACCAAACACTTAACACCAAATCCAATGCTCACATATATAATAATATATATAGATAAATAGATAGATGTATAATATATTATACATAGTATAGATGATTAAAATTTAACAATAGCTAACAACCAACACTCGCAAACCGAACAAACACCCCTAGTCCAAACATGGGAAGAAACGTCTAACAACATATGTAACCCTTATTCATAATGGGAGAGAAATAAAAATCAAGAATATCAAATTTCTTTCTATATGAATTAATTTATCAACCAATTTAGTAATAATTTTTTGTAAAAAAAATTCTAATAGGGTTGTCAATTGTATCAAATAGATATAAAATCTAAAATTAAGGGTCAAGATTGAATTAATCGAAAGTGTAGGGACCAAAATGATATAAGGAACTACCAATGTAGTTTGACCAAATATCTTAGTTGGCAAAAATGTCATTATTGTCATTTAAGTGACCAAATTGAAAATTAGTGATGAATTACAATTTTTGGGGGGGCTAAAATATATATCTCAAAAAGTCAATTTTTTTGGTACGAAATTATTTTGTTTCCAAAGTGCATTATTAGCGATATTTTCAAAATTTTATTACAAAAATGTCCTTTATTTTATTTTATTTTTTTGAAGTTTTCGAAATGACTTTTTAGTGACGAATCTCATGACAACAAAAATTGATCTCGTAATATGTTTACAACAAAAATTTTACTTAGATGACCAAGTTTTGTCCCTAATTTATTTTGTAGTGCCTATTAATTAGCCCCCCACCCCCCAAATCTGATATTTATAAATATGATAAGAGGATTAAATCAAACGGACAATCATAGTTTAACAAAGCATAAGAAACATCCTATAATGGGAGGAAATAAACCCATTAACTGGGCCACAAAAAAAGATAGGAATACAAGGTATTTTCACATAATGGCTTGCAATAGAAATAGCAGGAATTCTTTGTGTTCAGTTATGGTGAATGGCTCAATGGTTGAGGAACCTATGGAGGTCAAATATGAGGTGAAGACTCTTTTCATGAATCACTTCTCTGAAACTTGGGTTGTTAGGCCTAAACTGTCTGGCCAATTTGAAAATATTGGAGGTAGCCAAGCAGTGGATATGTTGGAAGCAGAATTTACAAAGGAGGAAGTCAGAAATGTTATCAAGAGTTGTGAAGGAAGCAAAGTACCTAGGCTTGATGGGTTTAATTTGTCCTTCTTTAAGAAATATTGGAGATTAGTCAAACCTGAGGTAATGCAATTCTTAAGAGAGTTCCACAAAAATGCCACATTGGGTAGTGGTTTAAATAGCTCTTTCATTGCTCTAATCCCAAAAATAGATAGCCCATCAAGCTTGAGGGAATATAAGCCCATAAGTCTTATTGGTTCATTGTATAAAATTCTGGCTAAAGTCTTATCAAATAGGATGAAACAAGTGATGCCAAAGATTATTAGCGAGTCCCAATCAGCATTTCTGGGGGGAAGGAATATTCTAGATGGGATTTTTATTGCAAACGACATAGTTGATGGGTGGAGAAAATCAAATAAGAAAGGTTTGGTGTTGAAACTAGATTTTGAGAAGACATATGATTCAGTCAATTGAGAATTCTTATTCAATATGTTATCCAATTTTGGATTCAGAGATAGATGGGTGAGATGGATGAAAACTTCCGTAACCTCCACAAAAGTGTCAGTTTTAGTGAATGGTTCACCTACCGAGGAGTTTTACCCATATAGAGGTTTACATCAAGGTGGCCCACTGTCCCCTTTCCTCTTGAATATAGTGGCCAAGGGTTTGAATATCTTGTTTAATAGAGCCAAGGAAATGGGTTTGATCAAAGGAGCTGTCATTGGTAATAATGGGGTAAAAGTAACACACACTACAAAAATTTTGGTTTTTTGCGTCTCAAAAAACTTTTAGCGATGACAAATGACTTTTAGTGACGGCAAAAGGGGGGTCACAACAGCGGGTGTTGCTAAAAAGTTTTAGCGACGGCATGATGCCGTCACCTTTCTTTTGCGACGGCAAATGTTGGCCTTGGCGACGGCGTTTTACTATTGCCTATAATATGTAAAAAAAACGATACCTTTTGCGACAGTAATGCTTCTACTGTCACGAATCTTTTTTTTTTTTTTTTTTTTGAGATAGCATTACCTCTATCGCCAAAAACTATTTTGCGACGGCATTGCCTATGTCGCCAAAAAAATTTACATTTTAGGTCTAATGTTTTGCAACAATATGGTGCCATCGTAAAATATATATATATTAAAAATATTAAAATTACCTGTATTAAATGAAAAAAAAAATTGAAAAAGAAACTAATAATTGCATAATAATATAAAAATATTCCTGTATAGAAATAACAATTTCTCTATAATAAAAATATTCTTGCATTCATAACTAAACATCAACAAATTACCCCACTAGATAATGTTGCATAATACATATATAATGTGTAACTACATAATGTTGTTCATAATTCAAAATAACATAAACCAAAAACAAAAGTTTTCCTTATCATTTTTCGTGGGTAACAAAAACAAAAGTTAGTTGCATTCTTCATGGGAACGCATTTCACAAGAACTAAACTCCTACCCAGGCAATATCTGAAAATAAAAAAACAAAAATAATTAATGATAATATAATTATTTGTTAATATGTTAACTACAAAAAACATAAAAATTTAACAACTCAACAATTACAAAGATAATTAAGTAAACAAATTGCCCCAGACCAAAATCCAGCTCTAACTCCCAAACCGGGAACTCGATTCGAGTCCCATCTTCTCCCACAAGTCTCTCGTGCCTAGGAGGTCATGTGCACCAAGTTTGGTGCTAACCCAACACCGTTTGGTATTTTGGAACATCAACACCTCGAATTCTAAGTTTCTTAAGGAACTAGTTTGCCGAGACCGAAATCTGGCTCTAACTCCGAAATCGGGAATCAAATTAGAGTCTCGTTTTCTACCACAAGTCTCTCGTGCCAAGGTGGTCGTGTGTGCCAATTTTCGTGCTAATCTGACGCCTTTTGGTGATTTTGGGGCGTCAACCCCTCAAATTCTAAGTTTCTTAAGGAACTAGTTTGCCAAGACCGAAATCCGGCTCTAACTCCCAAACTGGGAACCCGATTCAAGTCCCTTCTTCTCCCACAAGTCTCTCATGCCTAGACGGTCGTGTGTGCCAAGTTTCATGCTAATCCGACGTTGTTTGGTGATTTTGGGGCGTCAACACCTCGAATTCTAAGTTTCTTAAGGAACTAGTTCGCCGAGACCAAAATCCGGCTCTAACTCCCAAACCAAGAACCCAATTCGAGTCCCGTCTTCTCCCAAAAGTCTCTCGTGCCTAGGCAGTCGTGTGTGCCAAGTTTCATGCTAATCCAACACTATTTGGTGATTTTGGGGTGTTAACACCTCGAATTCTAAGTTTCTTAAGGAACAAATTTGCCAAGACCAAAATTCGGCTCTAACTCCCAAACTGGGAACCTGATTCGAGTCTCGTCTTCTCCCACAAGTATCTCGTGCCTAGGCAGTCGTGTGTGCCAAGTTTCATGCTAATTCGATGCTGTGTGGTGTTTTTGGGGCGTCAAACTCTCGAATTCTAAGTTTCTTAATGATCTAGTTTGTTGAGACCGAAATCCAGCTCTAACTCCCAAACCGCAAACCCGATTCGAGTCCCGTCTTGTCCCACAAGTCTCTCGTGCCTAGGCGATCACATGTTCCAAGTTTCATGCTAATCCGTGTGTTCCAAGCTTCATGCTAATCCGTCACCATTTGATGATTTTGGGGCTTCAACACCTCGAATTCTAAGTTTCTTAAGGAATTAGTTTGCCAAGACCGAAATCTAGCTCTAACTCCCAAACCAAGAACCTGATTCAAGTCCCATCTTCTCCCACAAGTCTCTTGTGCCTAGGCAATCATGTGTGCCAAGTTCCGTGCTAATCCGACGCCGTTTGGTGATTTTGGGGCGTCAACACCCCGAATTCTAAGTTTCTTAAGGAACTAGTTTGCTGACACCGAAATCCAACTCTAACTCCCAAACCAGGAACCTGATTCTAGTCCTGTCATCTCCCACAAGTCTCTCGTGCCTAGGCGGTAGTGTATGCCAAGTTTCGTGCTAACATCATTTTGGTTGAGGCGTCAACTCCCTGTAGACGTCCCCGAATGTCCCGGGAGAGAATCCCCTCTCACTTTGTTCATATTGGGCTCACTACAGTTCAGACTCAATTTGTGTCACGGTCCTGTATCTAATCTCGCAAGGTGCAATGCAAGACTGATGAATCATCAAAGAGTCCAAATCTGGCAAATCGTTTTTGAAAACAGATTTTTTGAAAGAAGTGCCAAACATGGACTGCTTTGCCAGATACAGAGTCGCCACTTAAATATTTTATTTTGGGGAAATTTAGGAAACCCTGACTCGTTGCCTAAGGCCACGTGTCCATTATCACCAAAGTTGCCTCGGCTCAAGAACTTGGGTACGATTGGGGAAGGTCACTTCGTGAGCACCCCCACTCGCCCGATCAAAGATCGGCCTCTACTAACCATGATATCTAGTTTTGAAAACATTATGCTTTCTTAATCCGGTTATTAGCCTAGATTTACTATGTGATGCGCACAGCATAAAAGTATAGATTGGATTGCCTGAATTGGAACAAAACATTTCATTTTTGTTTTGAAAACGGTTTGCTACTCGTAAGTAGGCTAAAATGCAGATTTTGCCACCCTCGAGTGGGCTTAGAAAACACGGTTTTGCCACTTTCAAGTGGGCTTTAAAACTCGTATTCAATGCATTTTCCCAATTCAAATAACCCAACCTTCACCCATAGGCATTCAGGCAGTTATATCACATAAGCCCATCGCCTCATGGTAAAGCATACTATCATGGCAACACTCACACGCATGCAAGGATGCTAAAACATCAAAAGCTTACCGAGTACTCCAAGCCAAAATAGAAGCTATGTTAGAAATCCATGCATGATCCTAACTATACAGAAATGCCTAATGCAACACATGCAGGAATGCAACTACAATAGGCTCGGCTATTCTAAAGATGACATGTGAAATGCTACAACTAACAAGTACTCAACTTGGAATTGAAATACCATACAGTTAGTATGATGTGCCGAGTCCGGTGCATGCAAGACAGATGAATGAATGCATGCATGCATAGCATAAGGTATGCTAATTAAAACGTGCCCTAAATCTAACCAATGAAAGCTGGTAAATAAAAGGGAGAAAGACATGGGGTTGGAAGACAACACTCACGCACACTTATTACACAACTGCCCTCGCTCGGAGGGTCCGAATAAATAATACAGTCCGAATTGACTACTTATTACCCAAATCTAATTAATCAACAAATTAACTAAATAAACAATAAAGCTAGTGCGCAAATGGACTGCCTCGGCTCTGTTTTGGATGCCAAAGAATGCATGTATGCTTGAGTTGCCTTGCGCGGAAATCCAGTGCGATGCCCCGGTTTGCCTCTGTTTGCAATTAATCCCGGAATGTTGTGCAAAGCTCTTGAAGGATGTTGATCCTTGATTTGCTGCAACAGAGAGCAAGAAAGGGGCATGGCAAAGTATTTTCATATATGTATGCTTGCCTCGATCCTCGTGCCATCAATCACGCATCTCGATGCATGATTGCTGAGGAGTCGAATTGCACGACTCAATATGAAATGAATGCACATGAAAACACAACAAGACCGAGACTCCATCATGGTTAATCCGGAGTGTCGGTGACCGAGAATTGAGACACGTTCCGTCACTCGGAGTACGAAACGTCCCTCGTTTCCCGTGCTTGGGCTAACTTCTATCCCAAACACAATGCAATATGCGTGACATGCATGAATGCGACTAATATACAACATAGCATACGCAATGCTACAAAATGGCATACACAATGCTCGATGTAACATGGCATACACAATGCTCTAACATACAACCTAGCATACACAATGCTATGGACTAAGATGGCATACACAATGCAATATGGGCTTACGACAATATGAGTGGACCTCAGCCACACTCACATCAGCGGCCGTAAGATGAAAATGAGACAACTGAAATGCGTGCACACATGCACGCAAACCGAGGACCGAACCTAAGGCACAACATGCAACTCTAACATGGCATGGCAAGGATGAAGCATGGCATTCAAACATGTAAATTTCAGCACTAAAACATGATGCTAAATGGTCCCGAATCATGCAAATATGTCATACAATGCATGCTATAGGCCCCGAAACTCAAAACTAAACACATGTATTGAACCATAACCATGCAAAGCAAGCATTATTTGACTATGAAGCACAAAGATAGAGCCAAGGTAGTCCCAAAACATGCACATTACTAGTTTAAAGCATGGCCAAAAAATGCTAACATGATGGGCTAAAACAACATGCAACATTGGCTAGTAACCACTGAAATGAAGCATATGAGAACTCATCAAACCAGCCAAAAACAGTGAATAAAACATGTCAAAATATGCCCAAATAACCACTAAAATGTAGCCAACACATGCAAAAATGATGAGTTCCTTTGAAAGGCCATGCAAGGGGTTACTTAACACATACAAGATAGACACTTAGCATGAGCAAACCAACTCTGGAAATGAGTTATGACAGCCCTAAAACCCACCAAATAGGCCCTGAAATCAGTCTAGGAAACATGCAAAGAAAGGTCCCTTTGAAAGGCCTTGAATGGGATTGCTCTACACATGCATAAGGGACATAAAATATGGCAAAATGGGCTCTTCAAAGAGCTTAGGAAGACCTTAAAACCCACAAAATGAGGCCTGAAACATGACTTCAATGCATGCAAAATAGAGTCCCTTTGGAAGGCCAACAATGCTAGTAAAGAGAATGAGGGGTGAGAGGGCCACCCCTCTATGGTTTTGGAGCTCAAAGACACATCAAAGCCACTGCAAATCTACTGGATTTCAGTGGCTAAGAGACCAAAACAAAGGCAATGCAAATGCTCAAATGTATGGCTCAAAGCATGAGGAAATAAAGCATGCAAGGAAGGAGATGACTCCACATAGAAAAGTGACCTCTATAAAACTTAAAGAGGAGGTCAAAACAAGACTTTTTTCAGTTTATAACAAATCTCTAAAATGTTCACAAGTATGGCTAAAAAAGGATGCAAAAATGACCCTAAAAGAGAGATTGAGCAAATAAGGAAGTAGATGACCTCAAACAGCAAAGTGTCCTTAAACAAAGTTGAAGAGGGGATCAAAATAAGACACTTTTCAGTTTTGGTCGAATCCCAGAAATGCTTGCAAATAGGGCTAAGAAATGAAGCAAAAGAATGCAAGAAAAGGGGAAATGGAGACTTACCCTTGTAGCACAGCAATGTAGCAGCTTTTGGTCCAAGATTGTGAGCTCTCAACCTCTGAAAATCAGCTTCAAGGGGCTGGAATGGATGGTGGAGGTGGTAGGCTAGGATTCGTAGTGTAAAATGGCCAAGAATATGGGTGTTTGGAGGCTTGAAGTATAGAGATAGAGGGAGTTGTATGTATGCACCAGCCAAAATCTTCTAACCCTTGCAAATGGAGATGGAGGGTTGGTTTTATAGAGGGAAAGAGGTGAGGCTTCTTGGAGAAGCCACAAGAGGGGTTCAAAGCTTCTAAAGGAAGCTTGACCAAAAGGGTCAAGCTTCTTGAGGAAGCTAGACCAAAAGGGTCAGGCTTCCTCAAAAAGCTTGACCAAAGAGACCAACTTATCTTACAAGCCAAACAAAGGGTCAAAAACCACCTTTTAAGGACCAAAACAAGGACAAAATCTCAGACAGTGGGTCAAGTGCCAAACAGCTGGCACAGCTGGAATACACTCACTGAGACAAAGCTGGTCGACCAGTTCAAAAAGTCCAAGGTGGCCGGCCGATCAGGGGTCAGAAGGTTCAAGGTCCAAATCTGGTAATCCATGAAGCCCTTGAAGTTAGATTTCCAATGCCGCAAACCTTGCATTAAAATTCCTGCTGTGCAAAAAGTTATGCCTGTTTTGGTGAAGTCGTGCAGATTCGGTCCAACCGGACTTCAACCAAACATATCTCCCCCAACTGGACTTGGCTTTAGGATATTCTTGAGTTCAAAATGAAACCCCAGAAGTCTCCTTTCCAATGGCACCAACCTTGCATCAAAGTTCCTCCTGTGCAAAGAGTTATGCCCATTTCGGTGAAGCCGCGCAGCTTTTTCTCTCCTTCCCGGATTCATGCTGAACCACTTTTGACCACAAAAGCTGGCCGGCCATCTGATTTTCTGATTTGCCATGTGGCCACATTGAAGCCCCAGAAGTTAGCTTTCCAATGGCACCAACCTCGCATCAAATTCCTCATGTGCAAAGAGTTATGCCCGTTTCGGTGAAGCTGCGCAGCTTTGGCCCTACCCGGATTCATGCCGAACTTCTCCCAAACTAGTTTTCTTCTCTCCCCTCCTCTTTTCTTCAACTCCAAACCCCCGAACAAGGTGTTTTGAAAGATTTTTTAAAGATTTCATCTCTCTTTCATTCATTTACACTTTGTCTGTGCTCGGTTTACCGAAAAGTGCAACATTTATCGAAATGCGAGCCTCGGAACATCGTAAAAACTTTATTTCAAAAATGTTTTGAAAGAGAGGGTTTTAAGACTAAAATCTTTTGATCAAGATTGTTTTGGTCCAAAAAAAAAGGGGTGTGAAGTTGAGGTTTGTCTCTCTCCTTGCCGAAGAAATTGAACCTTTGCACTACATAACTTCCAAAACCATCAGTCGCGTCCAAGTCTTAAAGGCGGTCAAAAATGGGGTGTCTACAGTTGCCCCTCTTTGACAGAACTCGGAAGTCAAGAAGTGACGGGAGTGACTGTCAAAGCCCAGAGACAATCCATTTTTGACAAGGCCGAAGGCTTGGACAAACAAACAAAATATAGACAAATAAATGGTTGCGCCCACAGGCTGCCTACGTATCCTTTTGCAAGGAATCAAACCAGCGTAGTTCAGGGGCAGGATGCAGAATGATATGCACAAAACCGAACATAACTTATGATCATGCAAGGAGAGCTGTAATGAAGCAATTCATGCGAAATAAATGCAACATTTTAAGCGAATGCTATGCAAGCAAGTAAACATGAACCAAACTACATCTCATGCAGGAAGGATGTAAGAAAATTATGCAATCTTAGCAAGCATGCGAGCGTGTATGATAGATACACAAAGCGAACGTGTGATAGATACACAAAGCAAATGTGTGATAGATACACAAAGCGAGTGAAGTGTGATAGATACACAAAGTGAGCATAGTGTGATAGATACGCAAAAGGTGAACACAAAGTGTGATAGATGCACTAGGTAAACAAGTGTGATGGATACACAAACGGTGAACACAAAGTGTGATAGATGCACTAAGTGAACAGGAGTGATAGATACACTAAAGGTGAACACAAAGTGTGATAGATGCACTTAGTGAACAAGTATGATAGATATACTAAAGGTGAACACGAAGTGTCATAGATGCACTTAGTGAACAGAGTATGATAGATATACTAAATGTGAACACGAAGTGGGATAGATGCACTTCGTGAACAGAGTATGATTGATATACTGAATGTGAACACGAAGTGTGATAGATGCACTTAGTGAAGCAGTATGATGGATATACTGAATGTGAACACGAAGTGTGATAGATGCACTTAGGGAACAAGTATGATGGATATACTGAATGTGAACACGAAGTGTGATAGATGCACTTAGTGAACAAGTATGATGGATTTACTGAATGTGAACACGAAGTGTGATAGATGCACTTAGTGAACAAGTATGATTGATATACTAAATGTGAACACCAAGTGTGATAGATGCACTTAGTGAACAAGTATGATAGATATACTAAATCAATGAAGTGTGATACAGAAAACGAGAATGTGTGTGATAGATACACAAAATGAGTGAAGTGTGATTGATACACTAAGTGAATGAGAGTGTAATAGATACACAAAAGTGAATATGTGTGTGATAGATACACAAAATGAGAATGTGTGTGATAGATACAGAAAATGAAAGAAGTGTGATTGATACACTAAGTGAGGAGAGTGTGATTGATACACTAAGTGAATGAAGTGTGATTGATACACTAAGGCAAATGAAGTGTATTAGATACACTGAGTGAAGCAAATGAAGTGTGATTGATACACTAAGGCAAATGAAGTGTGTTAGATACACTGAGTGAAGCAAATGAAGTGTGATTGATACACTAAGGCAAATGAAGTGTGTTAGATACACTAAGTGAAGCAAATGAAGTGTGATTGATACACTAAGTGAATGATCTTAAACGAAACTTCTTTGAATGAACCGTACATACAATATCGTGCATGACTGAGAAAGAAACTTGATAGGTACAATGCATTACAATGCATGATGCTTAAGGAAAGCAATAAATGGACAAAGCGGCGCTTTAGAAAGCACCTCATGAGGTGAGTGGCGGTAACCGCTCTTCTCCGACGGGGATCTCCCCTTGTGCTCTTCGAACACTTTACCTTTAACTCATAGTACAAAGGCTCTGGAATGCTGACAAGGGTTCTACACGTAAAACCCTTTGGATGCTACCTTTCTTCCTGATCATATTCACAACTTTCCCTGTTCTCCAACGGGGTGACAGACTAGGTTGGTTCAGTATCCAGAATTGAGGTGCATACACGCTATCTCAGCCTATGGGGCTTCTATACAGATTTCAAGCCGGGGACACACCCCTGGGTATTTAAACCATGCTTTAGTCTCGGAAATCCCGAACCTTTACATTCTAGGCATCAGCCATTCGAACTCTAATTTCCACCGTCGCAGTTGGTCTCCTAGGAACTCATTGCAAACACGGCCAAGATGCCTCTGGCAGGGAATGGTACTCAGGGAGAGCACTTCTGATCGCCATTCTGGCTTGAAGTAGACTTGATCTTGAGCTTGAGGTAGAGGCACACTCCTACTTCAGAGCATTGACAAGGCCTGACGAGGTGCATACGGAATGCGATCTCGGAGCTTATTGAAGTTGGAACAAACTCAGATGCTCGACATTTTCCTCTTTTGCTTTTGCTTTGCAGTCCAAAACCATTATAGCTTTAGATAGGTCCTGGTTCTACTGTTCTCACATGACCTGGGTTGAACCTTGCGGTTTTATGAAAGAACAAATTCTGTTTTGCACAAATGTGGAGAACGACACAACACTCGGAGCATAAAACGATTTTATTTTTGAAATTGAGAGATGAGTTTTCGACCAGGTATTGAGCCTACAAATGAACACAGCAAAATGACTCAACACGAAAATAAAAGGCACACAACCTAGACACATCGAGTAACACTCGAGATGACTCAAAACAAGAATCGAGATAAAACAAAAAGACATGACACTCAGACGTGCACAGGGAGCCTGTTTCACCGGGTATTGTTTCCCACCATTTCTCACTTGTGATTCTCACATCACTAGGCACTCAATCTCTAGTTTTCTGAAAAAGCCCTTTTCTCACTTTTTCTCTCAACGCACTTCTCTCTATTCTTCAATCTCTCATTTTTATCCCTCCCCTGGGTGCTTGATGGGTAGACAAGAAGTTGCGGGCTCTTGCCCCTAGCATTCTGCTAGATTCTCTTTCTTCTGCTCACAACAGTGAACTTCCCCCATAGAGGGGTTATGATGCGGCTAGATGTACAGCAGGTCTGCAATTGGCATCAGTTGATGATGCTCTGCTGGGGAGTTTGGATGTGATCAGATCTATCCAGATGATGGAGTGGAATATCTTGCCCCATTCCAATTCGTGCTTCGCACTTGGCTTGATACCTCGCTGCTTGGAGGGTGATAGAGCTTTCAGCCTTTTTGCGGTTAGCTTCAGTGGTGCCCTTTTCTGGCAGGTAGAGTGCCCTTCTTGGCAAGTATGGTGCCCTTTCTGGCAAGTATTTTGACAAAGGGGAAAAGACAGAACACCTGACTCAACTGTGCCCCTAGTTTATCATTTTGACCATTTTTTGTTTTGGTTTTTCTACTAAAACAATTTTGACCAATATGAGAGCTAGATTAACACGCTTGTTCAATTTTTGATTTGAAATCATGCAAGTCAGGCTATGAGCACTAAGAATTTTCCTTTTTTGGGTCCAAGAAAATGGTCCAGTTTTGGAAAATGAAATAATTTTCGAGAAAATTAGTCAACCTTAGTAAAAATTCTCAAAAACTATTTTTGCAAATGGCCACTTGCTCAACGAGCATGAAACCTACTCCTGAGATGCACAACCTCAGATCCAAAGGAAAACTGCCCCGTGCTTGAAGAGAGCTGCATGGCAAAGGAAAGTTGCCCCTTGTTTGAACGGCACCGTGGCGTATTGAATGGCAACGGAAAGTTGCCCCTTGTTTGAACGGCACCGTAGTGCATTGAACGGCAACGAAAAGTTGCCCCTTGTCTGAATGGCACCGAAGCGCATTGAATGGCAACAGAAAGTTGCCCCTTGTCTGAAAAGCACCGCAGCGCATTGTAATCAGTCATCGGAGCGATGATTACAACCGAACTCTCGAATACAGAGAAGGCAAAGATGATCAAAACCATTACATGGACCCAATCAAATTTGGAAGTGTTTGTGGCTGGACTTCAAGATGAAGTTGCCTACGTATCCCAAAGATGGGAACCAAGCCTCACGTAGTTCGGGGTTAAGGTACACTCGGGTATTAACCTCTCCTTTTGCGCTCTAACTTTTGCCAAGGCCGCCATTTGCGGGTTTTCAACCTTGCAAGCTATGTTCTTCTATTCTTTTGATTTCTTTTCATTTTTTGTCTTTTCTCTTTTTCTCTTCTTTTTTTTTAATCTTTGCATTTTTTTCTTTTTTTTGTTCTTTTCTTTTCTTTTTATCCCTTTTTTTTTTCATTTTTGTTCTTTTTCTTTGCTCTAACTTTTGCCTGGGTCGCCCTTCCGGGTTTTCGGCCCAGCGAGCCTCTCAAGGGTAAAAGTGTAGCTTTGTCCATGTTGATCGGTTTGAGATCTCGAAGCCATCTGAATTCAGGAGAACGGTTGTTGTTCGCTGACGATGTAGGAGTCCATCCCATGGGGGCTAAATTTGCCCCTAGTGCTGTGGATAGGAACTCAGTTGTTCTTCAGCAATGCTTTCTTCTTTTCCTCTCTTCTGGGATTTGGCATTCTTGCCAATCTTCATCTTTGACTTTTCGAGCACATTTGAAATTCTTTTGCCCCTAGTCCGAGGAGTGCTCCTGATCAAGCTTCACAAGCTTCTTGTTCTGACTTTGTTGCCGCTAATTCATGGGCTACTTTTGATCCGGCCACACAGGCCTTACATTATAGCTGACTGTTGAACACTCTGAACCCAAGTTCAAGGTTTTGAAAGTGAGGGGTCGAGTCTCGAGGCCGAGAGCGATCCTAGGCTGCACAATCTCAAGAGTGATTCCACACAGGTCTTCGCAAGACCGCGCAAAACATTTTTTGAAATTTTTTAAGAAAGCGACAAATCGCTCGCGCTGAAGACAGTGTAGGACCAATCCGGATCAAGCCAGGGTCCTTCTTAGTACTCACACTAACAAGCATGATTTCATTCATTAAGTGCTTAGCATGCCTCTCTTTCTCTTAGTTTGATCAAAGTTTTGCAAATCCCGAGGAATTCCTCCCTCTTTGTTTTCACCGCAGTGTTCAAAAAGTTTTGAAAAACTCAGGTCGTTACAATGACTTCAAGGCACAGAAAAGACAGAGTTCTTAGTCAAATACTGTCATCTCATTCAGAACTTCCGGCATAACTGGCACAAGGCAGATGCAAATGCGAGAGCGTGAAAATCACTACTGTTTCATTCAAAATCTGTTGGCACAACTGGCTCCCTGGCAAAAACAGACTCAAAACAAAATGAAAAGACAAGCGCAAAACAAAATGGTGACGCCCGAGGTAACACCCCCGGAATCACCCGACCTTTGTACAATAGGACTGACTCGATACAACAAGATAGACCCTTAATCAAAAAGACTGACTCAAGGCAAAGAGACAGACTCAAAACAAAACTACAGAACTAACTCAATACCCAAGTCAGAAACTACAAAACTAGCATTCGCAAATGCTCAAAACAGTGCGTGCCAAACGCCACATCCAGAGTAAATTGAGTGCCATCCGCAGGTGGTTCATCCCCTGATCACATAATCACATTATCCCCCACAAGTTCACTAACCCAATGACGATAGACTTTCCTAGACTGGTGCGGCAATGACCTTGTTGTCAAACAAATCTTGTACATCATGGCACAGACGAAAGCAACTATCGGTCTCATGACCGGTTTGTTGATGGTACGTACTGTACTTAGTTTGGTCATGCTTTAGAGGAAGAGGATCAGGTAAAGGCCGTTGTTCCAATAGTTTCAAATGTCCTTTCCGGATTAAGACCTCTAGAGCCTTTGACAAAGGCATATAGAGTGGGGTGAAAACCCTCTTGACTCGGGGTGGATATTTGGTTCTTTGCGAGCTACTGCCGAACGCACCGGTGAATGGGGTAGCTACTTTTGATGTGGTGGTGGTGACCATGCCCACCTCAAAAGATCTTGCAGCTGCATCACCACTGGTGGTCACATTCGAATTGCGGGAAAACGCCCTCCTGGGCTGCTCCTTCTCCTGGTCAATAAGTTCCTGCTTCATGGCATCCTCGATCTGTACTCCCATCTCATGCAATTCTGCAAAGGTAGGGAAGGGGAGCACGATCATTTTCTGCATTAGTTTGGGCTGGAGGTTGCGCACAACCATCCGTATTTGATCCTTATCCGTTGGCCTAATGGTCATCATTGAGGCCTTGGCCCTCCAGCGGACCACGAATTCTGAGAAGCTCTCCTTAGGCTCCTGCCTCGTCGTTTCAAGATCACGGGTCGTAATCTCAATTTGCGTGTTATACGAGTATTGTGTAATGAAGGCCTCGGCCATCTCATCCCAATTCCTTTTGACATCATCTTCCAATTTTGCGTACCAGATGGCCGCCACACCCGACAGGGTCCAGCCGAATAATGAAAGTTTCTGTAGTCTGGTGAGGCCCATCGGCCTTAGTATGTCTGAGAACAACCGTAGATGCACCATGGGATCCCCAGATCCATCAAAACAATCGATTTGTGGCATCTTGAACTGGTCTAGCAGCGTCACAGCTGAGTCGGTGTATCCATCCTCGATGTCCGGGATAGACCTCACCCCCTGGGATTTCTTGAACAACTTTTCAAGCTTGCTCAATTTCAACGCAGTATGGTCTACCTCGAACTCAAAGGGAGAGTCCGGTAGGTTGATTGGTGCTTTAGATAGCTGGGGTAAGATTGGGGGCAGAGCCGGCCCTATTGGAATGTCCGTATCTGCCTGGACATTTGGTGTCTCCTCAGGTATCGGAACCCTTGGTGGGGGAGGAGCTTGGTGCGAAGCAGATGCTCTGGTTTGCTGTTGTAACCTGGTGATTAGCTCTGCCTATTGGGCCATGATCGCAGCCTGCTGTTTGGCAAATTTCGCTTGGTGGACAACATCTTGCTGCATGAGTTTCATACTTTCTTGGAGTTGACGCATCATCTCCTCCATCCCTGCCATATTCTGCTGACCTGGCTGAATGACTGGTATATCTATTCCTGCAGTAGAAACTGAGACCTCAGCCTGTCAATTCACTGGTGGGGTGGATAAGGGCCACTAATCTGGTAACCGCTGAACTGGTGATCTGTGCATGACTGGCCCTTTTACCCTGCCTCTGGCAAAGAAACACTGATTGCTCTTGAACTGAATCTCTGACCTGACAAAGTCTATCAGCACAAGTCCAATGAACATGGGGGGATATTGGAGCCTTCTGAAGCTATGGTTCCCAGACTACCTAGCAAAAGAGAAAACAGACAGCACCTCAGCCTGATTTCACCAAAACAGATATGAGCATAGTAGGATGACTATGCCCTCTACTGAATTCTGCCCCAAAATTCTGCCAGTAAACCGATACTCTCAGGTAAACTGAATCCCAAAATACTGAACTGGTACCCGCAGGCCTGATGCCCAAACTTGCAAACTGATACATGCATTCCCTGTAGAGACGCACTCTAAAAGCACATAACAAGCAAGTGAGAGCCAAAACACCCCTATGTTGGGGTAGGGTTTCCCTGCCTATTTTGTCAGGAGCTAGGGTTTCACTACGCACGCAGCGGCTTCAAATAACCTATCGGGTAAGCAACCTGTCCTAGCTTGGAATGGTCACTACAGTTTCCTATATACACTAGGTCAAATGGTCAAAAGGGTGCCCCGGCAACAACTGGGGTTTGTGTTCCCATCGTGGCAGAGCCCGTAACTGGTCAGCCTTATGGCATGCTTAACAAAGCAAGCCTTCGGCAGACCGTTCAGGAATAGCAGACGGCAAACACGGTGTCCTAGGCGTACCAATGCACATGCAATGCAAAGAAACACAAGTGTAATCAAAACAAGATATCATGAGTTCGAGTCAAGTTCTCTAAATCCTCAGCAGAGTCGCCAGAAACTGTAGACGTCCCCGAACGTCCCGGGAGAAAATCCCCCCCCTCTCACCCGTTTTGTTCATATTGGGCTCACTACAGTTCAGACTCAATTTGTGTCACGGTCCTGTATCTAATCTCGCAAGGTGCAATGCAAGACCGATGAATCATCAAAGAGTCCAAATCTGGCAAATCGTTTTTGGAAACAGATTTTTTGAAAGAAGTGCCAAACATGGACTACTTTGCCAGATACATAGTCGCCACCTAAATATTTTATTTTGGGGAAATTTAGGAAACCCTAATTCGTTGCCTAAGGCCACGTGTCCGTCATCACCAAAGTTGCCTCGGCTCGGGAACTTGGGTACGATTGGGGAAGGTCACTTCGTGAGCACCCCCGCTCGCCCGATCAAAGATCGGCCTCTACTAACCATGATATCTAGTTTTGAAAACATTATGCGTTCTTAATCCGGTTATTAGCCTAGATTTACTATGTGATGTGCACAGCATACAAGTATAGACTGGATCGCCTGAATTGGAACAAAACATTTCATTTTTGTTTTGAAAACGGTTTGCTACTCGTAAGTAGGCTAAAATGCAGATTTTGCCACCCTCGAGTGGGCTTAAAAAACACGATTTTGCCACTTTCAAGTGGGCTTTAAAACTCGTATTCAATACATTGTCCTAATTCAAATAACCCAACCTTCACCCACAAGCATTCATGCAGTTATATCACATAAGCACATAGCCTCATGGTAAAGCATGCTATCATGGCAACACTCACACGCATGCAAGGATGCTAAAGCATAAAAAGCTTACCGAGTACTCCAAGCCAAAACAGAAGCTATGTTAGAAATCCATGCATGATCCTAACTATACAGAAATGCCTAATGCAACACATGCAGGAATGCAACTACAATAGGCTCGGCTATTCTAAAGATGACATGTGAAATGCTACAACTAACAAGTACTCAACTTGGAATTGAAATACCATACAATTAGTAAGATGCGCCGAGTCCGGTGCATGCAAGACAGATGAATGAATGCACGCAATGCATAGCATAAGGTATGCTAATTGAAACGTGCCCTAAATCTAACCAATGAAAGCTGGTAAATAAAAGGGAGAAAAACGTAGGGTTGGAAGACATGCACACACTCACGCACACTTATTACACAACTGCCCTCGCTCGGAGGGTCTGAATAAATAATACAGTCCGAATTGACTACTTATTACACAAATCTAATTAATCAACAAATTAACTAAATAAGCAATAAAGCTAGTATGCAAATGGACTGCCCCGGATCTGTTTTGGATGCCAAAGAATGCATGTATGCTTGAGTTGCCTTGCGCGGAAATCCAGTGCGATGCCCCCAGTTTGCCTCTGTTTGCAATTAATCCCGGAATGTTGTGCAAAGCTTTTGAAGGATGTTGATCCTTGATTTGCTGCAGCAGAGAGCAAGAAAGGGGCATGGCAAAGTATTTTCATATATGTACGCTTGCCTCGATCCTCGTGCCATCAATCACGCATCTTGATGCATGATGGTTGAGGAGTCGAATTGTACGACTCAATATGAAATGAATGCACATGAAAACACAACAAGACTGAGACTCCATCGTGGTTAATCCGGAGTGTCGGTGACCGGGAATTGTGACACGTTCCGTCACTCGGAGTACGAAATGTCCCTCGTTTCCCGTGTTGGGCTAACTCCTATCCCAAACACAATGCAATATGCGTGACATGCATGAATGCAACTAATATACAACCTAGCATACGCAATGCTATGAAATGGCATACACAATGCTCGATGTAACATGGCATACACAATGGTCTAACATACAACCTAGCATACACAATGCTATATACTAAGATGGCATACACAATGCAATATGGGCTTACACCAATATGAGTGGACCTCATCCACACTCACATCAGCGGCCGTAAGATGAAAATGAGACAACTGAAATGCGTGCACACATGCACGCAAACCGAGGACCGAACCTAAGGCACAACATGCAACTCTAACAAGGCATGGCAAGGATGAAGCATGGCATTCAAACATATAAATTTCAGCACTAAAACATGATGCTAAATGGTCCCGAATCATGCAAATATGTCATACAATGCATGCTATAGGCCCCGAAACTCAAAACTAGGCACATGTATTGAACCATAACCATGCAAAGCAAGCATTATTTAACTATGAAGCACAAAGATAGAGCCAAGGAAGTCCCAAAACATGCACATTACTAGTTTAAAGTATGGCCAAAAAATGCTAACATGATGGGCTAAAACAACATGCAACATTGCCTAGCAAGCATGGTTTACATGGCATGTATATGAAGCATATGAGAACTCATCAAACCAGCCAAAAACAGTGAATAAAACATGTCAAAATATGCCCAAATAACCACTGAAATGTAGCCAACACATGCAAAAATGATGAGTTCCTTTGAAAGGCCATGCAAGGGGTTACTTAACACATACAAGATAGACACTTAGCATGAACAAACCAACTCTGGAAATGAGTTATGACAGCCCTAAAACCCACCAAATAGGCCCTAAAATCAGTCTAGGAAACATGCAAAGAAAGGTCCCTTTGAAAGGCCTTGAATGGGATTGCTCTACACATGCATAAGGGACATAAAATATGGCAAAATGGGCTCTTGACAGAGCTTAGGCAGACCTTAAAACCCACAAGATGAGGCCTGAAACATGACTTCAATGCATGCAAAATAGAGTCCCTTTGGAAGGCCAACAATGCTAGTAAAGAGAATGAGGGGTGAGAGGGCCACCCCTCTATGGTTTTGGAGCTCAAAGACACATCAAAGCCACTGAAAATCCACTTGATTTCAATGGCTAAGGGGCCAAAACAAGGCCAATGCAAATGCTCAAATGTATGGCTCAAAGCATGAGAAAATAAAGCATGCAAGGAAGGAGATGACTCCAAAAAGAAAAGTGACCTCTATCAAACTTAAAGATGAGGTCAAAATAAGACTTTTTTCAGTTTATAACAAATCTCTAAAATGTTCACAAGTAAGGCTAAAATAGGATGCAAAAATGACCCTAAAAGAGAGATTGAGGAAACAAGGAAGTAGATGACCTCAAACAGCAAATTGTCCTTAAACAAAGTTCAAGAGGGGCTCAAAATAAGATACTTCTCAGTTTAGGTCAAAGCCCAAAAATGTTTTCAAATAGGGCTAAGAAATGAAGCAAAAGAATGCAAGAAAAGGGGAAATGGAGACTTACCCTTGTAGCACAGCAATGCAACAGCTTTTGGTCCAAGATTGTGAGCTCTCAACCTCTGAAAATCAGCTTCAAGGGGCTGGAATGGATGGTGGAGGTGGTAGGCTAGGAGTTGTAGTGTAAAATGGCCAAGAATATGGGTGTTTGGAGGCTTGAAGTATAGAGATAGAGGGAGTTGTATCTATGCACCATCCAAAATCTTCTAACCCTTGCAAATGGAGGTGGAGGGTTGGTTTTATAGAGGGAAAGAGGTGAGGCTTCTTGGAGAAGCCACAAGAGGGGTTCAAAGCTTCTAAAGGAAGCTTGACCAAAAGGGTCAAGCTTCCTTAAGAAGCTTGACCAAAGAGTCCAACTTCTCTTACAAGCCAAACAAAGGGCAAAAACCACCTTTTAAGGACCAAAAAGAAGGACAAAATCTTGGACAGTGGGTCAAGTGCCAAACAGCTGGCACAGCTGGAATATACTCACTGAGACAAAGCTTGTCGACCAGTTCAAAAAGTCCAAGGTGGCCGGCCGACCACTTGGCCTGGTCGGCCCGACCAGGAGTCAGAAGCGTCAAGGTCCAAATCTGGTCATCCATGAAACCCTTGAAGTTAGCTTTCCAATGCCTCAAACCTTGCATTAAAATTCCTCATGTGCAAAAAGTTATGCCTGTTTTGGTGAAGCCGCGCAGATTCGATCCAACCGGACTTCAACCAAACATATCTCCCCCAACCAGACTGGGTTTTAGGATATTCTTGAGTGTAAAATGAAGCCCCAGAAGTTTTCTTTCTAATGGCATCAACCTTGCATCAAAATTCCTCTTGTGTAAATAGTTATGCCGTTTCGGTGAAGCCGCACAGCTTTTTCTCTCCTTCCCGGATTCATGCTGAACCACTTTTGACCACAAAAGCTGGTCAGCCATCTGATTTTATGTTTTTCCATGTGACAAAATTGAAGCCCCAGAAGTTAGCTTTCCAATGGTGCCAACCTCGCATCAAAATTCCTCCTGTGCAAAGAGTTATGCCCGTTTCGGTGAAGCTGCGCAGCTTTGGCCCTACCCGGATTCATGCCGAACTTCTCCCAAAGTAGTTTTCTTCTCTCCTCTCCTCTTTTCTTCAACTCCAAACCCCCGAACAAAGTGTTTTGAAAGATTTTTCAAAGATTTCATCTCTCTTTCATTCATTTCCACTTTGTCAATGCTCGGTTTACCAAAAAGCACATCATTTGCCGAAATGCGAGCCTTAGAACATTGTAAAAACTTTATTTCAAAAACGTTTTGAAAGAGAGGGTTTTAAGACTAAAATCTTTTGATCAAGATTGTTTTTGGTCCAAAAAAAAAAGGGGTGTGAAGTTGAGATTTGTCTCTCTCCTTGCCGAAGAAACTAAACCTTTGCACTGTATAACTTCCAAAACCATCAGTCGCGTCCAAGTCTTAAAGGCGGTCAAAAATGGGGTGTCTACACTCCCTGAATTCTAAGTTTCTTAAGGAACTAGTTTACCTCGACCAATATCAATTTGGTAAAGATCCATCATTTGAACATTAAACTAGTTTTTTCAAGTCACCAAATAAGTGCTACATATCAATTTAAGCTGTAAAACAAATACTACATATCAATTCATCCTATGTGCATTAGAATGCAAAGATACATTTTATACTTGATCAACCGATGGCGGCGTATATTGAGTCTCGTCTCCCACAGAATCCCTAAATACCTGGTGGCCACTTGATGCGGCAGGAAGCTATGACAGTCCATATATAATGTGTTAATCATATTCAAATTTTATTAGATATGTGTATATATATGTTGTGTGAAAATTTAACTATTAAACAATTAAATTTATATTTTGAACCTGTCTATTAGGATCCACGCTCGCCCCCTATGACACATTGGCCATCATCTCAGCTCTCATTTGTTGTAAATGTATAGAGAACTCTGCTTGCATCTCCTCCCTCAACTCCTTCCTCAACTTATCCCTTAGCTCCGCATGAACCTACTGGGTGATCTGAACAATAGTCGATGGATGGGGGTGCTGAGTGTGATAGCCCAGCACCATCTTTATACACTGCGCTCCGAGGCATAGTTCTCCCATAAGTGCGACAATATCCATGTCCGTCATGACCCTTCAACTCATGGAAAATAGCGTTCCCAACCTCTATAGTCTAGCAATCCTCAAGTAGCATGGAGAGCTGATGATCAAACTCGTCCTGTATTGAATAAGACATACAAGTATATGTCAAATTAAAATGGTTGACACACAAAAAATAAAAAATAAAATTTAAATACATTGTTAGGTGTTTGGAAACTACCAAGGTCAGGATAACCTCAGGGTTATCCACTCTACGTGTCATAGCCCAAACATTCATTTTATCAGTAGACTCCCCATTGCTGGTCATCTAGATTTTTTTAGAAATATGAAAATTAGAATCCAAATAATTTGCAAATATATAATGCTTATTTATATACAAAAATGAAAACAATAAAATATAAACCTCATGTCGGATATGAGAGAAAGTAGTACGCCCTATGGTTTGAGGTATGCCGTGAGCTCGCTGATTTTTAGCGTTCCTAGTTGTAATTTTCTGTAACAGTGTAGACATCCCCGAACGCCCCGGGAGGGATGACTCCCCCCCGTTCTGTTCGTTTTGGGCTCACTACAGTTTGGACTCAAATTGTCACGGTTATTAATCTGAACCAAAGAGTCCAAATCCGGCAAATCGTTTTGAGAAAACTAATTTTTTGAAAGAAGTGCCAAACATGGACTGCTTTGCCAGATACAGAGTAGCCACCTAAATATTTTACTTTGGGGAATTTAGGAAACCCTGACTCGTTGCCTAAGGCCACGTGTCCATCATCACCAAAGTTGCCTCAGCTTGGGAACTTGGGTACGATTGGGGAAGGTCACTTCATGAGCACCCCCGCTCACCCGATCAAAGATCGGCCTCTACTAACCATGATATCTAGTTTTGAAAACATTATGCGTTCTTATTCCGGTTATTAGCCTAGATTTACTATGTAATGCGCACAGCATATAAGTATAGACCGGGTCGCTTAAGTTGGAACAAAACATTTCATGTTTGTTTTTGAAAGTGGTTTGCTACTCGCAAGTAGGCTTAAAGCGCAGATTTTGCCACCCTCAGGTGGGCTTAGAAAACAATGATTTTGGCCACTATCTAGTAGGCTTAAAACTCACAGTGAATGAATTGTTCCAATCCATTCTCTAGCATCTTCTTGCTCAGATATTAGATGGCTCTCTCCACTTTGTCTTCCGATTCTTGCGCGAGCATACAGCCCATTGTGGTCTCAGTTACTGAAAGGTACAATATCAACGGTTTCCCCAGCTCTGGTGGTGACAACACGGGCGAGTTCTGTAAGTATTCCTTGATCTGTTCAAAAGCAGCTTGGCATCAGCCGTCCCATTGGAATTTCTTTCCTTTCTTCAGGAGACCAAAAAGTGGTTCACAAGTCAAGGTTAATTTTGAGATAAACCGTCTTATGAATTGCACTTTACCCAGAAAGCCTCGCACCTCCTTTTCAGTTCTTGGTGGTGGCATTTCTAAGATGGCCTTGATTTTGGAAGGGTCGACTTCGATACTTCACTGCGTAATCAGATACCCCAGCATTTTTCCCGCTGTAACACCGAACGTACATTTCTGAGGATTCAGCCGCAACCGAAACTCTCTGATCCTTTGAAAGAACTTTTGCAAGGCGGTGTAGTGGCCCTCCTCTATCTTTGGACTTGACAATCATGTCATCCACGTACACCTCAACCTCTTTGTGGATCATGTCATGCAATATTGTGGTCGTGGCCCGTTGATAAGTAGCTCCAGCATTCTTTAACCCAAACGGCATGACTCTGTAGCAGTATGTCCCCCACGGGGTGGTGAATGCAGCCTTTTCCCGATCTTCAGGTGCCATTATTATCTGATTGTAGCCGGAGAAGCCATCCATGAATGAAAGTAAAGCATGCCCTGCTGTGAAGTCCACTAACTCATCAATATGGGGCAAGGGAAAGTCGTCCTTCGGACTGGCTCTATTCAAATCCCTGAAATCCACGGATACTCGGATCCTGCCATCCTTCTTCGGCACCAGAACGATGTTGGCCAACCAAGTCGGGTATTCGGATACCAGCAGGAAGCCTGCGTCGATTTGCTTGGTGACCTCTTTCTTAATCTTGAGAGCCTAATCTGGGCAGATCCTCCTGAGTTTCTGTTTGATGGGTCGGGCCTCAGGGTCGAGAGGGATCTGGTGCTCTAAAATCTCAGGATCGATCCCAGGCATGTCTTCGTAGGACCACCCGAAAACATCTTTGAAATCTTTTAATAAAGCGACTAAGTGCTCGCGTTCCTCCGAAGACAACGTGGACCCGATCTGGACTAGCCGCGGGTCCTCCTCAGTACCAACATTCACGGTAGTGATTTCATCAACTAACGGTTTAACAAATCTTTCTTGCTCTTGTTCAATTAAGCGTTGCAAAACCGGAGGCATTTCGTCCTCGTCGTTTTCATCAAAATTTTGAAAGTCTAAGTTAATGCAATAAATCAAGGGCACAGAAAAGTACTCAGAAACCACAGCTACTTGATTCTTATTAAGCACATCCAAATCGTCTGATTCCTCGGTTACAACAGACTCGAAAGAGAAAGAAAAAGACGACCTAGACAAGACTGTGGCATCCGGGTTAACATCCCTAGGAGTACCACACTCAGACTCAGTCGAGCTGGAACCTGATTCCGACTCATAAGACTCGGTGGAATCAGATTCCGGCTCACTACCTGACCCGGTGCTGCTGGACAAAAACCCCTCTTCGTATTGCCAAGTGAGAGAGGGTGCGATAGATGCATCCAAAATAGTTGCTGGTAGGCCCGCAGCCGTTTCATCCCCAATCATGGAAACCGAGAAGTTATCCCTCAAGCACTTTTGGTCGATCAGAGGATCTGAAAGTAGACATGCCAGTGCTACCCCCCATTTCAATTTCAGCACCCTCGGAATCCACTTCCTTACACTGCCCAACCTCAGCTGATGGGTCTGTCTACTCTTTGGCAACGTCATCCCCGGATAATTGCAGGTCAAAGAAGATCTCGAAACCCGGCACGCGCTTCTTCTCCGCGTTTAGCCACGGCTCTGGAAAGCCACAAAACGGAAAGTCCTCCCCCTCCCGGATGAAGCGCCCGTTTAGGGTACCCTGAATGGGCCTATGCATCAGCTCAAAAGGCTTTCCAGCCTGCTTTGCTCTGGCTCTCCCAGCCATTTCCTTTCCCTTCCTTACCCAGTCCTCTTTGGTGGGCAGATAACCCAATCCAAAGGTATGGGGGTTGTGTGGCACTTTGGCCAATGCTGCGACGCCTTTCCGGCCGCTCCTTCCTAATCCCATCCTGGGGATGTGTTGTACCTTGTTCATGAGGTATACAGATTGAGCACTGACATACACTCCCTCATTAATAGCCATGATGTTCTGCACAACCCGAGCCTCAGCTAAGCTAAATCCTGACATAAACACATCCTCTATGCGGTGCTCAATTTCTAGGACTGGTGTAGATACCTCCGGGGGTGGATGGATCGATGAATTCCCAGAAACAATGGCTACTCCCTTTCCATAGGGGTATTTCACCATCTGATGCAGAGTGGACGAGACGCCCTTCACCTGGTGCAACCACGGCCGCCCCAAAAGCAGATTGAAGGTTGCCGGAACTTCTAAGACGTGGAAGTCTATCTCATGTTGTCCTGGCCCAACCTTGGTCTGGATCTTTACTGTCCCCATGACTTCTCGGGCTCGTGTTGTCATACGCCCATATTACCTGGGCTGTTGGTACAAAGTCCGCTGTCTTCAACCCGATTGCATATACTGTCCTTGCCGGGCACACGTTGATGGCGGATCCGGTATCAACAAGAACCACCGGTATCCATTTATTTCTACACTCCACAGAGATGTAGAGTGGCTTATTGTGGTTTGCACCCTCAGGTGGCAGTTCTTTATCAGAGAAAGTCATCATCGGGGGTAGCTCCTCCCGGAAAGACTAGTCCAACTAGCTGCTCTGGTGTGGGTATCTATGGAGAGTTTGGCCTTGTCCATAGCAGATTGAACAGCCTGTCTGTGCACTCGTGATGCCATAAGCAGTCCCCAGATGGAGATGTCTACTTGTATTTTCTTTAGCTGCTTCAGTAAAGCTTCCTCTTCAAGTTGTTTCTCCTTCTGTTTCTCAGCCTCCCTATCTATCCTAGATGCCTCTGGTTGGTCCAGGTGCAGGGGCTTGAAATACCGCCGCTTCTTGTCATGTGATCAACCTCATCGAGATACCAGGTGTCATCTGGTTGATTGCTTCCCCAATCGTCGTCTATGTGGGCAAGACATAAATCATCGTCCACCCACCACATCCCGTGGGCAGCCAACAGACATCTGTCTGGCTCCGGCGTGATTGTACTTGCAGTACTTTCAACCCACATGCTCGCAGCATCTTCTGTTCTTGTGCCCGCAGCACTTTCGGTCCCCTCATGGGCTTTGGCTTCCTAATTCTCTCAAAATCCCAAAACTTTTCTTATTCTACCTGCATCTGCGCAGTTTGTTGTTCAGCTTTCCCTGTATTCACAATGCCCCCTGTTCTGAGCGAAATTCTTTGTACCGGCACTCTCCGGCAACGTACTCTAACTTTCAGCCCTTCTGGCCACCACTGATACCCTCGCCTTGCCGGACCCTGTTCTGATTGGAAATCTACAACATCCGGTTGATCATCCAGCCATCTGGTAGCCTCTGCCGATTCCTCATATTCAAACCAGTTGACTGCCGCGTCCCCTGATTCTTGGTCATTGAAAAATAGAGGTTGGCAAAGCCCTCTTCTACAGCCGTCAAATCATCTGTTCCCTGCCTCAAATCTGTCCCCTGGATCACACATAGTTCTGCTCTTTCTGGCAATTCCATACTTGGCTCAAACTGGCCCACTGACAGGATGTACTCACTCGGATCGTAGGCTTCTCCAGCAAAATTCTCAGACTGCTCCAGCCTACTCACAGTTCCATCCTCCTCTGCAATTTCCCCTGTACTCCCTTCAACGGCCACCACCATTGGCTCAGGTTGGGTTGTAGAGATGTCCAACATGCACAAAAAGTCAGTGAAGTCGGGAAGGAGCACCTCCGGCTTAGGTAGATGGGAAGGAGTGATATAAATACTAGGATCGTAAGACACGACCCCAGTCTGGATAAATTGATTCTTTTGGGAGGTGGAGCTTGGTTGTGTGTAGAGAGTGGGTTGGTTGTGACGTTAGGTCCTATCTGGAGGCAAAATCACATTTTTCTCAACGAGATCTTGAATCTCGTGACGTAATCTGAAGCATTGGGTTGTGAGTGGGGGGGGAATGGATTTGGGCAACGGCCTCGGCTCCAAGGGTTTTAAATGCCCTTTCTGATTAAGACCCCTAGAGCCTTGGACAAAGGCATGTACAAAGGGGGTGAAGGTTCTTTGGCCCCTGGGTTGGTATTTAGTGGTCTGTGTATTGCTTCCGGATACACCGGAGAAGGGTGTGGCTGCTATGGGCCTTGGAAGGGGAGGGGGGAATGGTGGCGACCATGCTTACCTCCGAAGTTCTTGCAGTTGCAGCGCCACTCGGGCCTACATTGTTGTTGCGGTTAAAGGTTCTCCGGGGTTGCTCCCTGTCCTGGTCAATCAGACCCTGCTTCATTGCATCTTCGATTTGTACCCCCATCTCGTGTAGATCCGAAAAAGTGTGGAAGGGGAGCACAATCAATTTTTTGCATCAGTTTTGGCTGGAGATTGCGCACAATCATCCTGATTCTGGTCCTTATCGGTGGGCCTTAAAGTCATCATTGAGGCCTTCGCCCTCCACCTGGTCACGAAATCCGAGAAGCTCTCTTTGTGTTCTTGCCTTGTTGTTTCGAGATCACAGGTTGTAATCTCGATTTGGGTGTTGTAAGAGTATTGCGCAACAAAGGCCTCAGCCATCTCATCCCAACTCCGCTTGACATCGTCCCCTAACTTCGCATACCAGATAGCGGCCACACTCGACAGGGTCCGGCTCCGAACAGCGAAAGCTTCTGCGGTCTGGTGAGGTCCATTGGCCGTAGTATATCTGAGAAAAGTCAGAGGTGGACCATGGGGTCCCCAGATCCGTCGAAGCAATCGATTTACGGCATTTTGAATCTATCCGGCAATGTCACGGCCACATCAGTATATCCGTCCTCGATATCCGGGATAGCCTTTACCCCCTGATATTTTTTTGAATAGCTTCTCGAGCTTGCTCAACTTCAGTGCTGTAGGGTCTATTTCGAACTCGAAAGGAGAGTCCGGATGGTTGACAAGCGTATGTGCCTTGGCCAGTTGAGGTGGAAGCGGGGGCGGAGCTGGCCCCGTTGGAAGGTCTGTGGTCCTCCTAGATGTTTTGGACATTTGGCAAGGTGTTCTGGGTGTTTGGCAAGGCATTATGAACAATAGGTGCCTGCTCGGGTAACGGGACCCCTGGTGGAGGAGGAGTTGGGTGTGAGGTTGATGTGTTCCGGCTTGCTGCTGGAGCCTGGTGATGAGCTCGGCCTACTGGGCCATGATTGCGGCTGCTGTTTAGAGAACTCCGCTTGGTGGACAGCGTCCTCATGCATTTGTTTCATGCTCTCCTGGAGTTGGCGCATCATTTCTTCCATTCTGGCCATATTCTGTTGATCTTGCTGATTGACTGGTATATGTATCTCTATGGCAGAAACTGAAACCTCAGCTCGACTGTTCACTGCTAGGGTAGACCACTGCTCTGGTAACCTCTGCTCAGACACACTGCGCTTTCTTAGCCTTCTTCTGACAACCGGGGGTAGAGAATGAAACGCTGGTTGTCCGTCAACCAGATCCTCAGATCGATTGAGCCGACGACCTCTTGTCCAAAGTGCTTGGGGGATATCTGCTGGGTCGGAAGCAATTGTGCTAAAACTGTCCTAGCAAAAGATAAATAAAGCAATAAGGAAATAAATAACCAGATAGACGAACAGCATAACAGCTTAAAATAAACACAAACTACACAGCTGGGCATAACAACACCACCGGTCGATAAGCTGAATACACACTGTCCTCAAACACTGATCATTATCCTTGAATCACTGTCCCCAAAAGACTGAATCTGATACCCACAGATAGCTGATTCTCAAACACTGACTGATGCCCACAGGCCCTGATGCCCCAAACTCATAAACTGATACATGCATTCCCTGTAGAGACGCACTCTAAAAGCACATAACAGATAAGTGAGAGCCAAAACACCCCTATGTTGGGGTAGGGCTTCCCTGTCCTATTTTGTCAGGAGCTAGGGTTTCACTCCGCACGCAGCGGTTTCAAACAACCTATATCAGGTAAGCAGCCTGTCCTACTTTGGGATGGTCACTATGGATTCTGAATATGCACTAGGTCGAATAGTCGAAAAGGGTGCCCCGGTAAAACTGGGGTTTGTGTTCCCATACTGTCAAAGCCCATAACCGGTCAGCCTTATGGTCATGCGTTGACAAGACAAGCCTCCCGCAAACCGTTCAGGAATGGCAGATGGCAAACACGGTGTCCTAGGCGCACCAATGCACATGCAATGCAAAGAAACACATAAGCACAAACAAAACAAGATATCATGAGTTCGAGTCAAGTTCTCTAAATCCCCCAGCAGAGTCACCAGAAACTGTAGACGTCCCCGAACGCCCCGGGAGGGATAACTCCCCCCCATTCTGTTTGTTTTGGGCTCACTACAGTTCGGACTCAAATTGTCACGGTTCTTAATCTGAACCAAAGAGTCCAAATCCGGTAAATCATTTTGAGAAAACAGATTTTTTGAAAGAAAGTGCCAAACATGGACTGCTTTGCTAGATACAGAGTCGCCACCTAAATATTTTACTTTGGGAAATTTAGGAAACCCTGACTCGTTGCCTAAGGCCACGTGTCCGTCATCACCAAAGTTGCCTCGGCTCGGGAACTTCGGTACGATTGGGGAAGGTCACTTCGTGAGCACCCCCGCTCACCCGATCAAAGATCGCCCTTTTCTAACCATGATATCTAGTTTTGAAAACGTTATGCGTTCTTATTCCGGTTATTAGCCTAGATTTACTATGTGATGCACACAGCATACAAGTATAGACCGGGTTGCTTGAGTTGGAACAAAACATTTCATGTTTGTTTTTGAAAGTGGTTTGCTACTCGCAAATAGGCTTAAAGCGCAGATTTTGCCACCCTCGGGTGGGCTTAGAAAACAATGATTTTTGCCACTATCTAGTGGGCTTAAAACTCACAGTGAATGAATTGTTCCAATCCAAATAACCCAACCTTCACCACAAGCATTCAGGCAGTTATATCACATAAGCATATAGCCTCATGGTAAGCATGCTATCGTGGCAGTCACTCACACACATGCAAGGATGCTAAAGCGTAAAACTTACCGAGTACTCCAAGCAAAACAGAAGCTAATTAGAAATCCATGCATGATCCTAAATATACAGAAGTGCCTAATGCAACACATGCAAAATGCGACTACAAGCAGGCTCGGCTATTCTGAAGATGGCATGTGAAATGCTACAGCTAACAAGTATTCAGCTTGGAATTGAAATACAATGCAGTTAGTATGATGCGCCGAGCCCGGTGCATGCAAAACAGATGAATGAATGCAAACATGCTATCATACTTTATGCTAATTGAAACATGCCCTAATCTAACCATCATAAGCTGGTAAATAAAAGGGAGAAAGACGTGGGGTTGGAAGACATACATCGCACGCACGCACACTTATTGCAGTTGCGCCCTTGCTTGGAGGGTCCGAATAAATAATATAGTCCCGAATAAATAATACAGTCCGAATAAGTACAAAATCCTAATTAATTAACAAATTAATATAGGAAAGCAGTAAATTAGCTTGCAAGCTATGGACTGCCTCAGCTCTGTTCCGGATGATGAATGATGCGTGCTTGAGTTGCCTTGTGCGGAAATCCATTGCGATGCCCCGATTAGCCTCTATTTACAATTAAACCTAGAATATTGCGCGAAGCTCCAAAAGACTGCCGGTTTCTGATTGCTGCAACAGAGAGCAAGAAAGGGGCATGGCAAAGTATTTTCACATATGTATGCATGCCTCGATCTCGTGCCACCAATCGCGCATCTCGATGCATGATGGCCGAGGAGTCGAATTGCACGACTCAATATGAAATGAATGCACATGAAAACACAACAAAACCTAAACTCCATCATGGTTAATCCGAAATGTCGGTGACCGGGAATTGAGACACGTTCCGTCACTGGGAGTACAAAACGTCCCTCGTTTCCTATGCTTGGACTAACTCCTATCCCAAGCACAATACAATATGCATGACATGCATGAATGCAATCCTAACATGCAACCTAGCATACGCAATGCTATGAAATGGCATACACAATGCTCTAACATACAACCTAGCATACACAATGCTAAGGACTAAGATGGCATACTCAATGCATAATGGGCTTACACCAACAAGAGTGGACCTCAGCCACACTCACATCAGTAGCCATAAGATGAAAATGAGACAGTCGAAATGCATGCACACATGCGCGCAAACCGAGGATCGAACCTAAGGCACAAAATGCCACTCTACCAAAGCATGGCGAGAGATGCAAGATGGCATACAAGTATACAAATTCCAGCACTGGTATATGATGCTAAATGGTCCCGAAACATGGAAATATGGCACCCGATGCATGAAATGATCCCCGAAACACAAAACTAGGCATATGCATTGACTTATAGCTATACATAAGCATGCATTATTTGACCATGAAGTATGAAGACAGAGCCAAGGCAGTCCTAAAACATGAACATTTCTAGTTCAAAGCATGGCCAAAAGATGCTAGCATGGTGGACTAAAATAGCATGCAACTTTGACTAGCAAACATGGGTTACATGGCATGTAAGAACTCATCAAACCAGCAAAAATCAGTGAATAAAACATGCCAAAATATGCCCAAATAATCAGTGAAATGCAGTCAACATGCGCAAAAATAATGAGCTCCTTTAGAGGGCCATGCAAGGAGTTATTAGGCACATACAAGATAGACACTTAGCATGGCAAAATTAACTCTGAAAATCAAATATGATAGCCTTAAAACTTGCCGAATTGGCCCTAAAATTAGTCAACAAAGCATGCAAGATAGGGCCTCTTTGGAAGGCCAAAAAGAGGGTCAAACAAAACAAGGTGAGAGGGGGTCACCCCCCTCTGATTTTGAGGCTCAAAATAGTGTACTAGACACTGAAAATCCACTGGATTTCAGTGGCTAGAAGGCCAAACAAAGCATGCAACAATAGCTTAGGTGTAAGACTCAAAATAAGAGGCAGTCAAGCATACAAGGAAGCATATGACCTCAAAAAAGAAAATGCCCTTAATAAAACATAAAGAGAGCCTCAAAACAAGACTTTTTCCAGTTTATATCAAGCCTCGAAAATATTCGCAAGTAGGGCTAAAACATGATGCAAAAATGGCCCTAAAAGAGAGATAGAGGGCAAGGGGCAGTAGCTGGCCCCAAACAGCAAAGAGATCTTTAACAAAGTTGAAGAGGGACTCAAAATAAGGAATTTTACAGTTTGGCTCAAAGCCCAGAAATGCTCAAAAACAAGGCTAACATATCATGCAAGAAAAGCCTTAAAAGAGGGATAAGGCACAAAGGGTGAGTAGAAGACCTCAAACAAAGAAAAGTCCTTGATCAAACATGAAGATGAGCTCAAAATAAGACTATTTTAAGTTCAGGTCGAAGCCCAAAAATGTAAGCAAAAGGAGCTAAAATATCATGCAAAATAAAGCAAGGAAAGAGGAAATAGGAACTCACCCTTGTAGGATAGATTTCCAGCAGCTTTTGATCCAAGAAAAGGAGCTCCTAACCTCTGAAAATCAGCCTCAAGATGTTGTAATGGAGTGTGGAGGGGATAGGCTATGAGTTGGTGTATAAATGGTGCAAGAACAAGGTGGTTTCAAGCTTGGATGAGAGAGAGAGAGGGGGAGGGTTGTATGCAAAGGCTCCAACTGATTTTTTCTAACCCCTGAAAATGAAGCTTAAGTGCTGATTTTATAGAGGGAGAGGGGCAAAAAAAAGGGGGGGGCGAAATCAATTGAAATTTCCCCCCAAAAAGACAGACCCTCGGATACAGGGTCTGGTGCAAAATAGCTGGCATAGCTGTGATGCACCAGGAGAGAGAAGAATGGCCGGCTAGGTTCAAAAGGTTCAGGCGGCCACCTCCCCTAGCCGGCCGGCCAGGGGTCAAAGGGGTCAAGCAAAATTGCTGGCCGGCCACCCCAAAAAGGTGGCCTCCCAGATGAGTGCAACACAGCTACAAGGTCAAAAACCAGAAAATGTGAACCCAGAGAGAGAAAAACCAGCTTTTTAGAGTGGTTCAAAAGGGTCAAGGACAATTATTGGCCGGCCTACCCATATTGGTGGCCTCCCAGGTGTGTACAACACAAATATGTGGCGTAGGGCCAAAAAAAGTGGCCCGGGAATGGGAAAAACCAGCTTTCTAATAAGGAAAACGGGCGATGAAGAGCGATGAAGGAATAAAACTGGCTTTTCAGAAAAATTGCTGGCCTCCCACCCTTCTACAACCTTCCTAACAATGAAAATAAGGTCTCCACCAAAAATGAACCAAGATGGATGCAAAACGGAGGTTCGGGGACCGAAACGCGCGGCCTGGGGCCCCGAAAACTTACTATTAAGCACCGGAGGTGGCGTTCGACCACGAAGTTGGTCTCTCGGGCCACAGTGCCCCTCAAAAGGGAGAAAACAAGGTGTATGCCAAAAATCGGAGCAAACGGAGATGGTTAGGCGGTCCTGAACCGGGGCACACGGCCGACGGTTCCGAAAAATCGAAAACCGGGCTCCAAACGGGGAAAATGACTTACGACCACGAAACGTAACCTACGGCCACTGAGAGATGATCTATGAGACCTCTCCCTCCCTTTGGGAAGAGAAAATAGAGAAAACAGGGCCTGGTTCGCAAACCCCGGAAGTTCGGAGGCAAGGCTCGCAGCCGAGACTCTGAAACCTCTGAACGAGCACAATATGCAACATCACCGAGCGCTCAATCGGTGACGTATGAGTCTTAAGGTCGGTCAAAAATGGGGTGTCTACAAACAGGTTCAACAAATGTAAGTATATAAATATGATTTGCATGTTTACATATCATACATATAACTTATTTGTATACCTCTGCATCATAAGTACGCAAATACTCCACAAGTTCTTTCCACTAGCTTGGCGCAATGTGCCAAGGAACATCATCCTTCAGATTAGGATCAGAACTTTTAGGCTTGAAATACTTGATCTTATCTTATTTTTGTGATCCTTCCATATGTTGTTGTAGGTTTTCATGCAAATTGGCTTATATTCCTCTGGACATACCTTCGAATTGTCCTACAAAACATAATTTAAAAGTTTAAATAATAATAACACAATTTTGGAATTTGAATGTTTGGACAAAATTATACTTTCACCTTTACATCCTTCCAGATTGAATCAAGAATATCCTCAGGCACAGTGCACTAGTCAAGAAAAGTAAGAGGAACAATGTTACCATTGCGCACAATAATGCCAAGTTGAGTAGATAACTTAAATATATTATCCTCTATTACGGAGTAATTTTCGTCAAATTGTATTTCCAACTTTGTACCAATACCCCACTCCTTAATGCACTTGGCACATCCTCTACCACGCCTAGTCGAGGTTGATGAAGAACTAACATGGCCTGTGAGATACAATAATAATAAACAATATACAATGATAATAAACAAATGCAAATTTAAATGATGTTGATACAAATCAAATTCTTATACTTGAGGTGGGCAGTGAAGAAGTCGAAGGGTCTGGAAAATACAATGGGAACAAACAAGTTATATATAATGAGAATGAAGAAACATATACTTAAATAATACAAATCAAAGCAAATTTATATACCTGCAGTAGGCTGTGAAGATGATGGCTCTAGTCGGGATGATAGCTTCTGTGGTGCCACTGATGGTGGATGCACCGATGGTAAGCGTGGAGGTTGAGTAGCTGATAGCAGTTGTGGTGCCACTGATGGTGGTCGTTGTGGTGGCACTAATGGCCCCTCTGATGGTGGTCGCTATGATGCATCCCCTAATGGTGGTGCACTAATGGTGGTCACTGCGATGGCTGGTCAGATGATGGTGGCACTAATGGCCCCTCTAATGGTGGTCGTTGTGATGCCTCCTCTGATGGTGGTGCCACTGATGTCCTCATACGTACCACATCGGACATCATGCGTAGGGGACGATCAGGCTTTCTCTTCCTTGCCATAATAATCTATAAGCAATATAACATTAATTGACTTTAGAAACATAGAGAATGGTTTTGAATCAACTACAATATGACATTAGAAACATAGCGAATGGTTTTGAATCAACTATAATATGACATTAATTGAACTAATACAATTACAAAGATAAAGTAAATTAAGAAATTGATGATTAACTAATTCAATTACTGATGTTTATTAAATATCAGCCTATTTCAACATCGAGTGTTTCTCCTTCTGCGGCTTCCCTCACCCAACCAACTTCTTTATCATGGAGCATTATGTTTTCTTCAAATTGTTAGCTCATAAATGGCTCAATTTCTGGACCAGTCAAATCCATATCAAATAAACCTCTTTGAGACATCTTCACCACCACTTGCTAGTTTGGTTCTAAAGGGTCTGCAACATACCAAACTTGCTCTGCTTGGGATGCCAAGATGAAAGGTTCATTAGTAATTTGATCATCTCGGTACAACAAATGGTTAAAGTTGACCAACATGAAATTAAAGACATCTTCTTTCTTCCCGTGAATGTTGTCAATCCAATCACACTTAAACAACACATGCTTCATCTCATTGAAATATCGAATCTCAACACTCTCTGTCAATTGTCCATTATAGTACACAAATCCCACACGAGGATTCTTGTCTTTCCAACTAGCATAACTTATGGTATCTGCCTTCAAAGCTACACCACAATTTTGTTTGGCTCGACGGTCATCCATGGCCTTTACTCGATACTTAAACCCATTCATTATATACCCGTTGAACCTCCTTGCCAAGTTATGAGGACCATTTGCCAAAGCAATAATCTCTTCAGAAAATGTGACATCACTAGTCCTTCGTAAAG
Organism: Camellia granthamiana; assembly: GCA_036172215.1. Classification (NCBI taxonomy): domain Eukaryota; kingdom Viridiplantae; phylum Streptophyta; class Magnoliopsida; order Ericales; family Theaceae; genus Camellia; species Camellia granthamiana. The sequence goes on from CM069909.1 coordinate 2,747,200, forward strand.
TTTGGACCTATTTAAAACAAAAAAGTAAAATTTAAAATGTAGTTCGACTTAGGTAACTAGAATCTGTAGATTTAAATACATACATATTCCTCGAACCAAATGTGAAAAGTTTCAAAATGCTCATGCCAAAGCTAATGATCATCAACACGAGGCATTTTGACCTTAAGGTGTTTGCTGTGTAGATTGAAAATTTATCAATAAAAGAAATTTGGTTCAAAATTCAATAAAACATAATCAAATATTGAGTGAGTTACGTAACCTACTTTATGAATGGTTTAACCGCGCTTGTATTGAATAAGACATACCGATGAGTTTGTACCCAAGAAGTATTATCAAGATAAAAGCTTGTGTTTTCACCAACAACATGACCTAAATTATTATCACCACTATAGTTCCTCACGCGTAAACTAGATTTGGTTTCCACATCATTGAGATATTGTGCACAAAAATTTGTACATTCTTCCATAAGATATCCTTTAGCAATTGAACCTTTTAGATGAGCTCTATTACGCACATATTGCTTCAAAGTAAGAAGATACCTCTCAATCAGATACATCCATGGAAACTGAATCGCTCCCGCCAATAATGCTTCATCAGCTAGATGTACAGGCAAGTGCTCTATTATATCAAAAAAGTTAGAGGAAATATTTTCTCTAGATGACAAAGTGTTACACCGATACAATCTTGAATATATTGCAAATCCGTCACATGATTCACTTTGGAACACAATTGTCTAAAAAAATTGCTCAATTCAATCAAGGGTTCAATTACATTCTTCGGTAACGATCTTCGAATAGCCAATAGAATAAATTGTTGCATCAAAATATGACTATCATGGCTCTTAAGACCCACAATACTTCTATCATATGAGCACACATGACACAATATATTGGATGAATACCCCGTCGGGAACTCTAACTTTCTTCAATACTTTCAAGAACAAATCTTTCTCATCCTTGGTCATCGTGAATTATGCTGGTGGTAAATAACCTTTATTCAACCCTTTTAACTACAAATGTAGGGGTTTTCAAATATTCATTTCTTGTAAATCACATCGAGCATTAACGCCATCCTTCAATTTTCCTGCAACCCCTAATATTGTCCACAACATATTGTCACAAACATTCTTCTCTATATGCATCACATCGAGGTTGTGTCTTATTAGATTGTGCTCCCAATATGATAGTTCATAAAAGATACTCTTTTTCTTCCAGCTATGGGTGTGATGTCTAGCTTTCTCCTTCTCTACTTGTCTCTTATGCCTCTTTTTAAGGTCATCCCTCTTGTATTGGGTTAAAATACCCTCAAATTCTAATTGTAGTAGCATCTCAGTTCCAGACAACAATTTTGGTTTGAGTCTGAATTCCCGACTGCCATCAAATGATACTTTATCCTTTCAGAATTTATGGCCACCAGGTAGAAATCTGCGATGACCCAAGTATGATTATTTCCTACTATGCTTTAACCAGCACGATGTAGTTTCCTTATTGCAACTAGGACATGCATATTCGCCTTTAGTGCTCCATCCTGACAAGTTTGCATATGCAGGAAAATCACTAATTGTCCATAGTAATGTTCTATGCATTTGAAACATTTGATTTATTGATGCATCAAATGCGGGGACACCAGCATTCCATAGGTCTTTTAACTGCTCAATCAACGATTGCATCACATCAATCTTGTCACCAGGTCCTTTCGGGGCCGTCAATAAGCACGGATAAAATTAGAAATTGTTGCTTCATGCACATCCATGGCGGTAAGTTGTATGGAATGAGCACAATAGGCCAAGTGTTATGAACTATTTTCATCGTCCTGAATGGGTTAAAACCATCAGATGTTAAGCTAAGCCTTACACTTCAACAATCATTACTAAAGTCAATATTTTGATGGTCAAAATATTTCCATGCAAGGGAATCAGCAGGATGCCTAAAGACACCATCATCAGTTCGTTCCTCTACATGCCATCTCATTAACTTGGCTATCTTGGATGACATAAACAACCTATGCAACCTGGGATTTAAAGGAAAATAGCTCATCTGTTTTGTAGCTATTCGTTTGCCACATTTGTTATGACCATTTGAACCACCATCACCATTTGATTTCCATCTAGAACTGTTGCATATGACACATTTATCAAGATTGGTCTCCTCATTTTGAAACAACATGCAACTATTAGGACATGCATCCCACGTCTCATATGTGAAGCCCAAATCTGTTGTGACCTTTTGAGCTTTATAATACGAGTCCGGCAGTTGCACATGCAATGGGAATGCTTTATTCAATAACTCAAGCAACATGTCAATAGACTTGTCTGTCCACTGATTAAGCAACTTCCGATGTAGAAGTTGAACAATGAATGACAAAGATGTGAACTTCTGACAACCTGGATACAATTCACTTTGTGCATCTTGAAGAAGTTTGAAATACTTTGCAGTCTCTGCATTTGGACCAAGCTGGGGTTCAGATGCATAGGGATCAGGCGCCTATGGTTCATTACCCTCAGCACTTGTACCGACATGTGGATTTCCCATAGCCCCTTGTATCATTCCAATCGTATCATCCACAATGTCTAAATTAGCCAATGTTTCATTCTCTCGATTACCATACAGAGATACGTAAGATTCCCCATGATTAATCCAATGTTTGTACTTTTTCAAAAAACAATTCAAAATCAGATGCCCTCATACACCCTCTCATACAAGATGGTATCGATTCTCACGTTTCCTACACAGATAACTAATCATCGAACCTTCAACCCTATTGGCAAACACAAGGAATTGATTAATCCCATTAATGTATTCCCTCGACTTCCTATTTGGTAAATCAATCCAACTCTTATCCATCCTCTATACTTCCCTTAAATATATCTCATGCACATATCCACAAAAATTAAACATCAAAATAACTCGAACTATAATACCTACATATTCATGAATCATGATACCTATCCGCCCAATTTCTCTCAAATAGGCAGGTGGTCTTATCCCATTCAGTTATTTAGCGATCTGGTGAGAGAACCAGTAACCTGATAATAGACTAAAACAATCATATCCAAAGAAAATGCACTTGACTTTGAAGTTTACATTGAGGACATAAATAAATGAAATGCTTATACAACAACACGTGGGACATAAAAATGCCGCAAAACACCAAGTATTCCATCACTAGTTCAACATGTCTAGAACATCAAGAGGTGCACAGAACATCGTAGGCTTTAAGAGCCAATGAAAAAAAATATTTAAATTATGTTTACTCAGTTACAATCAAATAGAAACTGGACCAACTAATGTAAAATTAAAATAAAATAAAGTAGCTACAGTTCTATATTACACAAAAAGAGTGAATATAATAAATTTCCTTACCAAAATATTTAAGGCAGAATATGTACAATGTATATACTGTACAAAAAATAGGGAAAATATATAAATAATGATTTGAGCATGAAACCCTAAAATACGACTCCCAGCCTATTATCACCCCTCGCTCAACCCAACACCTTCACTCATCACTGACTCATGATTCATTCTGACGATCTCAACTCATGAGTCTCTCATTCTCCTTTATCTTCTTCTTCTTTTTCCTCTCCTTCACCACCTTGCACCACACCACAAATATACCCAGATATACATATATACCTATATAATAAAGCAGAACGGATTTTGAAACTACATAAAATGTATTAGAGATACATTTCTTTTGAATGGTTAAGATCAATCCTAAAAATATATTAACAGTGCAAATCAATGTGATTCCCACTCAAACCCTCTCTGCTCTCTCTCTCTCTCTCTCTCTCTCTCTCTCTCCCACGTTTGCCCAAACACATCTACTTTTAGCACTACACACATTCTCTTCAACTCCCTCTCTACACGTTCTCTCTCATCCTCTTCATCGCAAAAGCCTTTGATGCCTTACCCCTCCCTCTGTACCTGACTGACGGCATTTTCTTCACGCTCTTCTTCTCTGTGGCCTATTACCTCCTCAACCATTGATGCGATAAGATCCAATCCTCCACCCTTCTCCATGTCATCCCTCTCTCAGAACTTGCCATCATCACCTCTCTCATCGCTTCCTTCATCTGCTTCCTCGGCTTCTTTGGCATTGGTTTTGTCCAATCCTTCATCACCCATTCTTCTCACGATGCCTGGGACGTCGACGACGACTACTTCATCCTTGAAGAAGATCACCGCCTCCTTCCTTGCTCTTCCTTCACCTCCGCCTCCGCCGTTGTTAATTGTACCGCCTCCCTCCTGTGCCCAAACTGATATATCTGCTGGCTATTCTTTCAGGGAGGTTCTGGTTCGATTTCCTTGCAACCCTTTGGATTTCAATTTACAACTTGCAAGGGGTAAGATTTCAATTTACTCCTTCAATTTCTACATAAACTTTACTCTCTCTTTGATCTCTCTCTTTAGCTTTCTCTCTCATCTGTGGCAGCTTCGCGATAAATAGGTATGGTTCGATCATGGCAATATCTGGGTCTCAATTGTTTCAAATTAGGATAGTTCATGTGTGCGATGACGATAATTAGATATAATTGACGTTTTTCATTATTTTTGAACTCGATCACTATCTCTTCATATCTAATTTCGAGTCTCTCTAACCTCTGTTGTGTTTGATTCTTCTCATTTTTAGGGTTTTGGGATGAAATCGATTCTAATTTCTATTATTTTTAATTTTAAATTTTTATTTTTGTTCAACTCTAGCAATTGCTATGCATATGCATATTTATTTTACCTAACACAGGGCCTTCATCATTGCGTTCCTTAATTAGAAATGAGAAGCAGAGTTGCAATTGGGGTGAAGAAAAGTGTTGATATGTTGGCTTATACTGCCATGGCCATAACATGTTTCATAGTTTGCCTATGAGGGACCTACCACAATGATCTAACACTGTTCTGCCCTAAGTTACTACTTCTCGTTTGTCAAAATAGCACACACACTTGGTCTAAAAGAAATACACAGTTCAGCGAGTTGCATATTTATCTATATACCTTAATCTACATTGTGTGCCGACTCATTTTCTATATGATTTTCCTGTAATTAATTTGAGTTGTCAGAGGTAATTGTTCTGTACTTCCAATTTTCTATTCCCCTGTTCTTTCCTATCTCCTATGATAGTTTAACATGAACAACTTTGTTTTTGAAATTTTAATTTATAATCTTGCTCAACATGGTTTTGGAAACTTAAATTAAGTCATACTATTGAACCTTTATAATGTTGATTTCTGATTTTGTGTTATGGATCTCTAATTTTAACACCCACTAATTTGAATTCATGTAGTTGGGTTATTGGAACTACTTATACAATTATATTTAATAATTATGTAATAATTTTCCTTGATTTACTAGCTTTGAGGATGTGTAAGTATTAATTTTTTGCTTCTATAACCCTAGAAAGAGTGTATTCTTGAAATCTTGAGTATTGAGTAAGGGTTTCTCTTGGCTGGTTCTGTTTTTGATTAAATAGAATGACCATTGTAATCTTTTTTTTTCAGTTAAATTTTTTTCGATTAAAGGCATTGCAATTTCTTCCTTAACCTTTTGGTATGATGATGTTGAGAGCAAGAGCCTAATTATAAAGGCATTATACTGAAAAATAGCTTTTGAGTTTGTTCTATATCACATGATTCAAATGTTATATTGTTATAGAAACAAGGATTACGAGAGAAACAGGGATTTTAAAAAATAAATAACTAAAACTCTAGATGATTGATAGATTGGGGTAAATAATATAATTATCACTTGGCTGGTTCTATTTTTGATTAAATATCGGTCAGGTAATTTCAGTGTTTTTTTATGTTGTCTTTCACTCGATTTCTACCTCTCCCCTTCTCTCTTTGTGTTGCTGCAATTCAAACCCATCGTTCTTCAGTTCAACAGAGGTAAGTTCTTCAGTTCTTTGTGTTGACAATCTAGTTCTTTGTGTTGATTGTTTATGGGCCATTTACATTGTGTTATTTTAGAATGTTATCATTAGAATTCCATTCTCCCAAACCCACAATTTTTTGAATCAATATAATACATTTTTTTTAATCAATCTAATACATTTTTTTAACAAAATATAAACCCACAATTTGTTTACTGAACCCATCCAAGCACCAAGAACTACATTAGTTTTTGAACTAGTTTGAGGAAGATGGTTGTGGCGACCAATTTCGTTGTACACTGGGTTTTTTTTTTTTTTGCACCATTCAGTGTTTTTCTCATTACCACTGCTTAGTTTTTTTTTTCCCCCTCTTAGTTAGTGTCGTTTGTTTTTTTTTTTTTTTCCCATTAATACAATTTGTTATTGTTTTTTATCTTCGTATAGTGACTTAATTAAAAGCCAACAGCTACTTTAGAGCCATACTCTCAGAATTTGTTTACTAATAGCCATAACTTCAATAATTGTATCTACCTAACTTCCCACATCGAATAACTTCCCACCTTTCACAAATACTCACCATCATGGACTTAGCCAATCCAGATTCAGCAAAAACAGAGGCTATCCCATCCAAATTTAGCATCCCATTCAATGTAACATTTCTTTTGGAGCATTTTTTTTTTTAATTGGGCCAAAGGTCACTACATTGAGGGCGCTGAGTTGATCGATTTTGTTCTCAATGTTGTTCACAAAGAGGCTGATAATTGTGATTGTTCACAAAGCAATAACAAATTGTGATTGTTTGCAAGGTAACTGTTCTTGGTAGCCATGTATATGTAAAGCAGCATATAAGTTGTAGAAGTAAACAAAACCCACCAAATAATCCCACAACCCACTCATTGTTATGATAGATTAATTGAAACCTACTTACTCATTGGTATATCAAAAAAATCCATCAGATCACTGCATGTTTCCTTTGGTAGTTGTGCGACCAAGGTTTTTGAAGCATTGAAGCTTCAATCTCCAAAGAGTATGCTCATGCTTCTCAACATTATGTTCACTTTTTCCTTTCACTTTAATTTTGATGTCTTATAAATCTGTGTTTTTATCAAATTCTTAGCAGGTTAGCTTAGCATTGCAAAGTTCATAAGAGCATCCAATCTAGGTATTGTAGTTCTATTTTGTGGTCGAAAAATGAACTTTTGCCCTAAATGCTTAATTTTCATGTTTTTTATGGGTTTGACTATAAATTGTTGAACATGGTAAAGTTTGGGAGCATGGTATTGTTGAACATGGTATTGTATGAGTGGTGAAAAGAACTATTGTTAAATAATATTTATCACATTGTAGATTGAAAATTCACAGTTTTGTTTATTTTGAATTCAAATTAATGTATACTGCAATTTTATGTGTTTTGATGCAATTGTTTGGATTTGATTTATTTGTTTGTTGTTAGATTTTTATTTTCTCATTGCAAGTGTACATCATTGTAAGTGTATATCAGTGTTTATTCTCTTCATTAATAGTGTTTAGTGTTCGTGAAATTGATTTTTCGTAATTTTTTTTTTAAATTATGAAGTGATTAACAATTTTAAATTTATTTTAAATTGAAATTGATAAGAAAAACCAACCTCATGGGCCATTTGTTTTTTCCTATCCATTCAAGTTGAAGATCCAAAATTCATGATCAGAAATTTAAATTCATTTGAAATTTTAAAGTCGAAACTAACCGAATCTATATTTATATTTTAGCAACCAATTTGACAAAACAATAAGTATGGTTGCAACATCTACTTGCAGTGCAGTATGGTTGTGGTATAGTGTTTGGTTTCCAATTTTGTGCAGAACACCATTGAGTTCAATTTATTATTAAAAAAAAAAAAAACACACCATCGAGTGTTTATGTTGGTTCTTCATATAGTGACAACCTTTTCCCTATGGGTAAACTACATACTATGTATGGACCTATTTTATTGAAGCTATTATACTATTTCAAAAGCAACAATGTAAGCAATTATACTATGAGAGTATGAACCTGTTTTACCTTTTTTAATCAAAATCTATATAATATTTATTTTTTGTTTGTTTGTGTGCTTTGATTTTTGTTCCATTATGTTTTCAGAACAGTTGGTTTCTGCCCTAATTTTTCTACTTTGGGTAACATTTCAATTTACTCCTTTGGTCACTGTTGTATTTGGTTGCTCCCTTCGAACTTGCAAGGTAATTTCAGTATTTTTTTTTAGTCGCTGTTATTGATTATGTTGATTACTCAATGTTGTATTTCGTTTAAGTCAGATACATTGTGTTCTCTCCTTTGTTATTGAGTTTTGATGAAATCTTTTACTCATTGTCGTTGACTTATTTATTCCTTTATTTATTGTGTTTGTGTGCTCTAATTTTTGTTCCATTGTGTTTTCTCTTCTTGGTTGGTTTCTCCGCTGATTTTTCTACTTTGGGAGAAATGATAGGGAAAACAACTGTTTTGTAAATCCATATTTTCATTGGGTTTGGTCAAAAATTAAATTCTGTGAGGGAAAGGTAGAGGACAGAGATGGTCGTACCGGCAGTGTATGGGAGGACAACAACTCTTTTTGTTTTTGCTTTGTTAGAAAATATGTGTTTAGTATTTCTGACTAAGTAAGTTGTTCTTACCTATTAGACTTATTTATTTTGATAATTTATTTAATTATGTTTTAATTTATTTGGAAGAGAAAAATACAATCAAAATTTATTTTGATGATTTATTTGAAAGAGAAAAATATAATCAAAATTTATTTTGATGATTTATTTCAAAGAGAAAAATAGAATAAACATTTATTTTGATGATTTTATGTTTTAATAAAATCAAAATTTATTTTGTCCCATTATTTCTCACCTAAACCTTTATCCTAAATGTTGTTAGAATGTATTTAATATTTGATTAAATCAAGAGTTCAAACAACCCAAAAACAAAGGTTCAAACATTCTAGCACAGCAGCAGGCCAAAAGGTCCAAAAGATCCAAAAGGTTCAAAAAGTTCAAGTGGAAGATATTCGAATTAGTAATGATGAAAGTACAACGGCTATAAATGGCTATAAAAGTTCAAAAGTCCAAAAGGTTTAAAAGGTTCAAGTGGAAGATATTCAAATTTGTAATGATGAAGTGAAAGATATTCAAATTGGTAATGATGGAAGTACAACGGCTATAAACGGTTATAAATTCAAATGAATACAATGGCTATAAACGGCTATAATTTTCATTATATATACCAAAGCCTCTAATGTAAACAAGTTACAAAAAATCTAAAAATATTCTTTAATCTATAATCACTCACATCTATTCTCATAAATTATACACTGAGCCTTATAGCTTTAAGCCCATCTTTCCTGTGTGAGATTTACAGAAAAATCAAAGCTTCATTTTATATATCTATCTTTGAGAGATATTTATTGTAAGCTTTCTTTGAAAGCAAAAATACCATTTCATCTTGTAAAAGTGTTGCAAACACTGTGTTCTTGAAATCTTGAGAGTGATTGTGAATCACCTAAGATTTGCAAGGGTTAGGGCTTGTGAAGTCTGTGTAAAATCTGTGGAGGATTTCTCCATTTGTAAAGAGGTTGCTAGCACCCCTGTGAAGCTAGAAGATAGTGGAAAATCTCATGTGAAGCTTGAGGAGTGGACGCAGGCCGAGTTGAAACCAAACCACTATAAATTTGTTTTCCTCTCTCTCCCTTATCTCTTTATTTTATTTTAAATTGCCATATCTATATTTTACATTTTTACTGTGCTAAAATCATTAACTTACATAGTTGTTAAGACACTTGTTTTAATTATTTTTATTTCATTAATTATATTTATCTATTGTGCTAGTCATAATTTTTATTAGGATATTATTAATTTTTAATTCTAAAAACCTAATTCACCCCCCCTCTTAGGTTGTCTTTTGGGTAACAATTGGTATCAGAGCCTGGTCTCTTGTTTAGATTTAACAATCTTGAGTTTCTGATCCATAGCAACCATGTATTCTACTTGCTCTGCTGTAGGACAAACTAACAATAGGCCACCTCTCTTTGATGGTAGAAATTACATTCATTGGAAAGAAAAAATGACTTTGTATCTTCAAGCTACCAATTATGTTGTGTGGCTCATTATCACTAAAGGTCCTAAAATCCCTACCAAAATTGAACCATAGATATCTCTCTCTGTCACTCCCTCACCTATATATCTCTCTTCTCTCTATCTTTCTCTCTGTCTCTCTCGTTAATCTCTCTTCTCTTTATGTCTCTCTCGCTCATCTCTTTTCTCTCTATCTCTCTCTGTCTCTCTCGTCCATCTCGCTTCTCTCTATGTCTATTTTATGTCTCTCACTCTCTATCTCTCTCTCTCTCTCTCTCCTACTGTGTTTGCGTTGCTTACTCTCTCACTCCCGTCTTCTCTATTTATTGAGCTCCCTCTGGATTTATCCATCCACTATAAGAAAATGCACTTTTAGCGACCACTTTGTCTCTCTCTCGCTCATCACTCTATCTCTCTCCTCTCTCTCCTCTATCTGTCCCTCACTTATTTATCTCTCTCACCACTCATCTTTTCTACCACCTTTACCACTACTGCAAACACCATTCCACCACCACCAGTGCTTCCACTGTCGCCACTTCACCTCTATGACTACCATTACTACTACCATCGCCACCACTCCACTACCACCACTACCACTACCACTACCACTACTGCCACTACTACTACCATTACCTCTCATTCACCCCTGTCACTCCATTTACACTACCACTATCACAACTTCACCATTAATCTCTTTCGCCATCACCATCACAATCACCACCACCATCATCTCTTATCCACCACCTTCACCACCATTGCCGCTCCATTTCCTCTACCACAAAAAATTAGATCGTGATTTTTAGTAACAAAAAAAATAGGCCGCAGAAAAATATTTTTCATTAACTACAGAAAATTAACTTTTATTTTAGTAGAAAATATTTTTCATTAAAATATTACCCCTAGTTCTACCAAATAAAAAATAATAACATTTTTTTTCATTAAAATAAAAATGAAACAAATAATTTTCAATCTTAGTAACTAAAAAAAAAATTACAAAAAAAATTTATTAACTACAAAAATATATATATTTTAACAAAAAATAAATTTTTTTGACGACGGCAACCCCGTCACAAAAAAAAAAAATTTAAACGACATTATTTTATTATTTAAATTTCATTTGTGACTAAAAAAAAAATATTTTCTTATTTTTTATCCTCGCCCCCTTTTTTTTCCCATTCCCACCCGCCCCAAATCTCCAATCTCAAACCCCAAACCCAAAAATCCCTACCCCGGCCCCCCCCAAATCCCCAATCTCAAACCCAAAAATCCCTACCCCCCCCCCAAAAAAATCCCCAATCTCAAACCCAAAAATCCCTAATCTCTTCTTACCTCCCTCTCTCTCTCTCTCGATCGACGGCGAGCGGCGTCGGAGCAGCGTCGTCGTCGTCGTTGTCGGAGCAGTGTCGTCGGAGGAGCAGTGTCGGAGCAACAGCAGCATCGTCCTCCTCTTCCTCAAGCCTCATTGTCTGAATTCAGTAGCGCCCGATAGTTTCTTCCTTTGATTTATCTATTCGACCTGATTACAGTATGCTCTAGATAATATTTTGGTTGATTGATTTCATGTTTTAGAGAGGATCTATTCAATGAAGTTAGATTTTAGTTTTTTTTTTTTCAAAAGAAAAAATTAAAATGCTTTACTTTTAATTGGGCTAATTTGCTTCATATTGTAAATACTCTTCTATTGGTTGTTGGGTTGGTTGTTTCTTTGTCCATTATGGGGCTTTTCATTGGGCTAATTTGCTTCATATTGTAAATACTCTTCTATTGATTCATATATATAACCCATAGTATTTAACTCTCGCCAGTTTGGTCAACCCTATAATTTCCATGGTTAGAAGCTTAAGCTATATATATATATATTTTTTTCTCCCTTGCAAGAAACAGATCCAAACATGCGATTGAGTGAATGTGGACCTTGGCATGAAGTGATAAGTGGCCTACTTAGACTTTGAGCTTTGATAGACCATTTTTTTTTTCTTTTCTTTTTGGTGATATATCAAATGAAACATATATACTTCAAGAAAGGACTTGTGTCCATATTGAATACTGATACACGCGTACTCACAAATGGGGCACTTTCTTATGTGTCCATAATAATTATTATGAACTTTTGAAGTAGCATATACTCTTTGAATACTTTAAGTCATGCGTCCAATCACGAAATAAGGCGTGGCATTTATTGTGTAGCAGTGGTGTATAATTGTTACAATTATAATAATAGTTTATGAGATTCTAAGCACCTAAGGAATTGTGTCTAGAGGAACATAAGTTTTAACTCTAGGAACATATGTATATTTGTGCTCCAATTTGAGCTTCTATAATTCCCATTTTTATTTTATTTAATTTTTCCACTGGCATGTTACCCTCATCTTTCCATTAGCTTTGGAAGCATTTCAGGGGGAGTGAGCACCCTCCAAAAAGTTTACGTTCAAGCGGGGACTACAATGTTGATTTGATACCCAAGGTATGTAGACTCAAATTTGTTCAAACGTAGATATGATAATTTGCTTCAGCTTGTATCATGCTTTAGTTAGTTGCACAACAGATTTTGAATCAAACAATGCTTCACTGGATCATATAAATTGGTAAATTGCTTCTTCTAGAATTAATGAATTGGGAACTTGTTCTAAACCCTGCTGTAAAAGAAACTGTCTATTCTTGCTTTGGTGGAAACTGCTAAGCTCAAAAACATCAGTTTATTTTCCTGGGAAAAATTTCACTTAACCTTGATCTGTAGGTCGTTACAGCTGAAATGGCAAGGAGACAAGCTTTATTCTTCCACCTTTACTATAAGAGCCCAGACGAGCATCCTTTCTTCCCAACTGACTTACCTGAGCCAATGCTTCCACCTTTGCTATATCCACAGGTAGCTGCTATACATAAACACATTTTATCTGTCATTGTTTTGGGGGTTAATTACACCAAGATCCCCTTAACTATTAGTGAATATCACCTTACCTCCTCATCTATGAACCCATCTCTTCAATTATAAATATGTATCACTTTCACCTCCTCTAGACCACCTCCAAAAGGGGCATTTGTATGGTTTTTATAGTTCAAGATGAGGGGGCTAAAATGATATTTGCTAATAGTTGAGGGGGTCTTGGTGTGATTAACCCTTCTTTTAGTAATTGATGAGAACAGATCTCCATGTACCTAATCTTAAGCTGATAATGTTATATGATAATTTGTTTGAGTTTGATAGCAGGAACAATTTCTAGATCTATTGATGATGATTTCTTTGATAAGCATGGTGATAGTAAGGATGCACTTAGTTATTCATGCATTTCATTGGCAATATATGTATAAATTTATCTATTTTTAAAATTAAATAAAATTGGCATCCTCTCCATCATCAATCGAAAGTCAAAACCTTTTGCTAAGATAGCGTGAACATAAGTTTTAACTCTAGGAAAAATCAAATGGACTCAAATGTTATGAACGAGAAAATGCTCCATTTTGTGAATTCTAAGTAGAATGAAATAGAACCATTAAAAAATCTGGATAGCTTGACACATTTATATAATACAAAAGTTAAGTAGTTATATCACTATTATCTTGAAAATGTTGATTTGGAACTTGAGCTCAGTAATGTTGTGGAGTTGTGTCATCATCTGGTCAATCTAACTTTTATATACTAAATGCTATGAAAATAGAACATGTGATATAGTATTTTGGTTTTGAAGCTGAGACCAGTTTGATCATCATTGAAAATCTCATGCTTGTTGCTTTCTTTGAATATTGAAACATTACGGTATTGCACAAATTTGATAATGTGACTTGCCTATCAAACAGAAATGTGTATTTTGATTGAATATGATGAGTTACTTTCTAGGAAGCATAGATATGGATACGAGATACGGATACAACACGATACGGATACGGCGATACGACAAAACATAAAAAAATAAGATACCGGTACGGTTAGGATACGTTTGTGAAAATATATATTTTTAAATTATTAATAGTGAGTTACGCATAAGCTAAAGAATGTTGAGAAACCACAATGTAATTTTATAATGCAAAATACTAACCTTTAAGAATTTTGTATTAATTTAAGCTAGTAGTTTGTTTACTTTTTAAATTTTTAATAGGTCTTGCAAATATTTTATTTCAATTTCAAGTTTAATATATTTATATTACAATAATAAAACAATTCACAACTTGTCCCTATGCTTTTTCCTTTGACACTAGTGAAAAATATTGTATTCAAATTTACTTGCTTATTTATTTATTGATATTTAATTTTACCATTGTTATATTCTTTTGTTAATTCTTACTTTCTATGTAGTTATAGGGGACATGCATGAAATGATTAGGATACATCAATTTGATAAATTCTATTATTTAACTCACTATGCTCTTCTTATCAAAAAACTTAACAAAGTATTAGAAAAATATTCTTATATTTATACTTGCAATTATATTATATTATATTACTATGCAAGAAATGTTACAATTCTAATTTCATAGAACAAGTAAACATAATTTAGAGTATCCGAGACTTCAAAATTAAGTATCCGATACTCCAAAATTAATGAAAAAATAATTAAGAAGTATCCGATACTTTTAATAGGTATCCAATACGTATCCGCGAGTATCCAATACGTATCGGTATCCGATACGGATATGATACGGATACGTCACCCTATTTGAAGTATCCATGCTTCATAGCATAGGGTACTATAGTTTTAGTACCAAATGCAAGTTGTTTCTCCGATTACTAAGATAGTGAGAGGATCATACCTTCTTGATCACATTACAGTTGTAGCTCTTCTACCTCCATGTACCCCACTAGCTCCAAAATGAGTGTTCTTGATCATATGCAACTGAGTAACAACATCATTAATGGCCATCCGATCCGCCGGTAGTTCCTCTGAACAAGTGATTCCAACTTTAAGTATTGAAATCAAGCACTCTTGTTTTTTGTGACTATCAATTGAGCTCTGATTCCGAGCGTTGGAGATGCTTGAGCTTGCCTCCCCTTTTCCCCTTTGTTCAAATATGTCAACAATGTTTGCTACTTGTTTCGGCAAAGCCATTTTAACAAAGTTATGGAGACTCAAACTATCACAAAACATGTTATCCGTAGGTCTCTTCTTCGTAAACAACTCCAATAAGAGAATCCCATAACTATACACATCACTGGATGTTGACACCTCATTTTCTATGCCATACTCTGGAGCAGCATAACCAACAGATCCTCTCATGCCCATAGAACTTGATTGATTTGCAGAAGATTCACAAGTGGCTTTTGGAAGGAATCTTGCTAACCCAAAGTCACCTATATGTCTAGTCATGTCACTGTTCAAAAGAATGTTGCTTGGCTTTAGATCACAGTGAACTATAGGTTCAGGGCAATGATTGTGTAGATAATCAAGTGCATAAGCGGCATCAATGGCAATATTTAACCTCTGTAAAAGATTCAAATTCCTCGAGTCCTCATTCACCTCATCTTCAGTTTCATTTGGATGCAACCAATCCTCTAGGCTTCCATTGACCATGTAATCATAAACCAAAGCTTTGAAGTCATTACCAAGATAGTCAATGCTTGAACAAACTGTGAGCAACTTTACAAGATTCCGATGTTTGATGCTCTTCAAGGCCTTACACTCAGCTATGAAACTCTTGGATGTTCCATAGAATTCAAGGTTTAATACCTTCACTGCAACAACTTTTCCACCTTGATCAAGAATTCCTTTATACACCAAACCAAAACTACCCGAACCAATCAAATTTGTTGGAGTGAAACCACCAGTAGCTTTAAGTAGACTTTGATAGGATACTTTTTGAAATGTGTTCCCTAAAACTCTTAAAGATGGTACTACTTCTGTTCTCTTATTATACCAAGAAAGATACAGAAAACACACCATGAGAACTAGTCCTACAAGCCCAAGAGCTATGGGGATTATTAATTTCAAGGTAAGAGTAGATCTTTTCCTTCTAGACCTTTTGGAGTTACAACTAGGTAGGTGTAATTCAGGTATGCCCCCACAAAGCTTGTTGTTTCCCTTCACAAAAATCGCAGTTGCATTTTTAAATATGCCGCCTTCTGGTACTGCACCCTCAAAATCATTTAATGATAGGTTTAATTTTTGCAAGAAAACAAAGTCCCCGGAAAAGGCTGGAATTTTTCCTGAGAAATTATTGTGAGAAAGATCTAATTCCTCTATACCTCTCAAATTACTTAAAGATGGAGGAAAGATCCCTTGGAAGTTGTTTTTCTGCATATATAATAATCTCAATTTTACACAGCTACCTATAGTTCCTGGAATTTGACCACACAACATGTTTTCAGAAACAATAAGTTCTTCTAGATTTATCAAATTTCTAACTTCGATTAAAAGGGATCCAGTCAAATGATTTTGAGATACATATAGGTACAATAATGATGAGAGACTCATAACTTCTATAGGTATGGTACCATTAAGATTGTTTCCTCCTAGAGTTAATGTAGTCAAAAATTGGCATTTCCCTAAACTTGAAGGGATGTTGCCAGAGAAATTATTTCTAGCTAAATGAAGTTTAATTAACAAAGTTAAATTTCTTAAAGATGATGGGATGTTCTTGAAAAACTTATTATCTGAAAGACTCAATTGCTTTAGTTGTCGAAGTTGCCCAATAGAAGCCGAAATTTCACCAGTAAATTCGTTGATCCACAAATCAATCCACTCTAACTTGACTAGATTTCCTATCCTAGTTAGGATGCTTCTAGATATTTTATTGATGTTCAAGAGTAGTAGATATAGATTGGCGGAGAAATTGCTAACAGATTCAGGTAACGTCCCTCCAAAATTATTGTCATTCAAAGCTAAAATGTGCAAATTGGTGGCATTGGTTAAAGAGGAGAGAAAACACAAATCACTAGCTTCTCCAGTTTTGAGATAATTACTAGAAAAGCTCAACCACAAAAGATCATGTAGTTTTTCCAAAGATGGCACTTTTCCAGTAAATTGATTGGCTTCGATGGCAAATCTTTGTAGTTTGGAGGCATTAGATATTGAAAAAGGAATGGATCCAGTAAACAAGTTTTCACCAACCCCAAGAAATTGAAGATTAGGAAGAGTAATTCCGAGGTATGAAGGAAGGTTCCCTTGAATTTGGTTATTTACAACATTAATTACTTGAATAGAAGATATATTAAAAATTGCGGAAGGAATTGTTCCAACCAACCTGTTAGACCCCAATTCAAGAACTTGTAAGTTTGTCAATTGACCCAGGATGTCAGGTATATTCCCACTAATACTATTGTCAGCTACATAAATTGTTTGTAGAGAAGAAAGATTCCCAAAAGTAGAAGGAATGACTCCTATTAGATTGTTTTTCGACAAAAACAGTTTCTTGAGTTTAGACAAGAAACCAAGCTCCATAGGAATTTTTCCCATCAAGGGATTCATAGAAAATTCAAGAGAAATAAGTTTAGAGCAACCAGAAATATTGGCAGGAAGTTCACCTGGAATAGAATTATTATGCAGTGACATGATTTGCAATCTTTTCAAACGGCCAAGTTCTGTTGGGATTTTATGACTCAAGCTATTGTTAATCAACCATAGTTTCCTAAGAAAGCTTAGATTTCCAATGTGAGCCAAAATAGACCCTGTTAATTCTTGACCACCCAAGTCCAGCATAATGACCCTCTGATGATGCCGGTGGCCACATGTTACACCAACCCATTGGCAAAAATGGATGGATCCATTCCACGGGCTTAGAGCCCCCCAAGGATCACCTGTTATTTCGGCCCTGAATGCAAGCAAGGCTAGTCTGTCAATCTCATTCCCACCAAGTGCTGAACTGGCTATACCTACCCCAACATGGCCCAATCCTAAACCCATGCGCAAGAGAACAAGGACATGCATGGAAAGAAAAAAT